>VCCN01004882.1:1597323-1608825 GCA_006491835.1 Architeuthis dux
TAATCTCTTACCCATCATTTGAAACAATGGATTCTTTCAGTAAAATGCGTTAAGCAGTTTCTTTTTTAAAAAAACATCATCTGATAAAAAATCAAATTTACCCGTGAATGTTTTCACGGTGATGTAATTACAATGTAAATGTAATGCTGAACTGGACCCTTACTTTCCATCCGTCGTACGACTGTCATATGAAAATACAGCCTTGAGGTAAAACGTATAGAATCCATGATGATAAGAAAGGGAGTAACCGAATTCTTTTACTCCACTGATAAATCATTTTTCAAAAACACGAAAGTTTATCGGAACATAATCAGAAGTCAGAAATTTCCTGAAAAAGATTTTTTTCACTACTGAAGTAACCAAAATTCTTCACAGCCGTATTTTCGTACGACTGACAGTTTGAACTTAAAATAACACCCCGAATTAATTGAGTTTCTAGTCGGCAAGAAAAAGAAAATTACAACTTAATTATTTTAGAAACCGACAACCAAAACTGTCAACATAGGTTTCTTCAGTTTTTAAGTTGGTCTGGCTTTATCACGCATACAGGCTGCACCAATAGAGCTAGAGGGGTGAACATTTAAGCATTTCTCCTTATCATGTCTAGAAAATACGTTTTCTTTTTGAAAATTCCCACTAAATACGTTTTTAGTGTGGGGGGGGGTCAATTTACAATGTAAGTTCATGCTTAGTTGGTCCCTTAGTTTGTGACCGGCAGCGTTCTCGCTTGTTTGTTTTTTTGTAATTCAGACTTTTTTTTAGTGATCACTGCCCAACAAAAGGCGAGAGAAGTAACTTATTCATTGATCAGCCCTTTTTTCCAACAGGGCATGCTGCCAAATGACGTTGGTCACCTGACGGTTTCTATTGTGTGACTAATCAGATCCGTAAAATTATGGACGTTGGCTTTTGATAGGTACCAACGAAAAATAACCCTAGCCCTAAGCCCTAACCCTAAACTCTGGAGGACCAAAGAAATAAACTTAACAGATCAGTTATCACTGGTTATGAAAATTTTGAGTCGGTGTGTACTACCAAAAAACCCGGGGTCAGGTTAGTTAGGGTAAGGGTCTAGGTGGGGTCTAACTAAAAAGACTCAACACTTTGGGTGTCTGGGTCTTTTTCGGCAAAAAATTGTAATCTTTTTAGGCTTCCGTACTTTAAAATTATGGACGTTAGCTTCTGGTGGCTATTACGAAAAAGACCCTACTGTTTAAAGGAGAAGAGATTAAAAATATAACATAATTTTAACATAGTTTTAGTGCAATAAAAGATGATCCTCAAAAGTGACTGAAGTAATGTTATATGCTTAATTTCTTCTCGTTCAAACAGTATTTGATTCTATAACTTTTTAAAAATCTTAGAAGTGTGAAAACGGTTGAAATAGAGAGAGACAACAATATAACCAAATTTCAGCAAAATCTGTTCAGAGAAATTTTCCAAATTGTAAACAAAAACAAGATTGTTCGCTTATAAAATGTAAACAAACAATCGGATCGGCCATAACTCACCACCACCCCAGGTTGAATATCTCCACAAGCCTACATACAGAATTTCATTGAAATATTTTAAAGAAAAAATAAGTTATCCAATTGAGAAAGGGGATATAATGGCGTCGACGACAGACACCCATAGCGAATGATAATCCCCGGCCGGAAAAAAAATCAAACAATTCACATCGTGTCGTCGTTGCGCCAGAAATTGACGTGTTTTTTTAATTACTTTCAAGAAAAAGTGATAAAAATCTCAGTAAAGCAACTTTTTTGCTTTTTATTTGTTTGAATTATTTTATCGTGTGTATTTCTATCGACTTAGGATTATATAAAGAGAAAAGACCAATTGAATTTTACACGCTTTTTTATAGAAAGAAAAACAAAAATAATGTGACGAAGTTAATACCTTTGTATTTAAAGGAAAATGTCTAAAAGATGGTTATCAATATATTTTCTCTGTATATTTGAACACTTTGCTCTTTACCAATTATGTAGTTTGTATTTCCAGTCGGCAATCTTTTTTTATCATCAAATTATTTAGAAATCTTTCCTTTCCACGTATTTTCTATACAATATTCGTTGCGAGAATGATTTAAATTTAAATTGTTTGATTGCACGAAAAAAGTCATAACTTTGGCTAGGGAGAAAGTCATTGGAAAATGTTTAAATATGCAATATAATTTGATTTGTAGTAATATTTTAATCTAATACTATAAAGACGACGGATGTTTCTTAGTTTCTAACTTCATCTCTTATGGAACAAAAAAGGAATAAGGAATGCACAAATACTTTCTACAAATATTTTAATGTATTTCAATTTGTACATTTTCGCTCATTGTCACTTGTCCAGCCAGCAAGCCTGACTTTCTGTGTCTTTCTTTCGCGTCAACCCTTCCCCCCTCTCTATTGATGTATATTGTCAAACTCCAGGACAAAGTCAGAGTTGACTTTACTTTCCTATGTAACAAGAACAAGAACAATCCTCACCAAACATAGGGAGTAAACCGATATGTAAAAGAATAATTCCACTACCGCGATTTGAACTCATGACCGCTATCCTGCTGTGTTACCACCTGCGCTATACTGAAAAATCTTATATATCTCCAAAATGTATAGTAGAATTACGCAAGGAAATAGAAGCAGGAGCAGAGTTTGACTCTCGAGCAGCCGGGCTTGTATATTTACTGTTTCCTTTCACCCAATTGTCTGCCGTTTTTCTTACTTACCCACTACCTTTCTTCCTTCGCACCCTCTTTTTCCACTCTCCCTCCCACCCGCTTTTCCCAATTCCTTCCCGTTTAATATTACTAGGGCAATGTCCGTTCCAAAGGTGCATGTTTGGAAAGGGCCGGAATTTATTGTGTGTGAAACAGCCTACAATAATTGTTATGTGAACTAATCTTTCGTTCGTCGTACGAAACTGCGGCTTCAAAGTATTTTGGTCACTTCTCTTCAGTGTTTTATTTATTTCTTATTTGATTTCTCAAGAATCCTTGATCCCCAAAACTCGACACACTAATGCCTTGTGTGCTGACTAATATATCTGGCGAATTTCAACTTAATATAATCCACAGTTGTCGAGTAATCGCGGTGCATACACAAACAAACACACACACACACAAAGCTATTTCTTCAATTGTTGTTATATTATGTAGGTTTCTCGCTCAGAAAGTGTAACTGATTCCAGCGCAGAAGATCCAGGGATCGGGCAGATACTACACTCTGATCCTAGTTAGAAAAGCATAACGGTCGTACATACAAAAAGAAGAAACATAGTATAGATCAGGCATGGGCAACCTTTCTCGAGCAGCGGGCTCCATGAGATATTGCCAATCATAAACCGGGCCACAAATTCACCATCAGAATAATGTTTAGAATGTTAGGAACCTTTTTTACTAACAACATAGCTCGCATGCACTATTTCTCTATTTAGGCTACCGATCTGTTTCTTTAGTGTTTCAATTTTAAGCTTTCTGATATCTCCTTTAAATTTATCGAACCCGGAATGTTTAGTTGTGCACTGACGCTTAACGTTAAATTCTTTAAATGCAGAGTGGAATTCAGAACATATTAGACACATTGGTCTGTTTTTTTTTTACTTTATCAAAGAAGTAATCATGTGTCCACTTATAATGGATTTTTCTCATTTCTTCAAAAAAGGTTCCCATTTTCTTAGATGAAACTTTAATAAAACTTTATTTTCCTCGTGGAATTAAGCGTGCCATTCAGAGAGTCAAAAGGGTCGCATGTGGCCCGCGGGCCGCAGTTTGCCCATCGCTGCTATAGATACTGCAGAAACACAAGATTCGAACTCCTGGATGAAGATTTAAAAATCAATGTTATGAAGTATTTATTTTAAACAGAGGAAAACAAATATTTATATGTAAAAACAAAATCTTTATTGTTTGAATACAATTATTGTATGTATAGACAACTTTGATTTAATGTTTTCTCTATTTTTCGATATCAGTCACAGAATCCATTTTTGTCATTTCTCGTTTTATTTCAAATCTTGCATACAATATCTGAGTGTTGGAAATTCAAGGAACAGTCTACCACATGGTCTTGCTGCGGCTCTTGAGGTATTGACTGATCTTGGGGTGTTGAGCGATGCGCTGGTAGAGGGACATCAGTTTGGGGTACTGGCTGAACATGGACTGGTTCTCCATGTAGGGGTTCTCCATACAACAGTACATCATCATGTCACAGAACATCATCTGCAGAGAAGAATATGGTATTAGAATATGTAAATAAATATACAAACATATATCAGGAAATATGTTTTCCAGGCGAGTTTTACTTTTAGTACCTATTTAAAGAGTGGGTTCAGTAATTATTTTTGTAAGAATAAAAACAACTAAAAGTATTATTAACATTATCACGAACTTCAGCATATAATGATAAAAAGTAAATTTATTACTGCAAGTAAACATATCGTAGAAATCCCGAAATAACAGATAGTACCGAGCACTATATATATTACGTTTTCTTATACATACATATGATAAAGTTTAATTTATGAATTAGGCACAATAAGAGATTAGCAACATTAACTAATAATAAAATAGAACAATTACAACAATATATTGCAATACAAAATATTGTAAAGAAACAATTATGTCACGGATAGAAGATTATCCTTACCGTAGATCTCAAATACATTTATTCTCATTAAGTCAAGAACGTTCACCCTTTCACTTAAATGAATCACTTTACTGTGAAATATCCACATTTCCAACATCTTTTCTATTGCGCTTTGGACCAAAACTTATGAATTGTGTATTGCTGGAAACTACGGTTAATGGGGTACCACTGTACAAACATTTGTAGAAATTGTATGTGGACTTGTATCTGTGAATGTCTTTCTTTGTTGCCCCCGTTTTTTAGAGTCTTACTTATGTCCTGTCACAGAGGCTGCAGAGGAAAGTTTTAAAGTAAAATGATGATTAATTCTTACAGAAACTCGTGTTTTACGACGCTGTCTCCTTTCCGCAACATTGAATTTCAATGAGATGTTGTAGAAGCGTAGATAATAGGCTACGAAAGAAGTCAGCATCCATGCACAATTATCTCCCTTATGTCCTCGATAACCGTCAGCAACCATAGAATATTTCCAAATGTTCTATCTGTCCACACGATATCTCAAAAGTGAATTTCAATGGAATTCTGTGCAAGTGTGGGCAATACATTAGGAAAGAAGTAATTAAATATCCACGCATAATTAGCTATCTGTCCACACCACACAATATCTTCAAAATGTCTCAGTCTATCTACATTATATCTCCAAAAGTTCTCAATGAATTTCAGTGAAATGTTGTCAGAGGGAGAGCAATAGGCCATGAAAGAATCAGGAAATCTTGGAGTGGATCCATTCACAATTACTTCTCTATGTCCTAGCTAAATGTCCATACCACACAATAACTGCAAAGGTCTTCTGTCTGTCCACACGATATTTCCAAAAGTTCTCAATGAATGTGGAAGGGTCGATAATAGGCTACGGAAGTAGAGATTATATTTTGGAGAGGACCCATCAACAATTACCCCTATGTCATAGCTATCAATCCACAAAACAAAGGTTTATGACATTTGATTGTAAATAGCTCGAAATGACTTGCTCTGATGCATATTGTTTTTTGTAAACTCTACTCAGCATGAAAGTTCTTTTCCAACAATATACAATATTTGATTAAATAAAATGTTTTCTGACTAGGGCAACGCAGCAAAAATCCGCCATTATAAAAGATAGCGCTAAATCTTTTTTTGCAACTGATCTGGAATGTCCACCCAAGATATTCTTACTCTCTGAAGGTCCCTCTAGTATGTCCTATTGGTTGCATTAGTCAACTCAAATATTCCTATGGGGCTCTATTACAGCACAATAGGTGTAATGATAGAAACAAATAAAAAGCACTTACATCATTTCCCATGAAGAACTTGCTTCCACCATCACGCATGGACAGAGTCCTCTCCATGAAGGGCATAACTCTGTTCAAGGTGTTCATGTATCTCCATTGCATGTAGTTCTGGAAAAGTAAAGCATGCATTTAAATATTTTCAAACTCCTAATACATGTTTGACTACTAGCTGTTCATGCATCCCGTGACATCAGTGGTAGAATTTATTAAACAAACATATAACAATTTTATTCAACTTAATGATTACGTACATAGTGACATAGCAAAAGCTAAAAACATTTATAGAAAGTCATTTTATTAGAGAAATGCAATGGAAATTTCTTTTATGATAGAAATGAATTGGTGATTTCTTGATATTGGCGGTTTATGCAATCTGTGATATTATGGAAGGAGTTATGAAAAGAATATATCTACTTTTTATTCACTCAAATGATTACATATATAGTAAGAGAGCAAATATTAGAAGCACATATAGAAATTCATTGGAGAATATTTAATTATATAAATACAATATATTTCCTTTTGGAAATGCTTTACAATTATTTATTAAATATCTATGTCAAAACTTCCATCCCCTCTAATGATATACATGTATACAGCAAATATGAAAAGCTTATATAATAATTTATTGGTAATTATTTCACTATAGAAATGCATTCAAAACTTTTCTACTTAAAAATACATTACACGTATGTTACTAAATAAATGCATTTGAATAATTTTGCCAGGCAAATGCATTTGAATAATTTTACTATTTGTCATATCCTGCGTTGAATTTGACCGACCAAAATTTGTAAAGGCTAAAGAATATCACCTTAAATATGAGTTAAAGCTTACCTTACTATAGAAATATATTGAACACTATTTTACTATAACAATGCATAACAATTATTTTACTATTTGTCGAATCGTCCACTGAATGTGTCTGACAAAAACCTGTAAAAGAATATCATCTTTACAGAAAGCTGTACTTACGTCGTAGTTCATCATATCACCACTGTTCTTTCCTGTGTTGGAAGGCATCATCTCTCCATTGTTACCAAACTAAAAGAAATAGAAAAGAAATAACATTTTATGAAGAACCATTACGTTTTTATGTACTTTTGGATAAATCCATAAATTAGTTTAATGCAAAAGCTAGTTCATTATTAATGGTCATTTTACTATAGCCTCTTTGTTAATCCATTTCTATAGATAGGTTGTTGAAAAATGTAGATATGAAATGTTCAAAATACTTGACTCACCCTGAAGCGATCGTTTTTCCAGTGGAAGTACCTCATGTAATCGTGCATGATTTCATAGAAGCAGTCAGCGATGTAGTCACACCTCATCATGTCCATGTTGCTCTTGGGGTAGAAATCTAACAAAGAAAAATTAAAAAAGGATTTCAAATTGCTAACAATAATCATCTCACGATCTGGGAGTAGCGATAAAAAGCAACAGAAATAAGATAAGATGCTATTGTGAATTATTTTAATTGTTTACTGTTTACATTTAAATTTCGTCTTGGAATAAATATCTTGAAATTCCGAATTCAATGATCGATTTACAGGGACACAAATCTCCATACAAGAATACAACTCAGATCTGTTAATATTTTAAGAGAAAACTTACATATTGAATATTTCGTTAAGAACGATTAAGTTATTTTTTAAATTTTAAACCATTTTAAATAAATAAAACAAAAATTGCGGTTATTAACTTGAAAATACTTACTGTATTCGCGAGCCAAATACCTGGCAATGGCCATGGTCTCAGGCATCTTCATGCCACCGTCCATCTCCAAGACAGGGACACGCATGCAGGGCATATCTGGAAAGAATCGAAAATAGGAATAAAATTAGCTTCTGAATTCTCTAAGCATTTCAGGATAGGTGTGTCTCGAAATTCTACCCGAAACCTCAATCTCATGCCGACAGTTTTTAACTGTTGTAATCATATTTTTCAGCAATACCCCAATCCTATGCCGTCGTTGCGCGTGTAAACGTCAGACACCACATTCAAAATGAAATATATTCTCATTTTTTACGGGGTGTGGGTCTGTGAATCAAAGAAAACGGACAGAAAAGAACGTTGTTTTTAACAGATATAATCCAAATGGAATTATTTGTGTATCTATCTATTATTTAATTTGAGTACAATAACAACTTCTAACAACAACCTTGGGAAAGGTCTATGTTCAACAACAGATTTTAAAGGTTGATTATGATGATTCTCATTCAAATTTAATTGGTACCAATGATGAATCCCTGCCTGGTTGTCACATTTTCTGTCAAATGGGCAAGAGGGTTACTTGGTGATGCCCATCTCCTCTCCATGCATCATGTGACAGATTGTACTGAGTTACATGATACCAGTAGCAAGGAAAGTTCCATGATCTGACTGCACTCTTAGCTGTCAAAGGGCAAGTATCATGCTACAGGTAGTACTGAGTTATATCGTACCAGTAGGGAAAAAAGCTTCGTGAATTGACTGCTCTCTTCTCCATATTTACCCAGATTCCCCACTATGTCAGAATCTGTACATGCGTACATGCAGGCAGTTCTAAAACTATCTGTAGTCCCCGCAATTAGTAGGAAAATACAAACGAACTGGCGAAATAACGCGATTGCTGTCTCCATCTCCTCACGACACCTTGAGTAGAAGTGGAAGATTTTGAAAATCTTAAATGCATAAAGTATGTATGTATGTATGTTTGTACTCTCAGAAGTCGGTAACTACCCATCACAGAGGAAAAAGACATATTCACAATCGGCGCGTCTCAAATTACATACAGCACACATATTTAGGTAGAATTTTGCAAAACGAAAATTCCTCGATTTCTATGGGATCTGCGTTCGCGCTCTCTGAAAGAAGTGTCTCTAATGTTTGTATTTCATTAGAGTTAGATACATAATTATTTATATATATATTCTGAACCAGCATCATTCGGGAAAAGTTTTCGTACCATTTATTTGAACTTACACACATATGTAGGGTTTTTAAAAAAAATTGTTTCAGCATTAATTCGTAAGCTTCTATTTAGAGATTCATTCATGTATTTAAAATATAGGAGCCCAATAGCCGAATGCTTAGAGATGTAATCGGCGAGCCAAGTTTTAACTCCGACGGATAAAGTTTTATATGCTTTCAATCTATTTGATCTTCAAACTTTCGGGAAAGTTGTCAGTTTTGAGAAAAGAAATATTTAAAGATGTTATAAGAGGGTTCCTATTTACAATGTAGCTACTTTCCATTCGTCATAGGAAACCACGTATGTGAATTTCTCTTTCTCTCAGTGAGAGTGTTGGTCCGATCGTGTGGGGTGCCCGAACCCCCCCCCCCTTATTTGATTTCATAAAATCTCTATAAAATATCAGTGTTGTTAGATTTGGAGTTTTTTTCCCCGGGAAAAGCTGGGTACCCCAGTTAGTCTATATTATGAAGTAGTAAAGTATGTATGTGTGTTGGTACTCTTATAAGTCGAGAACTAAGCATCACAGAAGGAAATCAAAGGCATATTCGAAATCAGTAGGTCTCAATTCAACTACAGCACACATTTCTAGGTCGAATTTTGCTAAAGAAAAGTCGTCGATTCCTATGGGGTCTGCGTTCGCCATCACATGAAAGAATAATACTTTTATTGCTAAATAAATCAGTGAAAGCAACATTTAGAAACGAGTCAAATACAATCGGCGGACCAAGTTCAATACCCGACGGAGACAAATTTAATTGTTTCCCCTTTAATTTTTATATTTTTAATTCCATGTACTTTCAATCTATTTGATCTTCAAACCCTCAGGAAATCTGTCAGTTTTGAGAAATAAAATATTTAAGGGTTTTATAAGAGGGGGTTCCATTTACAATGTAGCTATAAGGCTAAACTGCACCCTTACTATCCATGCGTCATATGTAACCGCGGATGTGAATTTCTCTTTCTCGCATTGCTTATGCCAGTTTGGCAATATTTTTTAAGGAAACTAACCCTAACCTGACAATAAAACATGTTTTTTCTTAGAGCAAATACCCTAACCCTACCTCTTACCCTAATCCCAACCGAACCGCAACAATAAAACATGGGTACAATTTTAAATTTGATAATCCGCTTTGACCTTCGAACTACTGACGCCAAAAGTGAGCATATGAATTCTCAGATTTGAGAAAAAGTAATTTTTAAAGTTTTAGGAGGGGGTGGGCAGACCTGACCGGAGTGCGCCCTGGCTTACGCTGGTCTTCGGAGGGATGTGTGCTTGCCCGATCGGGGAAGGGGTGCGCGTGATTATTTGATTTCATGAAATCTCTATAAAACATCATTTGCTTTCCAGTGTTGTTAGATTTGGAGTTTCTACCCGAGTTAGTCCGTCGATAAAGCATGTGAACTTACCATTCCTGTATTTGTCCCATTCATTGAACTCGATCCTCTTGTCGGTGTACTTTTGTCCGGCAGCGGCGAACAGCATACGCAGGATCTCGGCACGGCCACGGCCATTGAAGTAATGGAGAGTGTAGTTAGGCATGGTGAGGTTTTGGGGGTCTTTGATGCTTCGATTCGAAGTGTTGTCTGACTGCAAAGAAGAGAAGAATGCTGAATTTATAGTCCGTCATGAGTCACAGATTAACAAACTTGTTAGTTCCAATGAGCAATTAAACGGTGTCTCGTCCAAGGACGCCTATTCAATATTTCCCACTTGATGATTGCAGACCTAATTGTGTAGAACTTACTCCAAGAGTACAAAGAACAAACGATAATCAGTACTCACATTTCTCATTCGCTCTGCAACAGAAAGCGTAAAGGGCTTGTTTTCAAACTCGATGTAGCAAATGCCCTTGATAAAGAATTGAAACTGTCCGGGTAGCGGTAGTGATGTGGTCTGCAAATATACTAAGGAAGGTGCTTGAGACGTGAACAAATTTGTGTCCTCTCAATCTCTAGCGTTAACGTTCAGATATCAAGTGTGAACCTGCAACCGGTTGCAATGAATTAAAATAATAAACTAAGTAGCAGAAATCTGATAAAAGGGATGAACACATGGGCAGTATCGGTAGTAAGATACATAGGAACATTTCTTGAATATACAAATGGTGAACTTAGATCAATGGACCAGCATATTAGGCAATGATGACCATGCACAATCCTCTATACACCAGAGATGGCACAGATTATATGTCTAGAAAGAATGCGACAGAGGATTCATCAGCATAGAAGACTGTGTCCGAATTGCCAAAACGGTATTAGAAAAACATGTACAACCATGCAGTGAAAATATCACGAAACGCGTTCGAAACAGTGCAATAAGCAATGAAAAAGCAGTTAACGAGTGGTAGTAAAGAACACCTGGAGAGAGAAACATAAACCCTCATCATGGCAGCCGGCTGCAAGTGCATTAGGGCAAACTATGCCAAGGCAAAGATCGACAGAACCATAAAAACAGCAAATGTCACCTTTGTGGACAAAGAGATTAGACGATAAATAAAATATTAATAGCCCAGAAGGAGTACACAATAGGCAAGACAGAGTAACGACAGTCATACGACTAGAGTTCGGCCATGTAGACAAATCGTCCCAACACAAACCAGAGGCGGAGAGAAAGGGTTGAGACTATGCTTTGTAAAAA
>VCCN01004882.1:1634529-1644689 GCA_006491835.1 Architeuthis dux
CCACGGCGAGGATGGCATACATACAGACCTTCTAGAAGATGCAGGAGAGATATTGCAAAAAGGACTAGCACAGCTATTCACACAATGAACAAGAGAAAGACAGAAAAGTACCTAAAACTGTCTGCATAGGAATAGTGATCCTACTCCACAAGAAAGGAGATAACCGAGACCATAGCAACTACAGCCATATTGCACTACTACCCAACATATATAAACTATACACAAGAATACTCACAAACAGACTAACAGGCACTCTAGATGTGCATACAGACTTCAGAAGCGGCTACTCAACAATACACGCAATAAATCCACTGGTGCTATCATTAACTGCTCTTCTCACACCCTTCGATTGTATCCTCTTATTCTTTCCCTTATCCCTTCCAACTTTCGGTCTTTGCGATCAAAAGATGAAGGTAAAAAGTAGTCACAACATTTAAAATGATAATGATTTATGATACTTCATCTAATAAAATAAAAAACGTAAAAATGAATAAAAATGTAAACAAACATGGCTGCCGATCGGAATGAAGGATGGGTTTATGGGTGTTTTTTGGACTTCTGTCTGCCATTTGAGACTTGGTAACTCAATTAGCTGAGCAGACCGGGCTAAACGGTGCTTTCCGTTGAGGATGTGGGTTCGAATCCCACCTAAGACTAATTATTTACTTTCCTATCAACGTTATTTACTCACTGTCGGAGGGAAACTGGCCCAAGCCAAAGCTGTGATAACAAAGCAACTAATAGATTAAGATGAAGTTAAAAAGTAGTCATACATTTTAAAATAATAATGAAACATGAATAAGGAATGCACACATACTTTCTACGAATGTTTTAATGTATTCGCTCATGTTACTTCATATCCAGCCAGCAAGCCTGACTTTTCTTTTGTCTTTCTTTCGTGTCCACCCCCCTCTCTTTATATATATAAATATATATGTATACGTTTTCCTTTCTCCTAATTTTCTGTTGTTTCTCTCTAGCTTTCTTAACCCCATCCTTACCCCCATTCACACCTACTTTTCCCCCTCTACCACCTACTCGCTTTTCCCAATTCCTTCCCGTTTTATATTAGAAAGCGTAACTGATTCAAGCTCAGAGGTTCCAGGGATCTGGCAGATACTACACTCTAATCCAAATCAGAAAAGTGTAAGGGTCATAATTACAAAAAGCTGAAAATAATATAGATTTGAAGAAACACAAAATTCGGACACCTGGGTTACAGCTTTAAAAATCAGAAATCAGTTAAAGCAGAAAACAAATATTCATATGAAAATTATTTATTACTCGAATACAATTCTTACAGTAGAAAACTTTGATCTAATGTTTCCTATCAAATCGATGTCGGTCACAGAATCCATTTCTGTCATTTCTCTTTTGATTTCAAAACTTGCATACAATTCAATGAACAGTCTACCAGTTGGTGTTAGAACGGCTCTTGAGGTATTGATTGATCTTGGGGTGTTGAGCGATGCGCTTGTAGAGGGACATCAGTTTGGGGTACTGGCTGAACATAGACTGGTTCTCCATGTAGGGGTTCTCCATACAGCAGTACATCATCATGTCACAGAACATCATCTGCAATGAAGGATATGGTATTAGAATATGTAAATAAATATACAAATATATATCAGGAAACATTTTTACTTTTTACTTTTTATACCTATTTAAAGAGTGGTCTCAGTAATTATGTTTGCAAGAATAAAATCAACTAAAAGTGTTATTAACATTATCACGAACTTCAGTATATAATAAAAACAAGTGAATTTATTACTGCAAGTAAAAATATCGTAGAAATCAGGAAATAACAGATAGCACCGAACACTATATATATATTATGTTTTTCACATACATACATACCTATGATAAAGTTTAATTTATAAAAGAAAAGAAAATATGTCACGAATAGAAGATTTGTCCACACCGTAGATCACAGATACATTTTTTCTCATTAAGTCAAGAACTTTCCCCTTTTACTTTACTAATGAGATATCCGAATTTGCAGAATATTTCCTGTTGCGCTTTAGGACCATTTTTAAGTAAAACTTATGAATTGTTTATTCATGGGTCTGACCGCTGTTAACTGAAACTATGGTTAAGGGGTACCACTGTGTCACGGCGTTAACGTCTTTAGACACACGCGAATCCTGGTATCGAGGGGCAAAGGTTAAAGAAAATACCACACGGGACGGGAATAAGAAACTTAATTGGGAAAACCTCTAATTGTGTGCATACAAACTGCAGAGGAAAAAACAACATTCAGGAAAATAACAATAAAGCCTGCTTGGGTTTTCTGGTGGAGCAACAATTTCGTTTTATATATCACAAGCAACAAGAATCTGGGGTAAAAACGGTTAAAAAAAAGAGTTTGTTTCAACAGTCCTTAGTACTTTCGTAAGATAAAAAGAGAAGCGAAGCCGGATATTCCACAGAGTAAATTCGATCTGGCGTTCGTAAGTTATGTCTCTTCCACTATTTTGCTGGCATAAGCCATCGGATGGAGCTCCGTGTCTGCTCCTTCCTGCATCAGCGCCGCCCCCAGTCCGTAGCTTGAACTCATGTTCTGGATTTATCAGCTGTAGTACCGGTTTCGATGTCAGGGGTGTTTGAAATGGATGTTTCTGAGGTTTGTCCGACCGTATGTTCCGGCTTGACTCTCCCTTCTTGATTAGGTCCGTCAACGGTACGGCTGCGGTGGAGCAGTTGGGAATATATTTCCAGTAAATGTTGACAAGCCCCAGGTTTCACTTGATTCTTGGTTTGGGGTCTGTTGGCTTGTCTGATTGTCTCAATCCCCTCTTCCTTGTACCTACGTGTTGGTCTCCGAGCTTGTGTCCCAAGAAATGTATCTCTTGGAACCCCAACTCGCATTTGTTGGGTCGAAGAGTGAGTCCCGCGGATGTTATGCGTCGTAGGACGTCTTCCAGGGCTTGCAAGTGGGCTTCCCAGGAAGTGCCGAAAACGGTGCATTCTTTAACCAAAAGGACATCCGGGCCCAGTTGTACTGTCCCTTCCCTGGTACGGTGAAATCCGTCTTCCATCGATGGGTCTTGTGTAGGCGTACTTGGTAGTATCACTGACTCAGATCCAACTTACTGTACAATCTGGCCCCATTCGCCTCAGTCAGCAGCTCTTCAATATTGGGCATCGGACCAGCATCGTGTATCGTGCTGCTATTTAGCTTCCGGCGGTCTATGCAGAATCGGATGCTGCCATCCTTCTTCGGGACTATCACAACTGGCGCGGCATAAGGGGACTTGGATTCCTCGATTATGCCTTGTCTGATCAGTTTATTGACCTCCATCTTAATGGTCTGTCAAGTGGCCAGCGGCAGGGAGTACTGGAGCACACGAATTGGTGTGGTTCCTATTCGATGGCAGTCTACCTCACACAGCCCTGGTAGGTCCGTGAAGTCGGTCTCATGTCTTTTTAGCAGGGCTCTTGAGAGTGTTCCAAGGTTTCGTTGGTCCTAATGTCAGAGATACCTTCCTTCGAATGAGGTAGTATGGGTCCCCAGTCGACTTCACCTGGTTGATCGGACCCATCCAGCACCGCAACCGCGGTTTCTGGCTGCGCTGGCTGGTCTGTCTGTATGCCTTTTTCACGTGATATATGCGTTCGTTGCCGTCCATATCAATCACATAGTCAGCTTTGCGTTTTGGGCAACATACTCGGTAAGGAACACGCCACCTCATCAGGAGTTTGTTGTGCTGGCTGGGGAGTAGTAATAGGTCTAGACCTCCGGTCCGCAATAGTCGCCTCTTGCTGGTGCGGTCAAATTGTTGTTTTTGTGTCCTCTGGGCCAGGTTTTCCTTGGCCCAGAATTACCTTAGGATCTCTATTGGCCCCTTACATTCCTTCCATACATCAGTGAGAAAGGAGAGTATCCAGTGCTGGTTTGTGATACTTCTCTGTAAACAAAAAGTAGTGGAGTGAGGTACATCCGCAACCTCCTTTTTGGGGTCCCATTGAACCATTCTAATAGTCCATTTCATTGTGGTTGGTAAAGGGTTGTTGTCATGTGCTTGAGGGAGAATAATCTGGAGACTTCTCCCATAATTCCGGATGTGAATTGGGTTCCCATGTCCGTCAACATTTCGCTGGGGATGCCAGTCGGGTAATGATTCCGACAAACGCTTCGGCCACTTCCTCAGTGTTGATGCCTCGTAGCGCAACACATTCTGGGTAACGGTGGCAAAATTTACCAAGGTCAAAACATACTGGTGTCCTGTTCGAGTCTTCGGCACAATTGGTCCGATAATGTCGACGGCCACGCGTTTGAACGGTTCATCGATTAAAGACAGCGGTTCCAAGGACCTTTGTCACGCTCCCACGGTCTACCATTTTTGGCAGACATCACATGAAGCGCAATGCCTTTCAATATCCATGTGGATACCCTGCCAATAGAATTGTCCGAAAACTCGGTCTCGGATCTTCGCCTTTCCCATGTGTCTGCCAAGCAGGGCTTCGTGTGCCACTTTCAATACACCGAGGCATAAGGAAGTTGGGACTATGATGGGGTCTCCTCCATCCAGGCACAGTTTGTATATTTCCGGTATAGCACCCCATTCCGCCCTACGAATCTGTGTCTTATCAGCTTCCTACCCGCATTGGTTCCACATTCTTTGGAGACTGGGGTCGTCTCATTGGGCGGCTCTTAACTCATCCGGGACCACACCGCCTAGGGAAATGTCGGGTACAGCGAGTGCCCGGCGTTTCTGAGGCCGGCGAGTTTTGCTCCGAGTTTCCACAGCATATATGTGCGGTTTGGGATCTTCCCAATCGGGTTTAGGTTGATCTTGGACTCCCTGGATGTTTCCCACGATCACATCCCGTAGGAGCCTGTCTGCTATCCCAGCCTCTGATTCTCCCTGGAAATAAGGGAAGCCTATTTCGAGTCTATCCTCCTCTCGGTCCCATTTGCCAGGTTCTATTTCAGATCTTTTGGCAAGAACTGTAGTACACACTGTGTCCCGTTGAAACGTTCCCCGTGTTCCGTTCACCACTGCTAGGCGGATGTAGCGGCTTCTCTGTGTCGGGTGTTGGCTGAACCCGCTCCACAAAGACCCTGTGTCTCCGTGGGCAGTTTGCTTGAAGGTTTCCAACCTGTCCGCAGTGGTAGCACCTCTGCTTGTCCGTTCTTGTTGGTGTACTTGAGCCTCTCGGAGTTGTTGTGGTAGTTGTTTCCTCCTTCATCCTCCTCGGTGATAGGGTCCTTCACCTCGCGTCAGGATAGCACGTTGCTCGCGCTACTACCTCTTCCATGCTTTTTGGGTCCCCTTCACGCACAAAGGTGGACACTTCCCTCAAGGAATTGTTCCCTTATTAGGAGGCCCAGGAGCCGGTCAAGCTCGTGCACCCTGCTCAGCTCCATCAATTTGTTTAGGTATCCGCCTAAGTGGGCGGCAACAATCTTGAGGTCTCCTCTTCCCCGGGCCTTCCTGCCCTAAACGTCTTACGGAAAGCCCCTGCGGTCAGGTCGAAGGCTCTCAACAGGTCTTCCTTCACTTTCTCAAAATCCAAAGATTGTTCGGGGACAGGTGTGCGCACATCTACAACGTTTTTCCGGTTAGCGTCAGGCTGGGGCCAGTGATTGCTCGCAGCCTGCTTCTCTCCTCTTTGATACAGGGGGAGTGGGTTGCTGATCACTGCCCTCCCGGGATTTCTCTCCAATTCGTGAGCTCTGTTTCTATCCTCTGTCTCCCCGCCTCTCGCCTGCCTTCGTCTTCCTTCTGCTTTTCCCTTATGTATGTCTGAAATGTCCTTCCTGCAATCCCCGATTGCTTATCAAAAACTCCTTGTTTGCTCCGTCCAAGCCGCCGAAATTTGTCCGTTTTCCATCTTTAAATATTTTGACTTACTGTCACTTGTTCTCTACTCGTCGCCTTATGCAGTAACTTTTCGTCTAGCGACGATTTTCTTTCTTTTGTTAATAGCGACGCCAGCCAAATAACTTGGCAAAGATTGCTCAGACTATTTTTTCTCTTCTTTTTTTCACTTCACCGACTCGTGAGGTTTGTATGTTGTGGTCCACATCCTATATCGGCGACGCCAGTTTGTCACGCCGTTAACGTCTTTAGACACACGCCAATCGTGGTATCGAGGGGCAAAGGTTAAAGAAAATACCACATGAGACGGGAATAAGGAAATTATGTGGGAAAACTTCTAATTGTGAGCTTACAAACTGCAGAGGAAAAAACAACACTGTAAGCCCTCTGATTGCTGATAAGGTCAATACATGACAAGCATGTCCTGTCACAGAGGCTGCAGAGGAAGTAAAATGATGATTAATTCTTACAGAAACTCGTGTTTTACGACGCTGTTTACGCCCCAACATTAAATTTCAATGAGATGTTGTGTAAGCGTGAGCAATAGGCTACGAAGGAAGTCAGGAAATCTTGGAATGGATCCATGCACAATTATCCACCTTATGTCCTAGCTAACCGTAAGCAACCAAAAGTTCTCTATGAATTTCAATTACATTTTGCGCCAGCGTGGGCAATAAATTAGGAAAGAAGTAATTAAATATTTGAGATGATCTATGCACAATTATCTCCCCAACATTGTAGCTATCTGTCCACACTACCCAATATCTTCAGAATCTATCAGTCTATCCACATGAGATTGTGTCAAAGCGTGGGCAATGGGCCATGAAATAAGACAAGAGATTTTGGAATGGCTCCATTCGCAATTACCTTCCTATGTCCTAGCTAACTGTCCGACCACACGATATTTTCAAAAGTTCTCAATGAATGTGGAAGGGTTGGGCAATTAGCTATGGAATATAAATTACATTTTGGAGCGAGTCCATCAACAAGTACCGCCCTTGTCATAGCTATCAGTGCATACAAGTGTTTCATTTCAAAACAATGGTCTATGACAATTTGTTTGTAAATAACTCGAAATGAATTGCTCTGAGGCATATTGTTCTTTGTAAACTCTACTCAGCATGAAAGCTCCTTTCCAACAATATACAATATGCCCATATTTGATGAGAAAATGTTTTCTGATTAGTGCACCGCAGCGAAAATGCGCCATTATCAAGATATCGCTAATTTCTTTTGACAACTGATCTGGAATGTCTACCCAAGATATTCTTACTCACTGAATGTCCCTCTAGTATGTCCTATTGGTTGCATTAGTCAACTCAAATATTCCTACGTGACACTATTACAGGTGTAATAATGGAAACTAATAAATGGCACCTATATGGTCTCCCATGAAGAACTTGCTTTCACTATCGCGCATGTTACAATTAGATGATGAAACCATTTCAAATTATATATGAACAATACGTATAATAATGACAGCTAATAAATGGCACTTACATCATTTCCCATGAAGAATTTGTTTCCACCATCACGCATGGACAGAGTCCTCTCCATGAAGGGCATAATTCTGTTGAATGTGTTCATGTATCTCCATTGCATGTAGTTCTGGGAATGTAAAGAACGAATGCATTTAAATATGTCAAACTACTAACATGGATTAAATAATCTTTTAACTACTAGCTGTTCATGTAACCCGTGATATCAGGGGTAGAATTTATTAAAGAAATATAACAAATGTTATTCAACTAAATGATTACCTCCATAGTGACATAGAAAATAGTAAAAACATTTATAGAAATTCATTGGGAATTATTTTAGTATAGAAATGCACTGGGGATTTCTTTTATGACAGAAATGAATTGACGATTATTTGGATATTAGCAGTTTATGTAATCTGTGATATGAGAGGATTTATGAAAAAAGTATATCTAATTTGTATTCACTCAAATGATTACAAATATTGTAAGACAGAAAATATTAGAAGCACATATAGAAATTCATTGGAAATATTTAATTATACAAATGCAATAGAAATCATTTTATTCTGGAAAGGCTTTACAATTATTTATTAAACATCTATGTCAAAACTTTCATTCCCTCTAATGTACACATGTATAGAGACATAGCAAATATGAAAAGCTTATATAATAATTTATTGGTGATTATTTCACTATAATAATGCATTCAAAACTATTTTACTTAAAAATACATTGCAATTATTTTACTAAAGAAATGCATTGGAAATACTTTTGCCAGATAAATGCGTTGGAATAATTTTACTATTTGTCATATCCTGCGTTGAATTTCACTGATCAAAACTTGTAAAGGCTAAAGAATATCACCTTAAATATGTGTTACAGAAAGCTTTTATACTATAGTAATATATTGAACATTATTTTACTATAAACATACATACAAATTATTTACTAGAGAAATGCATTGGAATTATTTTGCTTTTTGTCACATCGTCCACTAAATTTGACTGAATTTAAACGCTAAAGAATATCAACTTACATATGATTTAGAGAAAGCTGTACTTACGTCGTACTTAGAGTTCATCATATCGCCACTGTTTTTGCCCATGTTGGAAGACATCATCTCTCCATTGTTACCAAACTAAAAGAAATAGAAGTTCTTATGTAAATTTTAGATAAATCCATAAATTAGTTCGATGATAAAGCTAGTTCATTATTAATGGTTATTTTACTATAGCCTCTTTTTTAATCCATTTCTATAGATAGGTTGTTGAAGAATGTAGATATGAAATGTTCGAAATAATTGACTCACCCTGAAGCGATCGTTCTTCCAGTGGTAGTACCTCATGTAATCGTGCATGATTTCATAGAAGCAGTCAGCGATGTAGTCACACCTCATCATGTCCATGTTGCTCTTGGGGTAGAAATCTAACGAAAGAAAAATTAAAAAAGGATTTCAAATTTTAAATTACTGACATTAATTATATAATCTGTCCCGTCAAAGTTACAATAAGTAGGAAAATAATATGTAAATAGAGAAATGTCTACAAGATAAGTATATAAGTCAAAAGAATTATTCTGAATAGGCTAGCATTAATATGATTAATAATTATTATTATCTATGTCACTATAAATTAATGAGGTTGCTAACAATAAACGTGTTTTATGTTCCAAATTCTGACGATCTGAGAGTTGTGATAAAAAGCAACAAAAATAAGATAAGATGCTATTATTATAATGTTTTACTGTTTAGATTTAAATTTCACCGGGTAATAAATATCTTGAAATTCCGAGTTAAATGATCGAGTGGAACGAATCCCCACACAAGAATACAACTCAGATTTGTTAATATTTTAAGTGAACATTTACTTATTGAATATTTCGTTAAGAACGATTAAGTTATTTTTGAAAATCGTAAACAATTTTATGAATTGATGATTTTAATAAACAAAACCAACATTGCTGTTATTCACTTCAAAATACCTACTGTATTCGCGAGCCAAGTACCTAGCAATGGCCATGGTCTCGGGCATCTTCATGCCACCGTCCATCTCCAAGACAGGGACACGCATGCAGGGCATATCTGGAAAGAACCGAAAATAGGAATAAAATTAGTCGCCGATTTCTCTAAGTATATCAGAATGAATCTCAAAAATCAAAACCCCAATCCTATGCCGTCATTGCGCGTGTAAACGTAGGGTCCTGCATGCGTACATGCAGGCAATTCTAAAACTATCTGTAGTCCCTGAAATTGGTAGGAAAATACAAACGTGCTGACAAAATAACGCGACTGCTTTCTCCATCTCCCTCACGACACCTAGAGTACAAGTGGAAGATTTAAAAATCATAAACGCAATGTTTATTTCCTTAAATAAAGTGATTTATGCTTCTCTGTTAAAATCAGACATTTCGTTTCTTGAAGAAGAATAACATTATTGGACATCTATAGTATAAAGTAGTAAAATATGTATGCATGTGTGTACTCTCAGAAGTCGAGAACTACGCACCAGAGGAAAACCAAAGACATATTCGAAATCAGCAGGTCTAAAATTACATACAGCACACATATTTAGGTAGTATTTTCCCAAAGGAAAATTTCTATGGGGTCTGCGTTTGCAGTCTATGAAATAATTATTTCTAAAAACATTAGAATTGGATTCATAAAACGAGTTTTGTTTCATTCAATTTGATATGTTTTCATTATATTTGACCTACAAACCTTCCAGAAATTTGTCAGTTTCTATTCGTTATATGTAACCGAGTGTGTGAACTTTTCTTTCCCGCATTGCTTATGTCAGTTTGGCAGTATTCTTTTCTAACCCCAACCTGACAATAAAACATGTTTTTTCTTGGTGCA
>VCCN01004882.1:1718988-1731613 GCA_006491835.1 Architeuthis dux
CTCTATCACATTATCCCACCCTCTCTATCACATTATCTCTTCATCTCGGTATCTCTCTCTATCTCGATATCTCTCTGTCTCGTCATTTTCCTGTTTCTCTATGTCACAGTCTTTCCCCTCTCCCTCTCGCTATCGCGGTAACTCTCACTGTTCTCTCGCTATCACGGTAACTCTCTCTCTCTCTCTTCTCTCTTTCTTTAACCGGTAACTCTCTCATCTCTCTCTTTATCAGGGTAACTCTCTCTATTCCTCTCTATCACATTATCTCTTCATCTCGGTATCTCTCTCTCTCTCTCTCTCTCTCTCGATATATATATATATATATATATATTGATATCTCTCTGTCTCGGCATCTCCCCGTCTCTCTATGTCACAGTAACTCTCTTCATCTCCCTATGTACCAGTCTCTCACTCTCTCTTTCTATCTCTATGCCTCACTCGGTATCTCATTCTCTGTCATGGTATCTCTCTATCACAGTATCTCTTCATCTCTGCATTTCGCTCTATATCGCTCACTCTTGTCATCTCCCCGTCTCTCTCTCTCTCTCTCTCTCTCTCTCTCTCTCTCTATCCTGCTCGGTCTCGGTATCTCTCTGTCTCTCTGTCTCTCTCTCAATATATCTCGATATCGCTATGTCTCGTCATCTCCCTGCCCCCCTCTCTCGGTATCATTGTCTCTCTCTCTATCTATTCTCTCTATCACGGTAACTATCTCTCTCTCTCTCTCTATCACTGTTACTCTCCATCTATCTATCACATTATCTTATCTTCATCCTGGTATCTCTCTCTATATATATCTCAGTATATCTCACTCGATATCTCTCTGTCCCAGTCTTTCTCTCTCTCCCTATCACTCTCTTTGTATCTCTCTGCCTCACTCGGTATCTCATTCTCTGTCATGGTATGTCTCTCTCTCTCTCTCTCTCTCGCGCGCGCTCATGGTATCATTCCCTCTCTCTATCTCGGTATCTCTATCTATGTATCTCTTCCTCGGTATCTCTCTCTCTATTGGTTTTCTCTCTCCCTATCTTGGTATTCCCACTCTCTCTATGTCGGTATTCTCTCTATGTCGGTATTTTCTCTATCTCGGTTCTCTCTGTCAGGGTAACTCTCTCACCCTCTCTCTGTATCCCCCCTCTCGGTATACCTCTCTCTGTGTATCCCTTTCTCTCTCTCCCACACACTTTCTCTCTCTTACTGTATCCCTCACGCTCTCTCTCGGCATCTCGCTGTCTCGGCATCTCTCTTGCTGTCTCTATCTCGGTATCTCTATCTAGATATCTCTCTATATGTCTCGGTATTTCTCTCTATATATATCTTGGTATATCTCTCTCTATATATATCTTGGTATATCTCTCTCTCTTTCTCTCTCCCACGGTATCCCTCACTCTGTATCCTCTTCTTTCTCTGTATCCCTCTCTTTCTTTCGGTATCTCACTTCCCCTCTCTCTCTCTATCTAAAAAAAATATTTGGCGTGTACACCAACAATAAGGGAGGAGTCAACCCACCAATGCTTTTGGTGGGAGCACCTGAACAAGAGAAAAAAATGGGGGCGCAAAAAGAAAAATGTTGGAGAGAGGGGGCCAACGAAGAAAAGAGGGCGCCTAAAAAAGAAAAGAATATTGTGCGGGAACACACCAACAAAAATAAGTAGGTGAGGACCCCGAAAAAACGTTTTTTGGCGAGCACCCGATAAAGATAAAGATACCTGGAAAGAAAAATGGGAGCGGAGGGTGTACCCAGAAAAGAAAAAACTTCCCTTCACATTTAACCCCTAAAATTATATTGTACAAAACAACTTTGAAAAACAAAGTGTGATCAAATACAGTAGCTTAGCCCCAACTCCCACCCCCGACACCAATCTGATTTGGCCTACGGTCATTTGACGACGTACCTTTTGGCGTTGGGGAAAGGGCAAACTTTACAAAGCTTTAAAACTGTAAATGTAACTTAATTCGTCCCATTTTATATTTCTTCTCTCTCTCTCTCTCTCTCTCTCTCTCTCTCTCTCTCTCTCTCTTTTTTTCACTTCATATCTCTCTCCGTTCTCGCTTTTAACTACTCTCTCAACGAAGTACTGTAGCGGAATGAACTATTAGCGGAACGGAATATGGGTGTGCGTTGGAGGCCGATATTTGACACCAGGTTGAGGTGCCATGTGTACATGCGTGCCGCCTGATTTGGGCTGGCGCCATCAAAATTCGACGGAGGGTCATTTGACCCCAGTGTCACCCAGACGGAATGTTCAACCCACTCAAATTTTCCTCGTCCCCACCAGCAGGACGTCCACGCCATCAAAATTCGACGGGAGGTCATTTGACCCCAGGGTCACTCGGTCACCCGCTGAATGTCCTTTTGAATTAATTAAAGGACTGGCTGACTGGTTGGCTGGTCATTGAGGCAGAGGGTCCAACCCAGTCCCTTTCCCCTTCCATAGAGATCAGCCCCTTTTGCCAAAAAGGGGAGTGGCTTAGCTCGATAAGTATCGGGCCGCCCGGCCTGTAAGACAAATTTTCTTTGGGCCGCAAGGGTGTTCGATTCTTCTCCGGGACTTGCCATTCGATTCGCCTTCCACGCATAACCCATGAATAGCTCACACGCCTAAGAAAAGCAATTGAACATTGTTGTCTTATAAACGTGATAACCTGGCGTTCTCTGAATTCAAAAAAATAAACAAGCAAAGCTAATAATATTCTCCTCATAAATACTGTGTTTGTTGCTATTCCACAACCAAGGTCCTCTATCTCCGATCACCACGAAGTGTCTCCAAACCGAAGACATCCCTATATCGCTACAGTACCTTAATCTATTTCTTTCTTTCTTTTTTCCTTCTTTCTTTATTCTACGCATTATCTTCAATTAATTCAATTGTTTCTCCCTTTCTTTTTTCTCTCTATTTTTCTCGCTCCCCTCTCTTTCACTTGCCGCTTGTCTCTATTGCTTTCACTTGCCGCTTCTCTCTATTTCTTTCTTTCCTCCTTCGTTTGTTCTATTTTCATGCTGTCAGTAGCGTTCTGATGACGTAACAGTCTGACGTTTCAATTCAATTCACTATATCTATCCGCTTCTGTCTAATGTTTCTTTTTTACCTCTCTCTTATAGTCTCATGTGACACACAAGCGAGATAGTAAAAGCAGCGTGATGGTAGTGGGTACGTGTATTAATATATTTGAGACTAGTTAATACCAGTGAAAAACATTCACGGATATGTTTGAATTTCTATGAAAAGATTTTTTAAGAAAAAATATAGTGAATTTGTTTAAAGAGTTTAAAGTTTCAAATGATGGGAAGCAGGTATTTTTATCAACAAAATATTACCTCTGAGTGGAAGATTCCAGTGTAAAGGACAGAAAACCATGAAAATCACACTGTTCATGGATCTGCTCGAAATTTTAATCAATCTTCCGTAGCCCATGGCCCAGCCTTCCACAAAATTTAATTGAAATATACTGAGAACTTCTGGAGATATTCTGTGGACAGACAGACACTGGTGAATACATATACCTCTTCCAACTTAGTTGGCAGAAATACAAAAAGCAGAAAACAATTCTTTTTCAATGAAAAAACAAAGCCTTTATTACTTGAATACAATTCTTTTTCTTATAGAAAACATTGATTTAATGTTTCCTCTAAAATCGATTTCAGTCACAGAATCCGTATTTGCCATTTTGATTTCAAAACTTGCAGACAATATCTGAGTGTTGGAAATTCAATGAACAGTCTACCAGTTAGTGTTAGAACGGCTCTTGAGGTATTGAGAGATCTTGGGGTGTTGAGCGATGCGCTTGTAGAGGGACATCAGTTTGGGGTACTGGCTGAACATGGACTGGTTCTCCATGTAGGGGTTTTCCATACAGCAGTACATCATCATGTCACAGAACATCATCTGCAGAGAAGAATATGATATTAGAATATAAACGTACTTCTTTTTATTAAATTTGACTAGTTTTTACCTTCATCCTAATTTCAGCTGTTTTTATACAACTTATTAATTCGGGCCACTGTTTCTATGACAAGTAAGCCTTCGTTTTCCAATGCCGTCAGAACACGATGGCGGTATTTACATAATTTTGCAAATGCATTGTTTTTATAAAATATCAAACAGATTTCTTTTTTTGCATTTTCAAAATAAATAAATAGATAAATAAGTAAATAAGCGGGATCTTTAATTATCTTTTAATAGTTATATCCCTTGACAAATATCAAATGTCACAGACAGAATGTATAGCCAATCTCATAGCGAATTATATAGATATCAGTAAACATTTTTATCAAGTGAGTTTTACTTTTAGTAAGCGATTAATAAATCGGCACAGTAATTATTTTTGCAAGAATAAAAAATATCTAAAATTATTATTAACATTATCTCGAACTTTTTTTATAGAATAAAAGAAGTAAATATATTACTGCAGGTAAAAGGATAGTTCAATACGTAGAAATCATGAACTACTACACTTGTAATATAAGTATTACATTGCTGGCAGTCTTTCATTGACACAATTAAAAACAAGACTGGCTACTGTAGGGTCAAACCCCACTTCAACTTCTATTCCGATTGAAGATGATTACTGCAACTTTTGTATTGTATGTATAATAAATAAAAAATAATAAAAATATACTTTATTTCTATATTTATTTATTAGAATAGCCCATGCGTATCTGTATGATACATTTTCGTAAATATCTAAGACTTGTCAATTTAGGCCAGTCAGTAAGAGAGCCGTCTATCGATCAATCGGTCGTGAGTTCAAATCACGGTAGGGAATGGGGAATTTACATATCGGTTTACACCCCAAATTTTGTGAGGATTGTTCTTGTTACGACAGGAAAACAAAGTCAACTCGTGACTTTGTCCTGAAGTTTGACAAAAAGGATAATTGTTTTCTGTTTGAATTTAGCCGTATTCTCTTAGTACCAGGAAGCAAATACAGTAGCCTCTCCTTATTCACGGAGGATATGTTCCAAGACGCCAAGAGTATATTGTGGCACAGGGCCAACTGATCAAGGCAAACACAGCCGTTGGCAAAATGTACAGACTTGTCTAAAAATATCAGATCTTTATGAAAGACTCACAAGTAAAAGTCTATAATTTGTAGTGCTGACTAGCTTTTTATATGGTGCTGAATCTTAGATCATCTATCGCCGTCAGCAATGTCTACGTGAACAGTTCTATTAGTGCTGCTTGCACGTTGGAGCAATTTCATGATTAATTTCGAAGTCTCCGAGATTTCAAAATTTACGCGCATAGATGATGGAACTACAGAAATTAAATATAATAAATTGGCGTAATAATGGAAACTAATAAAATGAAGAACTTGCTTCCACCATCGCGCATGTTAAAATTAGATGATGAAACCATTTGAAATCATATATTAACAATACGTGTAATAATGGCACTTACATCATTTCCCATGAAGAACTTGTTTCCACCATCACGCATGGCCAGAGTCCTCTCCATGAAGGGCATAATTCTGTTGAAGGTGTTCATGTATCTCCATTGCATGTAGTTCTGGAAAAGTGAAGAACGAATGCATTTAACTATTTTAAAATATCCTAACATAGATTAAATAAATATTTAATTACTAGATGTTCATGCAACTTTTATTCAATTTAATGATTACGTACATATGGACACAGCAAATACTGAAACATTCATAGAAATACATTGGAAATTATTTTACTATAGAAATGCATTGGAGATTATTTTAGTCAAGAAGTTTATGTAATCTGTGATATCCTGGGTAGGATTTATGAAACAAACGTGTCTAGTTTTTATTTGCTCTAATCATATATCATATACATATAGTAGGGCAGCAAATATTAGAAGCACACATACAAATTCATTGGTAAATATAAATGCATTAGAACACATCTTACTCTGGATATGCATTACAATTGTTTATTAAATACAAAAATCAAAATGTTCATTCACTCTAATGAGCACATGTATAGTGACTCGGTGAATACTATAAAAATGTAAAACAATTATTTTACTAGAGAATTGCATTGGAATTATTTTACTATATGCCATATCGTCTACTGAATTTGACAGACCAAAATCTGTGAACGCTAAAAAATATCACCGTAAATATGATTTACAGAAAGCTGTACTTACGTCGTAGTTCTTCATATCGCCACTGTTTTTGCCCATGTTGGACGACATCATATCTCCACTGTTTTTGCCCATGTTGGAAGGCATCATCTCTCCACTGTTTTTGCCCATGTTTGAAGACATCATCTCTCCATTGTTACCGAACTAAACGAAATAGAAAAGAAAGTCTTTTCTGTAAACTGTTGGGTAGATCCATAAATGAGTTCGAGGCAAAAAAGAAAAACAGAAGAAATCAGTAAACCATTCCCAACTGCAATATTAACATAATCACCAGTGATCCATTGCTTAGCCGCCGCTGCACTTTTCCCCAGATTAAATAAAATATAAACATTAAATGAAATGAAAGCAATGTGTGTACGTCGACCACAAGGCTATGAATGAATGAAAATAGGATCATGAACGATTAAAAAAAATATATATTTTGTAAATTTTAACTTAACTTTTTATTTTATATTTCGCATAGCATTCAAATCTAAAGACATCATTCACCCTGAAGCGTCTGCTCATCCAGCAGTAGTACCTCAGGTAAATGATTTCATAGAAAGTCATTATTAACAAAGCGCTCGACACACTTTTAAGTGATTTAGTTTTAATGATCATTTTACTATAGCCTCTTTGCTAATCGACTTTTATAGCTAGGTTGTTAAAAAATGTAAATATGAAATATTCCAAATAATAGACTCACCCTGAAGCGTCCGTTCTTCTCGTGGAAGTACCTCATGTAATCGTGCATGATTTCATAGAAGCAGTCAGCGATGTAGTCACACCTCATCATGTCCATGTTGCTCTTGGGGTAGAAATCTAACGAGAGACAAATTAAAATAGAGGATTTAAAATTTTAAAATACTGACATTAACTGTATACTCTGCTATGTGAAAGAAACAATAAGTAGGAGAATAAAATGCAAGTAGAGAAATGTCTTCAAGATGAGTATACAAGCCAACAGAATTATTCAAAATAAGCTAGCATTAATATAATTATCGAATCATATATCATTTTGCATTCACTTCGCAATAATGATCATGGAATAACGACCTGGAAGTTGCGATAAAATAAACAACAGAATAAATATCTTGAAATACCGAATATATTAAGAGACAATTTACTTATTGAAAATTTCGTTAAGAAAGATTAAGTTATTTTTGAAAATTTAAAAATTAAATAAATTGCTGTTATGTATTACTTCAATATTCAATTACTTATATATTACTTCAAAATACTTACTGTGTTCGCGGGCCAAATACCTTGCAATGGCCATGGTCTCAGGCATCTTCGTGCCACCGTCCATCTCCAAGACAGGGACACGCATGCAGGGCATATCTGGAAAGAATCGAAAATAGGAATAACATTAGCTTCCAATCTCTCTAAACATTTTCATGTAGGTATGTCTTTAAATTATACCCGAAACCACAATCTTATGCCGTCATTACGCGTGTAGACGTCGCCCTCGATAAGAAAACAATGTTTTTTTTACGGATGTAATCAAATTGTGATTTTTTTTGTTTATTACTTTGCCAACGAAGTTGGAGAGGGATATGTATTCGTCTTTCTGTCTTTACATCTGTCTATCTGTCCACATAATACCTCCAAAAGTACTTAATGAATTTCAAGGAAATTTGTGCAAGGGTGGGCAATCTTTATTGAAAGATATTTTCCCGTTTTTCTCCCATACATATACGTATACGCTCATGATTGTTCACACGACATATCAAACAGTTCTCAATGAATTCTAATGAGATTTTGAGGGTGGGGTGGACAATAGCCTCCAAAAGAAGTCATTCAATTTTGAGGCGGATCCAGGCACAATTACTTCCCATATCTCGTAGTTATATGTCCACAAAACATAATATCGCCAAAGGTTCATGTCTGTCCACACGCTATCTCCAAAGGTTCCCAAGGAATTTCAATGAGATTTTGTGGAAGGGTGGGCAATGGGCCATGGGAGTAGTGATTAATTCTGGGGCGGATCCATGCACAATTACTCCCCCTGATAATGGCCATGATAGCGATATGCACTCTCTGAGTGCCTGCCAGTTTATTTATCTATTATTTAATTAGAGTCTGAGAATCAAAGAAAACGCGTGTCGTTTTCGAATCTCTAAAAAAAGCAACTGTTTTTTAACAGTTGTAATCAAAATGCTTACGTACAGTGAAAAGGTCTGGGACTGTACCGAGTACGTTTTTCGTTGTCGAAGAGGCAAAGACTGATCTGCCAGACTAAGATCACTCCATGGGCTCAACACTCTCCATTTCTAATAACAACCGACGTTGGGGAAGGTCTACATCCAACAACAAACATTGGAGGCTGATTATTGTGATTCTCATTTACCTCTGTAAACACAGTTGGAGAGGTATATGTATTCGGTCGTGTCCGTTTTTTCGTCTATTTGTCTGTTCTTTATAAATTCCAATGAGATTTTGCGGAAAGCTTAACAATGGGCTATGGTAGAGTCGGTTCAATTTTGGGGCGGATCCAGGAATTTCTTTTTCCTATACATTTATATATACGCTCATGACTGTCCACACAATATCTCCAAAAGTTCTCTATGAATTTCAATGAAACTTTGCCGAATTGTGGATACTAGCCTACGAAAAACGTCTTGCACAATTGATTCCCCTGACAATGGTGGTGGCAGACGTATGTGCGCTCTTAGAGTACTTTCTAGTTGACATTCAAATGGTACCAGTGAAGAATCCCGGCCTGACTGCCATATTTTCCTGCAAAGGGAAAATTGTGTACTTTGCAATGCCAATCTCCACTCCATGTATCACGTGACATATTGTACTGAGTTACATGGTACCAGCAAAAAAGAAAGATCCATGAACTGACCGCACTCTTTTTTGTTAAAGGCCAAGAGGGTTAGTCGGTGGTGCCCATCTCCTCTCAATGTTTTATGTTACGGGTAGTACTGAGTTACTATCTATCTATCTATCCGTCTGTTAATATCTGTCGGACAGACGAAATGAAGCGACCACCATTTCCATATACCCACGTGACGTCGAGTATAAGTGGAAGATCTTTTTAAAATCGGGAACGCAATTTTCATTTTTCTTAAATATAGTGATTTATGTTTGTCTGTGAACATTACTCTTCATTTCTTACAGCCGAGTAACACTATTGGACATACGGTGATAAAGCACGAGGCGATACTATATCTTGGCTTTACAAAGTAATTTTCTATCCATTCTGTATTCACGAAATATATTTTAAAAGGGAACTTACCATTCCTGTATTTATCCCATTCATTGAACTCGAACCTTTTGTCCATGTACTTTTGTCCGGCAGCGGCGAACATCATACGGAGGATCTCGGCACGTCCGCGGCCATTGAAGTAGTACAGAGTGTAGTTAGGCATGGTGAGGTTTTGGGGGTCGTTATTGCTTTGACTCGTAATGTTATCTGACTGCAATGTGGAGAAGACAGCTGAATTTATAGTCCATCCTGAGTCATAGATTAACAACCTTGTTAGTTCCAATGAACAATTAAACGGTGCCTCGCCCAAGAGCGGCTATTCAATATTTACCATTTGATGATTGCGCTGCAGACTTAATTGCGTAATACTTACTGCAAGAGTACAAAGAACAAAAGATAATGATTACTGAACTGTCTCGAAAGTTGAAAAGGCTTGTTTTCAAACTGGATTCTGCACTTGATAAAAATTAAAACTTCTTGGACAGCAGTAGTGCTGAGGTTCTGAAAATATACTACGGGAAAGTGCTTCAGACTTGAGAAAATTTGCGTTCTCGCAATACCTAGCGTTAACGCTCAGATATCAAGTATGAAGCTGCAATCGCATGAATGAATTAAAAAAAATAAACTAAATAGCAGAAATCTGATAAAAGAGATGAACACATGGACAGTATCGGTTGTAAGATACACAGGACCATTTCTTATTGGGACAAATGATAAACTCAAATCAATAGATCAGCAAACTATGGAACGTGTGACCATGCATGAATGCTCTATACTCCAGAGATGACCCAGGTGGATTATATGTGAATAGGAAAGAATGCCGCAGAGGACCCATCAGCATAGAAGGAAGTGTCAGAATTGCAAAAACGTGGTGGTGGGGGGGGGAGACATGTGCAAGCATGCAGTGAAAAGTTTATGAAAAGCGCTCGAATCAGTGCAACAAACAATAAAATGTAGCAAACGAGGGGCTATTAAAAGACAGAAGGAAAGAAAAATGTGGACCGAAAAAACTCCCTGGAGAATTTAAAACGCAAAAAAACAAAGAATCGCAGAAGAATGATCATGGACATGGCCACACAGAGAACACCTATGTCAAGGTGAAGATCGTCAGAACACAGAAACACAGCAAATGCCATCTCAGTGAAGAAAGAGATGAGACGATAAACAACATAATCAGCGAATGAAGTAGACTGGCCCTGAAGGAGTACAGAAATAGTCATGACAGAGTAGCTACAGTCATACACTGGAACTGCGCAAACGATCAGGGTTCGGCCATGTTGACAAACGATACCAGCACATACCAGAGACTCTCCTGAAAAACTAGAAGTCATAATGTATTCTAGGATTCTGACATCCAAACCAACCGACTCACCCAAGCAAGAAGACATAATAAGGAAAAGAGAGCCTGTCAGATTGTAGACGTACCTGTACCTACGGGTCAATGCAAAAGAAAGTAAAAAGCTGGATAAGTACCAAGACCTGGCCCGAGAGCCGGGAAAAGTCTCAAACATGAATATTAGAATAGTTCCGATAATAGTAAGCACACTAGGAAGTGAAGATTGAAAGGTTTGTAGATAAGAGAAAGGATTGAGACTATGCACGCAACGGCGCTGTTAGTGTTTTGCGAGAATAATGAGGAGGGTACTGGATATCTGAATAAAACGACATCCCAGTCTTCAGTGGTGAATGAACATGGCAAAGAGTTAGAAAATCGGTCGGGACAGGTCAAGACAGTACAAACTGCAGCGCTGCTGTGATCTGCTAGGACACTGGGGTGAGGGTTTGACACCCGAGGAGATTTATTTCCACCCGGTTTTCAGCGACGTCCACCAGACATCTGGTGTGAAAGTACACATGCAGGGATGATATAATTGGGAATGGAGAAACCACAACGTTACTGTGGACTTTGTGGAGGCTGGAGACTTGAGGAGACTTGCTGTCACTAAGTCTCCAGCGATGACCACAAAGCTTCTGCTGTAAACATGCAGACGCATGAAGAATAAGAATAAGAATTTTTCTGTTTGTATGTATATTATTGTAACCCAGCGAAAACGGCATATGTTGAGCAGTGTTTTATTTAGCGCTAAACCCTCCAAATGCTCTTGAAGAATAAAACAAATCTGAGTTATTTTCAACTGTTACATTGTGTTTTAGGAGAGGGGTTCAATTTACTATAATTCTGAATTAGACCCTTATTTTGTGTCCATCTGGCGTGGCGTCGAAATAAAACGCTGTGACTTCATAAGAGAACATTTATTCTGATAACACCTTTTTGGAAGTTTTTTTTTTTTAACTGACCTCATATTCTGATGACACATTTTTCCCTTGTAGGAGACCAAAAGTGAGGGGAAACAGTTTTAACTTTATGTGTCTGAACTTATTTCCTCTTTTATGGGTCAACATTGAGGAGAAACATTTTCCCTCTTTTAGGGGACAAAATTCAGCTGAACCCGTGAAGATTCCACAGGTGTTTACAACTAAGTTTATCCATTATCCCTTTCCTCTGCTCTTCTCTCACTCTATGCTCTTCGCTCACCCAATGTGGGCGGCCTTTTGGCTAAGATCAAAGTGTAGTATCTGTTCTTCGAAACCGCCATGGCCTCGAAGTTCGGCGAAACACGGCCCGTATGGGGTCCTGTGGCATGCTCGGGTATCGTCCTGGGAGAAGTTGCGCAGGATATCTTAGCTGCGGCTGATAACGCGCTAAGATCGAAGTGAAGTATCTGCACTTCGAGACCGCCACGGCCTCGAAGTTAGGAGAAACACGGCCCTTCGGGGGTCCTGTGGCATGCTCGGGTATCTTCGGATATCTGGGAGAAGTTGCGCAGGATATCTTGGTCAGCTGGTCGCGATCCCCATTAGCACACCCGGGATCCGTCCTGAGGGGCTTTTGGACCCATCACGGGGACATGGGATCCCCGTCCTCGTGTCATTTGTCTCAGTGACAGGGATTTGGGATTCTCCCCCCTCAGGTCTCTAGGCATGGGGACATAGGATCTCCACCCACCCTCTCCTGCACGTTCGCGTGCAGGCTAGCCCCACATTAAAAAAGACTTCATGTCAAAATTTGTCGCTGTGGGAAGGCGAATAAAGAAAGGCCTTTTGGCTAAGATCAAAGTGTAATATCTGTTCTTCGAAACCGCCGTGGCCTTGAAGCTCGGAGAAACACGGCCCGTATGTGGTCTTATGGCATGCTCGGGTATCGTCCTGGGAGAAGTTGCGCAGGATATCTTGGCTGCGGCTTAACGCGCTAAGATCGAAGTGAAGTATCTGCGAAGTATTCTCCCCCCTCAGGTCTCTAGTCACGGGGACATGGGAT
>VCCN01004882.1:1768132-1784901 GCA_006491835.1 Architeuthis dux
CTCGCTGTAAATAGTTTAGGTGATATTGTATCTCCCTGTCTCTCTCCTTTAACTATTTCTATCCTGTTTGTATCTTTATGTAGTCTAATTATTGCAGTGCCATTTTCGTATATGTTTTGGATGATTTGTATGTAATTATCGTTAACGCATTGTTCTCGTATTGCGTTGAAGACTGCCGTGTGTTCTACCGAGTCAAATGCTTTCTCATAAACTAAATAGAATGGTTTGTAATATTCTAAGGACTTTTCGATTAGTTGATTTATTGCATGTAGGTGATCTATTGTTGAGTAGCCGCTTCTGAAGCTTGCCTGCTCGCGTTGTTGGTTTTCATCTAGAGTGCCTGATAATCTGTGAGTATTATTGTGAATAGTTTATATATGTTAACTAATAGTGTAATCGGGCGGTAGTTGCCGAGGTAGTGCTTGTCTCCTTTCTTGTGGAGTAGGATTGCTATTCCTAGATAGAAGTCCTTTTCTTTCTCTTATGTATTGTGTGAATAGCTGTGCCAGTCCTTTGTGCAAGATTTCTCCTGCATCTACTAGAAGATCTGTCGTTATGCCATCCTCGCCTGGGGTTTTACAGAGTTTCATATTTCGTAGTGCAGATACTACTTCTTCTACCGTCTGGGATATCGCTAGTATCTATAGATGTATTAGTTTGTGGTATGTTTATTTTTGAGGCGTACACATTTTCATAGCATTCTGCCGTTACTTTTGTCAATTTGTCCCTATTTTTATTCTTTAGTGCGAGTCTCTGTTGCTTGCCAGTATGATCTGCGGATCGGATGTGTTTTTAAACTCTTTCCCTTTCTGATAGCCTCTACTATCATTTTCGTGTTTTTCTTTCTTTTTTCTTTTTTCGTTCTTTTATGTGGGACACAAATATCTATGTCACAACTTTAATTCACTCTAATTATTACATGTACAATGACACATCAAATATTAAAAACTCATAGACAAATGTATTTCGAATTATTTTACTATAGAAATATATTGAATACTAGTTTACTATAAAAATGCAAAACAAATATTTTACTAGAGAAATGCGTTGGAATTACTTCACTGTATGTTATATTGTCCACTGAATTTGAATGATATTCCACTGAATCAATAGAGACATTGTCCTATCGTCTACTGAATTTGGCTGAACAAAACCTGTAAATACTAAAGAATATCACCTTAAATATGAGTTAGAGAAAGCTGTACTTACGTCGTAGTTAGAGCCCTTCATATCGCCACTGTTTTTGCCCATGTTGGTAGACAGCATCTCTCCATTGTTACCGAACTAAAAGAAACAGAAAAGAAATAAGCGTTTAGGAAAAAAACATTATGTTTCATTAATTCATAAAGGTTTTTATTTAAATTTGTGGGTGCTTGTACCTACTACTATATTAACATTAGCATCAATGATCCATTGCTTAGCATCTGATGCACGTTTTCCCCCAGATTAAATAAAAATAAACATCAAATCAAAATAGAATATAATGATTTAATCACCGAATTTTGTAAATCTTACCCGAAAATTGTGTTCTATCTTACATTTTACATCACTTTCAAATCTAACGTCATCACTCACCCTGAAGCGTCTGCCCTTCCGGTGGTAGTTGCTCATGTAATCGTAAATGATATCATAGAAACAAGTCATTATCATAGCGCTTGACAATCGGATTAGCTAATTTAGTATTAAGTTGTTGAAAAATGTAGATATAAAATGTTCCAGTGGTAGTACCTCATGTAATCGTGCATGATTTCATAGAAGCAATCACCGATGTAGTCACACCTCATAATGTCCATGTTGCTCTTGGGGTAGAAATCTAACGAAAGAAAAATTAAAATAGAGGATTTTCAAATTTAAAATACTGATATTAACTATATACTCTATATGTGAAAGAGACAAGAATTAGGAAAATAACATGCACGTAGAGAAATGTCTACAAGATATGTATATAAGTCAAAAGAATTATTAAAAATAGGCTAGCATTAATATAATTATCGAATCATATATCTATGTAACTATAAATTAATGAGGTTGCTAACAATAAACATGTGTTTTATGTTACAGATTTTGACGATTTGGGAGTTGTGATAAATAACTGAAATAAGATAAAATATTATTGTGTATTATTTTATTACTGTTCACATTTAAATTTCATCAGAGAATAAATATCTTGAAATACCGAATGCAATGACTCAATTTAAATGGCCAATTTACAGGAAAATGAATCACCACAATAATATAACTCAGTTTTGCTAATATTTTAAGATAAAATTTACTTTCGTTAAAAACGAATCAGTTACTTTTGAAAATTAAAAAATTAAATGAATTGCTGTCATTTGCTTCAAAATACTTACTGTATTCGCGAGCCAAGTACCTGGCAATAACCATAGTCTCAGGCATCTTCATGCCACCGTCCATCTCCAAGACAGGGACAGAAAGAATCGAAAATAAGAATAACATTAGCCTTCGATTTCTCTAAGCATTTCAGCGTAGGTGTGTCTCGAAATTCTACAGGAAACCTCAAACTTATGCCGTCATTGCGCGTGTAAACGTCGCTCTTGTATTAAAAAAAACGTCAGACCGCAGATTTCGAATTAAATATAGACATATTCTCAATCCTTTTTATTTTGTGGGGGAGGGACTCTGAGAATCAAAGAAAATGGACGTCATTTTCGATGCTCTAAGAAAACAACACTGCCAACACCTCATGAGCTCAACACTCCACATGTCTAATAACAACGCTGGGGAAAGGCCTACGTCTAACAGCGGACTTTAAATGCTGATTATGATGATTCCCATTTACCTCTGCTAACAAAATTGAAGAGGGATATGTATCGGTTGTGTCAGTCTTTCCATCTGTCTGTCCACACGATATCTCCAAAAGTTATCAATGAATTAGTTATTTTCCGTTTTCCCAATACATTTATGTATACACTCATGACTGTCTACGCAATGTCTCCAAACGTTCTATATGAATTTCATTGAAATTGTGTTGAAGGATGGACAATAGCCTCAGAAAATAGTCATCACGCTTTGTGGTGTATTAATTTACAATTACCTCCCCTACGTCGTAGTTATATGTCCACACCATATAATATCGCCAAAAGTTCATGACCATCCACACGATATCTCCAATCTCAATGAATTTCAATTACATTTTGTGGAAGGCTAGGCCATGGGCTACGGTAGAAGTGATTAAATTGGGCGGAAACATGCACAATCAATTCCCCTGACAATGGCGTTGACAGCGGTATGCGCTCTCCGAGTGCTTTCTAGTTGAAATTCAAATGGTACCAGTGAAGAATCCCGGCCTGACTGCCATATTTTCTGTCAAAAGGGAAAGATTGTGTACTTGGAAATGTCCATCTCTTCTCAGTGTATCACGTGACAGATTGTACTGAGTTACATGGTACCTGCAACAAGTAAGATTCTATGAGCTGACAGCACTCTTTTCCGTCAAAGAGCAAGAGGGTTCGTCGGCAGTGCCCATCTCCTCTCAAAGTATTATGTTAAATGTAGTACTGAGGTACTATCTATCTATCTATCAGTCTGTTCATATCTGTTGGACGGATGAAATGAAGCGACCGTCATTTCCATCTCCCGACGACACGTCGAGGTTAAGAGGAAGATTTAAAAACAATCGTGAACGCAATTTCCATTTTCCTTAAGTATAGTGATTTATGCTTCTCTGAAAATATCCGAAATTTCATTTCTTACAGCAGAGTAACACTATTGGATATACGGTGATAAGGCACGAAGCGATATTATATCTTGTCTTACCATTCCTGTATTTATCCCATTCATTGAACTCGAACCTTTTGTCCATGTATTTGGCGCCGGCAGCGGCGAAGAACATACGCAGGATCTCGGCACGTCCACGGCCATTGAAGTAGTACAGAGTGTAGTTAGGCATGGTGAGATTTTGAGGGTCGTTGATTCTTCGACTCGAAGTGTTGTCTGACGGAGAAGACCGCTGCATTTATAGTCCGTCCTGAGTCACAGATTAAGAATCTTGTTAGTTCCAATGAACAATTAAACGGTGCCTTGTCCAAGGACGCCTATTTAACATTTCCTACTTCAAGATTGCACTGTAGACCTAATTGTGTAATACTTACTGTAAAAGTACAAAAGAACAAAAGATAATGATTACTAAACTTTCTCATTCTCTCTGGAATGAAAGTGTAACTAGCTTGTTTTCAAAGTGGAAGTAGCAAATGCACCTGATAAAGAACTGAATGTTTCCGGACACCAGTAGTGCTGGGGGTCTGCTAATAAACTAAGGAAGGTGCAGAGACGTGAAAAGATGTGCGTTCTCCCAATCTCTAGTGTTAACGCTCAGATAACAAGTGTGAACCTGCAATTGCATGAAATAAATTGAAATAATGAGGGGGCGCCTGAAAGGATATCTAGGGAGTTTGGAAAAGCGGCATAAATGAGAAGTACACGTTTGCGTTAATGCCGGTGACAGCTTTCTATTATTTTAATTAATTCCACTGCAATGCATGATAGATGTATCAAACAAACATTCGCTACTGGTTGACATACATAACTTGCGTGATTTTGTTATAATCTCATGGTGCACACTAGTTATTTACTTTTGAGTTTCTGTACACTGTTAAATGCGTACTTACTTTAGCACTTAGAAGTCAGCAGTTGTAGTGCAGTTTTCTGTCGCAATATTGATATTGAATTCACACTATTCGTTGAATATGAATATAGCTAAGAAAGATGCGTTATGCATCATCGCATGATTTACCTTAACTCTAGCGATGTGCGAGAATTGTCTGACAGTAGCATTCTCCGCGAACCTTTCAAAAAACGCGACACGTGTCGTTAAAACGCCTGAAACTTGAAATCTATTAATGTTATCGTAATAATCTTTGGGTTATTAATAGAAGAAGGATTGTAGAAAATGATCAACTAGTAATAATTCCTGCAGACCATCTATATTCGAAAATAATCGTAGTTGAAAACAATGTTTACATTCGCGAACCGGTGGAATAGTAGTAATAGCATTAGGACATGTTTAGCCCAATTTGTACTCACATTTTTAAATTCCACTAAAGAAAATACAAACGGGCAGATTTCAATAAAACCTCCAGGATGTATTCAATTCTGAATTAATTTCCATATGAGGAGTGGTCATCTGCCATAGATGGAAGGCAAAACGACAGGGGAATGCATTTTTAATGTGACCGATCTTTTCTGAGAAAAACAGCATTCGGTGGAAGAATTATTGCTCTATTTGCACAGATGGGGCAGCATCCATGAGTGGTTTTGTAACACGAACGAAACAAAAACAAAATCATTAATGCAGTCCACACAATGTCTTATTCACAGGGAACACTTGGCCTCCAAGCCTCTCTCTGTCTTGAGTAACGTCATCATGATTGTCAATTTTATCAAGGGAATAGCTTTGAATTGAAGACTTTTCAGTGCAGAAGAGATGGCAGCTGAGCGCAAGCATCTGCTTTTTCACTGTTGCGTGAGGTAGCTCTCGAGTGGCAACGTATTGTGCAGGTGTTTGCACTGCTGGTGGACGTGACTGCTTTCTTGGAGTCATCAAACTCATTGAACTTGTCGAAGCGGTCAAAAAGCACTCGTGGAAAGCCTATCTGACTTACTTTGCTGATATTTTTGCAACGGTCAAATGCACTAAATGTGTCGCTGTAAGGGAAGCAGAAAACTATTATCGACAGTACGTCTTCCGTACACACTTTCCAAGAAAGAACCTTCGCTGTGGCATCCAAAGAGGTGATTTTGAGGTTTTCCTCACCTTAACAGCATTTATTGACAATGATGAGACTGTGGAGGAGGGTACCAAGGTTGAGTGGGATGTGATACAAAAGCATTTGCAGCAACTGAGAATCGACTATTCGGAGTGCTTTGGTGACGAGACTGAGGACACTAAGTACGAGTGGATTGTGTCACAATTTACGGCCAGTACTCAGTCTGATCCCGATTCTTTGCAAGAGGACTTCATTGATTTGAATAACGACTTGACTCTTAGGCCAGTGTTTGAATCCTCAAAGTATTTGGACTTTTGGTTAAAGATGGTCAGCGATTCAAGGTTTCAAGCCCTTGCGTTGCAAGCAGTGAAGATTCTACTTCCATTTCCGAGAACATATTTGTGCGAAGCTGGATTTTCAGCTTTGACGCTAATAAAAACTAAGCAGTGCAATAGTTTTAATACAGAATGGGACATGAGACTGGCATTGGCACAGTCAGTTGGGCCACGAATAAAAAACCTGTAAAAAATGAACGAGCAAGCAAATAACACTACATTTTGTGCTGTTTTCCAGAGAGATTTTGTAAGATTTGAAATTATCAAAATATATGTCTAGTTGGAATATGGCTTCTGAATGTCTGAGTTAGAGGTCCGCGGCCTAAATATTGTCTAAAGTCGAGAAGAGGGGCGCGGGAAAAACTTTCTGAGAACCAGGGGTCCACACGACATCTCCAAAAGTTCTCCGAAAATGAATTTCAATGAAATATTGTGGCAGGGTAGGCAATGGGCTACGTAGAATTGATTAAAGTTTGGGGCAGATCCATGCAAACTTAGTGAAGAATCCCTGCCTGACTGCCATATGTATATAAACATACTTAGATATAAACATACTTAGATAGATATATATGAACAGTCTTAGATAGATATATAGATATGAACATTCTTAGATAGATATGAGCAGTATTCGATATATAAATAGATAGGTCGATAGATATGAACTCAATGAAAGAGGGAGAGAGAGAGTGAGATAAAAAAAAGACTGACAGATAAACAGAAAGCTAGTCTGACTAATAATACCGAAAAAGTGACCTCCTTATATCCATACAAATTGTACACCTGTGGACTTTTTACAATATTTTAGGAAGGAATTCCCATATGGTTTTTACCTCTGAAGAATGTTGTAGAATAGATCGGCCGATGCGTTGTTAAAACGAAAGCAAAATTAAGAATGAGTAACAAATATCCGAACAAGCTTTGAAATGATGATGGCTCTTCTCAAAAGTTCAGAAGATATCTTCATTACATTCATATAGTGAACCCTCGTTAAAACGGACCCGGTAAGCCGGATATCGGATAAAACAGACGAAATCTGAGTGACCGTCCGTGTAGGCTGTCTATTAATTCTATCGTCATACTCTTTGAATTATTAATAAAAGAAAGATGGTAGAACATTATCAACTAAAGATTATGTGTGTAAACAATATAAAACCGGAGATAATAGGGGTTGAAAACTTGTTTAAACTCGCGAACCGGTGAACAAGTAGAATTTGCATTCGAAAATGTTAGCCCAATTTCCACACACATTTTAAATTTTCACCAAAAATATACTAATGTGCCAATTTCAATAACATTTTCGAGATGTATGCCATTTTGAATGAATCTTCTTATGAGAAAGGTATTTTGTAAGAGAATTCCTAGCATAGTATCGTAACTGGACCACTTCAAAATTACTACTACGATTACTTCTCCACATTTCAGAGAAGTCAGATCTTAATTAATTAGACCCAAACTAATTAACCTCGTCATAGGTTAAATAATTTCAAACAATATAACATTTAATAACCAACCTAATTGCAACTGTAAAACCGCTGAGAAATGTCCTGTAAATAAACCCGACCGAAAACGTAATATATAAGACAACTATACACATAAAAGAAGAACCCAATATAGTGAAATATTATTTAGGAGCCTCACAAACTAAGTGGGAAAATAGATACTATAACCATGTAATGAGTTTTAAGCACACCGAGTACATATTTAGCACCACATTGTCGAAGTATGTCTGGGAATTAAATGGAAAAGGGCCCACTCCTGACATTAGTTGGGAAATACTCACCAAAACGGCCCCACCTAGAAGCTTTAGGGGAACATGTCTAATTTGCCCAGAGGAAAAGTATAGGATCGTAAGATTCAAGGATAAAACAAATTAACCGGAGTGATGAGATAATATCCAGTTGTAGACAAAGATAATCTAAAACTTAAATCGACATAATACCGTAATACCTAATTAAAGATTACATAATTTTAATGCAACGGTACGAATAGAGACCTAGATTGACATCAAAACAGCATGAGTACCACTGGCGCTTGGACTATATTGAGAATAAGCGCACTATGCTGGAATTAAGCTAAGTAACATTTACTCTATATAACCCCATCAAATACTAAAATTTAAATCTAAAATTTAGACATCATTATATATATAACATAATAAGTAGATTATTAATTGACTTTACAATAAATCCTTACAGGCGATCTAAACCAAGTAAAATCTATTCCATATAAACTCATCAAATATTAAAATTTAAATCTCAAACTTAGACATCATTAAATATCATCATCATCATCAGCCGTTATAAGTCCACTGCTGGACGAAGGCCTTTCCCATCTCCTTCCATGACAACATATCTTGTGCTAATCTCTGCCAAGTCTTACCGGCAAACCTTTCTATCTCGTCCCTCCATCTTGTGTCTGGCCGTTTTCTACTTCTTTTACTATCCCATGGGCACCAATCTGTTAGTCTTTTCCCCCATCTATTGTCATCTCTTCTCGCCAGGTGACCGGCCCATCTCCACTTTTGTTGTTTAATTAGTTGTATAATATCCTTTACTCTAGTCCTTTCTCTGATCCATATTGATTTTTGTCTATCTCTTAGCGTTACCACTAGCATTGCTCTTTCCACGGCTCTCTGTGCTATTCTAAGTTGGTTTTCAGCTCGCTTGGTTAATTTCCAGGTTTCGCATCCATAAGTCATGGCTGGTATTATCTAGCCGTTATATACTTTTCGTTTTAGGCACATTGGCAAGGTAATTGACTTTACAATAAACTAACGACCTACATCGCCTGCCCCCTACCTATAAACACTACTAGAGGATGGAATCACACAAACCTGTCAAAGAGGATGACATTCTAACGGTCAGCCCAAAAGGAAAAAAAAAAAATATGCCAATTGACCTGGCCTAAAATTAACCATTATAGGTCATCAGGGCTCAACAGCACCTATCCAATGATCATCCTGGGGTCAGATTACCCCATGTATACAGATTTACATCCCATATGGTGCTGCCGTTTTTGTTAGATTTTTGAAGTCTTTAGGGTGCAGTCGTCTCCGTTAGATTTGAAAATGCCAAAATTGACCTGACCCCAAGTTGACCGTTAGAGGTCACCAAAGGTCATCGCCACCTATCTTATGTTCATACAGGTGTCAAGTTACCTTTGTACACAACTTTTCAGCTTGTCGGGTGCAACCGTTTAGGAGTCTATAAAAAACATAGTTAGAAACAAACATTTTTCGTCTTTATAGTCTTATAATATATTTATTGAGAAGAAAAAGTATCAAGATGATCAGTTCAGTTTCATGCTTTAATGCATTCAACAAAATGGTGCCTGGAAAAGATTTCAAAACGTCAGCTCCAAATGAGATTTCGGCCAAAAATATTCTCGCAGACGAAATTCGAATTCCGAGAAAAATTACTACTACTTATTAATGATGATGATGATGATGATAATATCATTTTTATATCATGTACTATTATATAACATAACACAGATTTATCTTATTACATAATATATTATAGTATATATAATATTTTTATTGTGTAAAACATGGTGTTAAAAAAGGATTTTCTTCTCAATGAAACGCTACGTATTTTAGGAAGATCGTATAGCACCAAATCTTTGATATAATAACAATTGGAATTTGTCGTTTTTTGGTCCTCAATGTTGACTTCCTGATTAATATGTCTATTAACCTCAAATTATAACAAGTTCCCTTAATAACACGGTGTTCTTAATTATATGGGTCTACCTACGTTCAACGCATTCTTTTATCAATATTAGCATCGTACTCAAAAAACGTGTTTCACCCTGGTAAGTAACTTCCAAAACAAATTGAATCTACTACCACTATTTCAAATTGCAGGCCTTACTATCAAGATATAAAAACCCTACCAAGTTACTTCCTAAGCTTAGGTCGTTTTCTTTCTGATACATGCCTTTTATTTAATGGTCATAGAAATAGTAATACACTGTAAATAGACGTAATCTATTTTAGTCCGGGGGCCAGCAGGGGCTACCGTGCACCCCCGCCCATGATTCTACATTTAGGGTACCAAAATGTTCCTTAGGATATCCTCTTTCAGAAAAAAAGTTGTTCCCAAGAAAAAGGTTGGGAAGAAGTGTTTCTCATTTGCATAAAACAAAATGGCCGCCAGCACACACAAAAAAAAAACGCAAAATAACAAAACAAATTTCAAACAAGTCGTTGGTGTCATCATTCTTTTCTTATTGTTCGTTTTTCCATCTTCCACCTTATTACAATGATTCATTGAGGTCCACTCACATATGATTCCACGCGTGGTCATTATATTCCTAAAATCATACTTTTTACTCAAATACATTATTCTGTCTGGTTTAAAATTGTATATTTCTCAATTATAACAATATATTAATCACATCTGTACCTACTAGCGTAAGAATTAACTTGCCGAATCAGATTGTACCAACTATCCCTACTTGTGGGGTAGGTTTGTACACCTTTTGCCGAATTTTTAAATGATAAACTTGGCAATATTTCAGAGTTAAACGACCCATCCAAAAGAAGTCTCCTTTCCATAATAACCTTTGGTCATATTTGCGTTTTAATGAATTAATTCCATAGGGAGTTTGAGCTATCTAAGTGAAACGAGTACCAACTCACCCTTCCAAAAGGAAACGCAGTGTATAGGGGAGATCCTATACACTGCGTTTTCTTTTGGAAGCTAACAATATGATGGAAATTTGTAATGGTACGTATCTGTGATCTGACGTAAGTTGGTCTGGCGTAATTTGACCTATGACTGTATTTAAAATAAAAGCAGAAAACAGATACCTTTTATGAAAAAACAAAACCTTTATTACTTGTATACAATTTTTGTATTTTTGTCATTTCTCCTTTGATTACATAATTTGCATAAAATATCTGAGTGTTGGAAATTCAATGAAGAGTCTACCACATGGTCTTGCTGCGGCTCTTGAGGTATTGACTGATCTTGGGGTGTTGAGCGATGCGCTGGTAGAGGGACATCAGTTTGGGGTACTGGCTGAACATGGACTGGTTCTCCATGTAGGGGTTCTCCATACAACAGTACATCATCATGTCACAGAACATCATCTGCATAGAAAAATATGATATTAGAATATATAAATGTGCTAGTTTACCCATGCTGTCAGAATATGACGGAAGTATTACATAAATAGTTTTGCAATTTCATTGTTCTTATAAAATATCATAAATATTATGTTGCTCAGCATTTTCTTGTTTATGTTCAACCAGAATGAACTTAGATTTGTTTCCCATTTTCAAAATAAATAAATAACCGAGCTAACTATTAAAAGACATTTAAAGTGTAATCTCACCTGACAAATGTCAAATTGTACAGACAGAAAGTATACACGTAGCGAATTATATAAGTAGAAGATATCCGGAAATATTTTTATCAAGTGTGTTTTATGTTTTAGTAAACTATTTATATGATGGGCTCTGTGATCATTTTGAAAAGAATATAAGAAATGAGAGTCCAGCACGTAGAAATCACGAAGCACTACACTTGTAAGTATTGCGTTGCTGGCAGGCTTTAGTTGACACAACTAAATAAAGGGTCATTATTTTCTGTTTGAATTGAGCCGTATTCTCTTGGAACTAGGAATAAAATATAGTGGTTTCTCTTATTTGCGGGGTATATGTTCCAAGACCCGTAGCGTACCTTGTGGCACATGGCCTACTGATCGGGGCATGCAAATCTTTGGCAGACTGTACAAATTTGTCTGAAAAGAATCAGTGATTTATGAAAGACTCAAAAGTCTAAAATCTGTCATGCTGAATATTTTTCTATATAGTGCTGAAACTTGGGTCATCTACCGCCGTCATCTATCCCTACTTGATACACGGATAACATTACGTGGTGTAACTATCCGAAATTAAGTATTAAAAATAGGTGTAATAATGGAAACTAATAAATGGCACTTACATCATTTCCCATGAAGAATTTGCTTCCACCATCGCGCATGGACAGAGTCCTCTCCATGAAGGGCATCACTCTGTTGAAGGTGTTCATGTATCTCCATTGCATGTAGTTCTAAAAAAGAAAAGAAAACGAATGCATTTTAATAATTTTCAATTACCTAAAATGGATTAAATATTTAACTACTAGCGGTTCATGTAACTGGTGATATCAGGGGTAGAATTTATTAAACACTTATATAACAACTTGTATTCAACCTAATGATTATAATGCCACATCAAATACTAAAGATATTCATAGAAATTCATTGGAAAATAGTTTGCTATATAAATGCACTGGAGAATATTGTTTGATAGAAATGCATTATAGATTATTTTAATTCTAGCAGTTCATATGTACGTACCAGGGACAGAACCTCCGCGTAGGCAGCTTAGGCTACTGCCCACTCTAAGTAAAATCATAAATTCAGTTATTAAATATAAAATGTCAAATATTTCTAATTCATAATAGATTTGTAACCTAATGCAGTAAAATCAATCTATAGTTCAGTAAATTGGTGTTATTTACTTTTTACCTGATAGAAATGCATTGTATACTAGCAGATTATGTAATCTGTGATAGTATAGGTAGGATTTATGAAACACATGTGTTTAATTTTGTATTCACTCTAATGATTTCATATATAGTAGAACATCAAATATTATAGTTGGGCAGCTAAATGCAAAATGGTTCAGATTGTTATACAAGCATGGAATTTTGCATGTGGTTCACCTTTAGGTTACTTATTAAGGAATTATCGTTAGCCAGTTGAGAATCCAATATGGTCGACATTTCTTTAAGATAGCCACCAAATTATGGCTATTGTATGCAATTCTCTTCATATAATCAAAACAAACTGTCCGAAATTAGTATTTGAGTGGTCGACTCCTATATTTTGAACCACAGTGATTCTATTTTCGTAACATGGATGGATTCATTTTCATGTCTCAGTTGTCTAATATTTTACTTGATCCTTCAATTTAATGGCAATTAGGCATCTAAATGCATCATTGTGTATTTACTGAACCTATAAACTGGCACATACACCTGCACTGCAACTCAGACCAAACTGATAACATTTGCATCTTCTATGGCATTCAGTCTTACATCTGCATTTCGTCAGCTGTTGGTAACACTTCGCATTAAGTTCGAGAGTCGTCCAGCAAACCTTCCATCCCTCGCCATGATTTGTCCACCCCCAGTCATTAGGATTCAGTGACCTATATACAGTTGCCTTACTCCATACACATCGTGCCTGGAAAACAGCTCGTTTTGCATGTTGAAGGGGGGCATCTTGGGTTGGTGGAAGAGAGTTATATGTTCATTGTTTCCTTGCAAACAAGTCGGGCCATTCCTCGTTAACTCCCACGGCATTACTGGACCTGTCATACATGGTGACTACACACTTCTCGAAAGTATGCATATCAGTGTCATCAATGACTGGTGGATGTTGGCTAGGTTTCGCGAAGACGACTGTGGTCATACACATTCCAACTTTGCCAAGCAGACTTCTTTCCTTTGCCTCGGAATTCTGAAACTACATCACAACCATTAAAAGCATGGAAGAACAGGAATCCTCTTGTTTTTTCTAGCCCAAGTACAGAGCAGATCTCATGAATGGTTATCCATTTCAGGCTTCCTCCTTGACCAAAGGCACTCCACAGTTTTGCAACATCCAGCTCTTTAAAAGATATAAAACACGATAACTGCAAAAACAATCACATCTGTGTCATTTGCTTTATGCTGCTATTCAGGACCGAATACTTTGTATGCACAACCATTCATGTATCTGCCCCCTCATGAGTACAGGGATATACATTGTTTAGACACATTGCTTGATTGGACTGTACATTGTCTCTTTTGGTCACAACGATCGTATTTTGTTGTTTGGACACCAACAATTGTGTCTGCTATACAATAAAAGAGCTGCATTCTGTTGGTGCAATTATTGGGTATTTGCTGAAGTCTGTCACCCTCCTTCTTATTCCCTGCCCTTGCGTTGTTCTTGCATCAGTCTTCAGACTAGATGGAACGTAAACATCAAAATATCTGAGCGCTTGTACTTTGTGGCATAGGCCTCTGCTGCATGAATAACATCTTGAAATATTTGATGCTGCAATGCATTCAATAATGCTGAGCCATTGATTGCAATAGCATATTCCGCTGGTTCAAGATCTGGCATCTTCACTTTAGATTCAAGGATCTCAGCCAGTTGAGATTTCTTTGTTGCCCATTGTCACTCAGAGAAAGGGAATGGATTGTTTTCATGCTGAAAGAATTATATTAAGTCATACTCCCTTCTTTGACAAAAGATGAAAAGTTGGAAGTCTTCATTCAGCTTTATTTTAGTAGATCTGCTTGAATGTGCTTCCCTTTTGAAAGAGTTAACTTTGTTCTTCTTAACTGGCTGGTAAGGTTTGCATTGAACCTCAGATTCAAGTGCTTTCATAAATGCATGACACTGGCGTTCACCTTTTGCATAGTGAGTGGCTACTAATGCAACACTATCAGGATTGGAAATGTCCTTTGTGTCAAGAGTGAGAAGGTAATCTGGCTCTTCCTGAAAAGGACTACCAAACACCTGTATAACAGTGATTAGCTGTTTTATTCTCTCATCAAATACCCTTTGGGTCGTTTGTGTCTGATCATGATGTTCATTATGTTGAGCTTCATTCTTGACATCTGATGATTTCTCATACTACTGACCAGGCCGACTCCCTTCTGGCCCAGCAACCATCAATCCTTTGAGTCCTGTGGATCTTCCACCAGGCCAATGGCTCCTTAATCGCCCTTTATAACAGCATTAGCATGTTCATGGGCTTGATCTATTGCCATAACTGAGAACAGTCTGTTTGATGATTTGTGGATAGCAAAGTTTCCTGCAGAGAACTCTTTCTACAAATCTCCATCTCCAAAGAGTGTGGCTTTGCATGATAACGTTTGTCTGAGGTGTATAGATAGCCAACGAGCATAATTCACACTGTGGAAATATATTAAAAGTATTAAAATCCATTTACAAATTGATTTGCATTTATTTTATTATAGAAATAGATTGAAAACTGGTTCATTATAAAACTGCTAGAGAAATGCATTTGAATTACCTTCTGTATGTCATATTGTCCACTACATTTAAATTATATTCCGGTGAAGCAATAGAGGCATTGTCCTATCATTCATTGAATTTAACTGACCAAAACCTGTAAATACTAAAGAATATCACCTTTAATATGAGTTAGCTAAAGCTGTACTTACGTCGTAGTTAGAGTCCATCATATCGCCACTGTTGTTGCCCATGTTGGAAGACATCATCTCTCCATTGTTACCAAACTAAAAGAAATATAAAAGAAATAAGAGTTTAGGAAAAACATTAAGTTTTCATTAGGTCATAACGTTTTTTGTGTACACTTTTGGGTGCTTGTACTTACTGCATCATTAACATAAGCATCAGTGATCCAATGCCTAGTTTCAGCTGCACCCCCCCCCATTTTAAATACAAATAAACACCAAATCAAATAAAAGCAATCGGTTATGAATGAATGTAAATAGGATCATGAGCAATTAAAAATAAAATATGACTTAATCACGAAATTGTGTTGGAATTTTATTTTATATGTAGCATCACTTTCAAATCTAAAGCCATCGCCCACGTTGAGGAGACTGCTCTTCCAGTGGTAGATCCTCATGTAATCGTTGATGTCATAGAAACAGTCATTATTAACAAAGAGCTTGACACTCGCTAATTTAGTATCAATGATCATTTTATATAGCATCTTTGCTTATCCATTGCTATAGATAGGTTGTTGGAAGATGTAGATATGAAATGTTGAGCAGATTCGAAATAACTGACTCACCCTGAAGCGTCCGTTCTTCCAGTGGTAGTACCTCATGTAATCGTGCATGATTTCATAGAAGCAGTCAGCAATGTAGTCACATCTCATCATGTCCATGTTGCTCTTGGGGTAGAGATCTAACGAGAGAAACATTTAAATAGAGGATTTTAAATTTAAATTACTGAAATTAATGATATACTCTGCTGTGTTAAAAACATTATTCAAAATAATCTGGCATTATTATAATTATCGAATTATGTATCAGTTTACATTCATTTCTTAATAAATATCATAGAACGACGACCTGGAAGTTGCGATAAAAAGCAACAGAAATAAAATATAAGGCTATTGTGATGTATTCTATTATTTTACTGTTTACATTTAAATTTCATCGCAGGATAAATATCTTGAGATGCCGATTTCAATGATCGATTTATAGTAAAAGGAATCGCCATTTAAGAATACAACTCAGATTTGCGAATATTTTAAAAGAAAATTTACTTATTGAAAATGAAAGAATGATTAAGGTATTTTTTTAAATGAAATAAACTACTGTTATTTACTTCAAAATACTTACTGTATTCGCGAGCCAAGTACCTGGCGATGGCCATGGTCTCAGGCATCTTCATGCCACCGTCCATCTCCAAGACAGGGACACGCATGCAGGGCATATCTGGAAAGAATCGAAAATAGGAATAACATTAGCTTTCGATTTCTCTAAGTATTTCAGGGTAGGGGTGTCTCTAGATGCTACCTGAAAACTCAATCGTATGCCATCATTACGCGTTTAAACGTTGCCCTCGTATAAAAAAGCATCAGTCACCGAACTTGGAATTAAATATTGATAAGCTTTATTCTCATGTTTCTTGGGCGTGTGTGTGTGTGTGGGGGGGG
>VCCN01004882.1:1790256-1800262 GCA_006491835.1 Architeuthis dux
CTCATTACCAGAGGGAGACTAGTTTACGCCTAGCTGCTTTCATGACTTAGCAGAAGCTGATTTACACTTATAAACTCACTCCCTCCAATCGACTCTCTGCGCCATATTTATGTTGTTTTACATATGAGACCTAGTAGTCTTTTTTATAAATCAATCTTTATTATTATTGGATGAAGTATTGTAACACACCACTTTATATTAAATTTGACTAGTTTTTACCTTCATCCTAATTTTAGTTGTTTTCATACTGTTTCATACTGTTTCTATGGCAACACATAAAGGTTGATTTATAAAAATAAAAAAGACTACTAGAGACAATGGCCCGAATATAAAATTAGGATGAAGGTAAAAACTAGTGAAATTTAATAAAAAGTGTTGTGTTACATTATGTTTTTTTGAAGATTAATTTACGATATAACTAAAAGTATGCCGTCTAAATAGAACGTTGTGATTTCATGTGAGAACCCTGTGACTTCATAAGAGAACGTTTATTCTGATAACACTCATTTTTGGAGGAAAGTTTTTTACCTGGCCTCATATTCTTTTTTTGGAAGTTGTTTTTTACGTGATCTCATAATCCGATAACTCCTTTTGTAATCTGTGTTTCTTTTTCCTGACCTCTTATTCTGTTCATACTCCCCCCCACTTTAGTGGTCAAACGTGAGGGCAAACTTTTCTCCCAAATCAAAAAGTTCCCTTCAATTTTGACCCACGGCAAGAAGGGTCAACATTGAAGGGAACCTTTTGATTTTTAGGGGTAAAAAGTGATGGGAAACTTTTTCCCATTGAGGTGTCAAAATTATGGGGAAACTTTTTACCCGTTTTAAGGGTCAAAAGTGAGGGAAAACATTTTACCCTTTACCCAGAATTGATGATAAACTTTTCTTTTTTTCCCCCTTTTTAGCGGTCCGAAATTTCTTTTTCCTCTCGGGTGTAAAAAGTGAGGGGAAACCTTTTTCCCTTTTTGGAAAAAATACTAATTGTAGAGTAGTTTCTCTTATTTATTAATTTTCAACGAATTATAATATTAATTCTATACAAAGCAAGTGATTTTATATCGAGCTTAATGGGCAATGAAGGCGGCCTTTAATAATAGAAGAGGTGGAGGAGGAGTAGTAGTTGCTGCTGCTGCTGCTGTTGTTGTTGTTGTTGTTGTTCAATAAATTAATGTATTTCATTTAGAAAAAAAACTTAAATGAATTATTTAATAAATAATTCAAGAATAACTATTCGAATATTAATAATCTAAAAATGATGACAACAGTAGTTTAATAATAATTTTAATAATGGTATTAATAATTTAATAATGTGAATGCAATAATAAATACATTTAATAATAATAAATATTTAATCTACTTATATAAAAAAACAGCGAATATTTCAATGTACGACGGACGGTTTGACGCTAAACTAACAACGAATTAATTGAGTCGGCAAGAAAAGAAAATGCAACCTAATATTTTTTTCTTTTTATTTCGTACTTTAAAATTATGGAGCTTTGCTTTTGGTAAAAAGAACAACCCCACTAATCTTAACCTCAACACCTATGGGGGGAAAACGAAATACATATAACATATCAGTTCCCACTGGTAAATGAGAGTTTTGGTCTGGTGTGTACTACCGAAAGCCCCGGGCTAGGGTTTCATTCTCGTGGTGGGGACTAACTAAAAAGACCCAGCATTTTGGGTATTCTGGGTCTTTTTCGGCAAGAAAAAGAAAATGCAATTTAATCTTTTTAGGCATCGGTACTTTAAAATGATGGACATTAGCTTTTGTTGGGGACTAACGAAAAGACCATACTGTTTAAATGAGGAGAAATTAAAAATATAAAATTACACCAGTCACTTTTAAAGACCATCTTTTAGTTTTAGTGCAATAGTGAGGTGCTGCCTCGGAGACGGGTCTCTAGTATCAAGGCTTCTATACATAAAAGTAAAAGATTATCCTTAAAAGTGATGGAAGTAATGTTATATTTTTAATTTCTTCACATTCAAACAATATTTGATTCTATAACTTTAAATGAAAAAGAAATACCGAAATATAAAATAAATAAATCAAAACTCCCGACGTGCATCGCGCGAAGCAGACGCCGTCGTCATGAAAATGTTGTGTTTTATGAATAACTTTCACGAAAAAATGATAAAAAGATAAGTAAAGCAACTTCGCTTTTTATTTGTCTGGATTATTTTTCAAGTGAGATGAGGATTTATCTTGTGAATTGTTATCGACTTACTTCCGATTATATCAAGAGAAAAGACCACTTGAATGTTATTCGCCTTTTTTTAAAAAAAACAAAAAACGTGATTAATGCTTTTATATTTTGAGGAGACAATGTCTAAAGAATGGTTATTGATATATTTTCACTTTATTTTTTAACACTTTGCTCTTTATAACATTATGCAGTCTGTTTATTTTAAAAAGAAATATTTTCATTTATATTTGCAGTCTGCAAAACTTTATTTTTTAAGTATTTGTTTTTATGACTTAAAATTGCATTTCTGTGGAATTTTACCATCAAATTCTTTAGAAAATTTACGTTTTCAAATATTTCGTCGTATTTTCTATACTCTATACAATATACGTTGCGTGAACAATTTAAGTGTAAATTGTTTGGTTCTAGGAATGAAATTCATAACTTTGGTTTATGGCTGGGTAAAAAGTCATTGGAAAATCTTATGATAAGTAATATTTTAATTTGATTTATAGTAATAAGATATGTAATATTTTAATTTAATTTATTTATAGTAATAAAATAAGTAATAATTTAATTTATTAATAGTGATAAAATAAGTAATATTTTAATCTTATATAAATTTGCATTAGGTATATCATCACCTTCCTTTTTTCAGATAAACAATACGTTTTAGCTAGAAGTATTGAATCAAGGTACCCTTAAAACGCGATAACGTAAAGAATGCAAGAACATAGCCAATACTGTGTGTTGTTTGTAGCCAATGGTAATGAATCAGGTTATCCCTGAAATGCGTTAACTTAAACAATGCCAACAAAAATCCTGGTGATTTGCAACTGTTACGTTATATTTTGGAAGGGGGCTCTATTTACACTATAACTATAATGCTGCACTAGACACTTGTTTTCCATTCGTCGTACGAAATTACGGCTTTAAAGGCTTCCAGTTACTTTCGTTTACTTTATTGTGAAATCATATTTTTAAAAAAAAGACATTTGAGGTTGGTTGTTCTATTTACGATGTATTTATACTGCTGAACTGGACACTCTTTTCCCGTCAATCATACGAAACTACGGCTCTGGAATAATTTATTTACTTTTTTCCCCCAGAACAACAACATTTTTTGGGAGGGGGTCTATTTACTATCAAAATATACTGTTGAACTGGACTGTCATATGAAATAAAGGCTTCGAAATATTGCTGTTAGTACCCTTCATTTCATTGGGAGAATCAGTTTTCCAAACAGGAATTTGGGGGGCGGGGAGATGTTCCATTTATGATGTAACTAAACTGCTCTTTCTGTCCATTGTACAAAACTAGGGCTCCGAAGTATCTCGGATGCTTCCTTTTAATTCATTGAGAAATCATTTTCCCAAAACACAATTCTTTTTTCGGTCGGTCAGTTACGTTAAACAACAGAAAGAGGAAGGAAGTAATGATTTATTTACCAGCTGCATGTGACGTCATTAAAAGAACATTTATTTAATCAATTCTCAAAATAAAAGAAATCGATGACGTATCAAGCTTTTGTTTTTTACAGTGTTGCCAAGTATTGCTTGTTATTAATAGCTAAAATCGGCTAATATTTCCAATTTCCAGATAAGTCTATAGCTAAAAATGTTATATATACTCATTTAAAGCCCACTTATCAAATAAAATAACCATACACAAAGACTCCAGAACAAACTATTGATAAAAATTGTACACTTGAATTTAAACTTACTAATTGTTTATTTTAATAGCTAGATTTTCTGGTGAATTTCCCCCACGTTCCTCCTCTTCTTGCTACTATTACCACAACTAGTAATGCTACTACTATTATCCCTTTGAAATCGGAAATCACAGATATGGACGTAAGGATGGTAGACGCATCGTTGAACTTATGGTTCTTGTTTCTTGGGAAAGGGGTTCTATTTATGATTTAACTATACTGCTAAACTGGAATCTCACTTACCGACCATCATACAAAACTACAGTTTTAAAGTATTTCGGTTACTTGCCTACACTCCATTGAAGGAATCATTTTCCAAAACACAAAATGGGGGGGGGTCTATTTACGATGTAACTATACTTTTGAACTGGACTCTCACTTTCCGTCCTACAAAACTACGACTTTGAAGTATTTTGGTTACTTCTCATTACTCCATCGGAAATCATTTTTCCAAAATGCAGAATTTACGGGTGTTCGATTTACGATGTGATTATAATTCTGAACTGGACACTTTCTGTCAGTCGTATGAAACTACATATTCGAAGTGTTTTGGTTACTTCTCTTTACTTCATTGAACATATTTTTTCCTAACCACGAAATTTGGGGTAGGGGGTTCTATTTACGATGTAACTATAAAGCTGAATTGGGCAATCACTTTCTGTCAGTTGTACGAAACAACGGCATTGAAGAATTTTGGTTATTTCTATTTACTTCATTGAGAAATGATTTTTCCAAAACACGAAATTTGGGGTGATTGCTTCTATTTACGATGTTATTATACTGATGAACCGGATCCTCGCTCGTTATGACTACGGCATTGGAGTATTTCGGTTACTTTCCTTTACTTTTCTTTCTAAAACACGAAATTTAGGTGTTGAATTAAGATACCCCTAACTTAAAGAATGCAGAACAGTCCGGGTGATTTACATCTGACAAATGATAATGTGGGGTCTGCTTTCGTGCTCACACCAATTGCTCACATGATTGTCTAGTATATCTTAAAACCAAGTGTAGGGCACCCATTAAAGATCAAACTCACTACAGTAGTAATGGTTTACAAGGCTAGCTTGCTAACTATTGATCAGTGGCGGAGCACCCAAAGTTAATTACTAAGCTTAGCAATTGTCGGGTACTCAATGAGGCTCAAACCCGCTACGATATAATTTTCTGCAAGAATAGTGTGTTAACCATTGCTCCACGGTGAGACACCCTATATTATTGTGGCAAAACCTGTAAGGAACCCAGTAAGGCTCAAACACATTACAGTATAATGACCTGCAAAAATATCGTGCTTACCATTGCTAAAATGCGAGACGCACACTCCTGACTCAAGGCCACAAGAGAAGTGCGTCCAGTAAGGATCAAACTCACTACTGCAATAATGGTGTATAAGACTATCTTGCTAACCATTAATCAACGGTGAAGCACTAAATGTTATTCGCTAACCCTCAGTTATTATGACAAGGCTACAATTGTGGGGAACTCAGTATAGCTAAAACCCGCTCCAATATAATGGTCTGTAAGGCCAAAACTGTAAGGATCCCAGTAAGTCTCAAACCAAATACAGTATACTGGTCTACAAGAATTGCTCAAATGCGAGACACAGTAGTCTGGCACAAGGCCAGATGTGTGAGGCACCCAGCATGGATCAAACTCACTACTGCAGTAATGTTCTACTAGACTTGATTGCTAACCATTGATCAACAGTGAAGCACCAAATGTTATTCGCTAACCTTTGGTTAGTATGGCACAATGCCACATTGTGCTGATCTAAGTGAGGTCCAAACTCTCAACAGATGTGATGTTCTGCAACGCCAAGACTTCACGGTGATGCATCTAAACATATATCTATGCTAGTCTGAAAATAAAATAATGCCTACAGTCAAACTTTCGATTGACCTGAAGATACGAATTTAGCCGATTCCATTTCTTTCAATGCTGTTTTTCTAACTCTACAAGTCAAGTAGAAAGAAAGAACACACAGAAAAGGATTTTTTTAAATCCCTGAAACACATTTATGACGTTTTAGAATACTTTTACACTAGACATTCAACTCATTGTATTGCTATTAATAGATTTGAGGTTTACCGAAACATGCAGAGACACCGGATGTGACGGTTTTGGAAAGGAACACGCATGCCCCAATAGAACAAGGTTAATTTCTTTAAAAAAGTAGAACAGACACCCTTTGGAGGTTACTAGGGCATTTGCATTCTGGGCAACTGTTTTACGGTCAAATGCATCTCGGTCATTGACGTCCCTGGACATTTGCATCCATTTTATTTGCGTCCCGGATGTGTAATTTAAAAGACTTTTTATATCTCTCTGTACTGAATATTTGCATTCCAATACAGTATCGCCCATAAATAAGTACACCCTTACCACTATTTTATAGAAATTTAATTTTCTTCTAAACCAAATATAGCATGGTTTTATTATTTCTAGTGGACCATTACACAATCAAAACAGATATTATCAGGTATCATTTAGGACCAAACTCTACAGCATTGAACATCTGTTGGCAAATATATTTCTTTCGTAGTGGTGTACTCATCTTTGGACGGCAACATACTCATATCTTTTGGCAGGTTGCCGTCCAAAGATGAGTACACTACGAAAAAAATATATTTGCCAACAGAGTTTCAATGCTGTAGAGTTTGGTCATACATAATACCTAATAATATCCGTTTTGATTATGTAATGTTCCACTGAAGTAATAAGATTCTGCTATGTTTGGTTTAGAAGACAATTAACTTTCTATTAAAAAGTGGTAGGGGTGTACTTATTTATAGGCGATACTGTATATGTATATTTGATATATGATATCATTTTACATATTAAAGTAATTTTTTATCAAAAAGATTTTTATTAGTAAAAAACGGATCGTAACATACATTTAATAATAAAAAAAGATTGCATCTAATATGAAGCATACATATACTGGGACACAAATTTCCGGGACGGAAAAAAAAATAACGGATACAAATGTCCAGGGACGCCAATGACCGGAATGCATTTGATTGGAAAATAGTTGTCAAGGATGCAATTGTCCTGTCACCCTAGGGGCCTGGGTGTACATTGGCCGAAACAACGTAATAGAACAATACAACTGATGAAGTTCTTGGGAATTAAGATAGCAATCTTCAAATGTAGAGAAATGCTCAAGATTTCACACAAGAACTAGACACACAAATAATAATAAATTTAAGGTTACTCATACCTCAAATCATATCTCAAAAAGACCAAGATGCACCTAACAGATGTAATAGGGGTTGACAGTTATGGTGTGAGTTTCTTGTATTCTTGTATCCTGTGTAGTGTTTTTCTTGGGTTTAACTAGTGTAAACATTTTAGAAATGTCGATACTTGTGTAGTAAGCTAGATTCTTTAGATTATTTGTTATTTTTAAAAAATATGTTAAGTGAAACTGAGTTTACTGTTTTATTTGAAGCGGAGTTTCAGTAGGAAAGGGATCTTGAAATTAGGAATATGTTTCTAATACCAGGGTGGAAATGGATTTGGTATTTATTACTGTGACTTCTGATTGTTGTTCTTAGAGACTTCATCACTAACACCAAGTCTACTAAATTGAAAAAGTCACATGCACAAATATGATGATGGAACCATTCGATATTAATTGTTAACATATGTGTATTAATGGAAATAAATAAACCTACCTGTTCTCACATGAAGAACTTGCTTCCACCATCGCGCATGGCAAGAGTCCTCTCCATGAAGGGCATCACTCTGTTGAAGGTGTTCATGTATCTCCATTGCATGTAGTTCTGAAAAAGAAAAAAGAACGAGTGCATTTAAATACTTTTAATTGCCAAACACAGATGAAATACATATTTAACTACTAGCTGTTTATGCAACGCGTGATATCAGGGTTAGGATTTATTACACTTTTATTATACCAACTTTTATTCGACCTAATGAATACGTATATAATGACACAGAAATAACTAAAAACATTTATGGAAATTCATTGAAAAATATTTTACTATAAAAATGCATTGGAGATTATTTTAATACTAGCAGATTATGTAATCTGTGATAGTATGGGTAGGATTTATGAAACTAATATATCTAATATATATTTACTCTTATAACTAAATCTATAGTAAGATAGCAAATATTAGAAGCACATATAGAAATTCACTGGGGAATATTTAATTATATAAATATAAAATGCATCATCATCACCATCCTCATCATCATCATCATCATCATCATCATCATCATACTAATAATAATCTTCTTCTTCTTCTTCTTTAGAAAGCGCCCTTTCTCGGGAACTTCAGTACTTAAGTCCCCATTGAACAAAGGCGCTTGAAAACATGTGCAAACAATTGCAGTAAAATTATAAGGCCTATTAAAGAAGGGTTAGGAGAAACAACTTGTCAATAATGTAGGAGCTACAGTTACGAAGTGTATGTATTGACTGAGTTCATATCATTATGAAAGTCTCGAAACGAAGTTCTTATTTGTAATTTAAAGCATGTCAATGTATGTATGTTCCGGATATCATAGGGTAATTGATTCTAAGGTCTGGGTGCTATATACAATTTTGAACACGATTCGATAATGCCGGTCCTAACTGACTCGCATTTCCTACGTTTCAAAACTAACCGAGCAGCAGCATTTTAAACGTTTTGTAGTTTGTTATTTTGAGATTTATGGAAGCCAAAGAAAAGTGAATTACAATAGTCTAATCTACTGGCAATAATATAGTGAACAAGTTGATCAGTTTTATTGTTGGAAACTAAATGTCTAATACTAAGGACATCTCTAATTAATTTATAACAGTTCAGAGATTTATCCAAATAGGCAACAATATTTCTTCTTGCCGGCGTGAGGGATGAGAGAGAGACGGCTCGTCGCAGGGTTGTACCTTTACGGGAGCGAACATTCTGTGGAGGGAAATAAATACATTTTGTCCATACCGGATAAAAGACTCTCTCACGTGGTTGGACGGAACGACGACAAAATTCATTATTTTCAATTGAATATTCTCGTTGATAGCTTTGATTCCGGGCCGGTTCGCCGATCAATTTGAGGCATTGAACTCTGCTTCAGTTAAAATTCTAAACGAGTGGTCACTTTACTGAATGACTACCAGTGATGGTAGTAATTCAAAACTCAAGGCGCCTGGTTCCTTCTCCTCCTCCCTCTTCCTTCCTTCACCGTTTGACTTATTTTCTAGCCAAGGGAATATGATATGACCTTTTGGTCACGTACGCCCCAAAACGTGTGAACACGAAAACACACAACCAGAGTGTATTTCATTACATTACATCCATGCTGAGAGAGTTGGCCAGTGGAAGCAACATTTGGAAGAGGCCCGAAATATGTTACCATACACGGTTTCCTCGGGTAACAGTAAATACATGCTATGCCTGCCAATATATTTGATTGAAATGACCAACCTCCCTCAGTCTGCACCAGAGGCATTCTAGGCAGTGAACTTCGCCGTCCATGTGGGAGAGGGAAATTTCAATGGAGTTTGGGAAGATTTAGCATTAGAGCAAATATACAATAAAAAGGACAAGACAAGCTTGTTCAAAGGAGTTACCGAGGATGAGGCTACTCGCGACACATACATCAAAACCATGCCATTCTTGACTTCCGTATCAGAGTCTGTTAAAGAAATGGACCACATGAACCGTCCACATGACAAAATGGCCAAGGACGTCATAGATAAAGTGATGCAAATCAAGTTGACGGTGTTTGATAAAATGAGACTCATTTTCAGATGCAGATGGGGTGGACAAATTGAAAAATATTTCTACATGAGAAACACTTGCGTCGGCAGAAATGTTGGAGGCAAAGCAACTTGGATTAATGCTGACAAAATCAATGTGCCTAAAATAACAACACAGCAAAATAAGATATATGTGTATATATATGCATATATGTGCATGTATATGCATATATATGCAAGTATATGCTTATATATGTGCATGTATATGCATATATATCTATATGCATATATATGTATATGCACATATATGTGTATGTATATGTGTATATGTATGCATGTATATGTATGTATGTACATATATATATGTATATATGTGTATATCATCATCATCATCATCATC
>VCCN01004882.1:1810292-1822024 GCA_006491835.1 Architeuthis dux
ACAGAGTTATGTTCGAAGGACGATTTGATTGTGTTGATATCCGTTTGTGTGTAATATTTTCATATGTTAAATAACCTCTAAAATGGACAGCAGGTCACAGGTCAAGCGTGTCGAAGTAGCGTCTACCTTTAACCATTAAGGAGAGATAATACGTTTATGCCTTTTACACATGAAAAAGGCCCAAGCCGAAAGACATCCATCAAAGATTACGCGTAGAGAAGAAGAAAGAAAAGTAGATGAAGAAAGTAATAACAAGTGAATTTGACCTCGACTAAGATGGGATTAATTAAAATTGAATGCATGTGAGAGGTAGGAAGACATAGGTAAAAGTTAAGCGAGGGAGAACGGCTAATGAAAGTGTGCAACAAAGATACAGAGGGAAATAAGGACTAATTAGGGTGACTAATTAGGAAGATATTTAGGGCGTGAGCAATCAACCCCATCATGTTCTCGTTATATGATCCTTTGTAGGACGTTCGAAGTCCAGTTATCCTGGTGGAAGAGCTTGCTTTGACCCCCACCCCTAACGTATACGTTCTCATGTTCTCCTTGCATGTATCATGGTGAGTGACAAGGATATGGATTTGAAGGCTTTCACATAGTTTCAAACAACTTCACATAGTTTTCGACCTTGCTATTGCCTTGGAAACAGCTGTGTCAAATCTGTACCAAGCTGCTTTCTCTTTCTCAGGGAGCTTCTCGGGGAATTCCTTGAACTCCATGATCTTCTTTATCTTTGGTCCAACGAAGACAAGACGGTACTTCGGGGCAGCGTTTGCTAAGATGTGTGAGGTTTATAAGGCATATTTTGGCATGTCTATTGGGGATCAATACACATTGGGCACATCATTTAACATGCAATACAACAGTATGAAGATCTTGAAATATGATGAGTACGGCCGTGAGGTCGCCGGAGAGTCAAAATGGTGGAATTCCTGATGGGTCTCCAAGGCAGTTTTACCAAGTTCCTCTGCTATCTTTGTCTTTGTGGCAGCAGGGCCAACCTGTCACACAATCAAAGGCGGTACTGCCCACAACCACCCACATTCTATGTGAGGTTGAACTACGTCAACTGGGAGCCACTAATTGATCCTCATAAGATGTTAATGCCACCACCGCATATAATATTATGAAACAATTTGTCACAGTTCTAGATAAGGAGTTGTACCTTCTCTAAGCTGTTCGAGGCAAAATAGGTAAATTACAAAATATCAATATTCTGATCATAAAAGCAAAGTTTGAATGGAATATTAGCTATTTTCTATTCGTTTTAGACATAAACAATCAGAAAATAATGATTATTATCAAGGAGCAAAATAATTGATAAAAAAAAGCATTGCGTAATATAATTAAAATATTCATAATTTATACTCAACAATCTTCATGACAGCGTGTTATTTTAATAATGATTGCGGCACCTTCGTTAAAAATCCAGTATCTGATTGGTGCACCACCCACAGATACTGGAATTTTAACTCGTAGGAAAAGTCGCACCTAAAGTTTTGAAATACAAAAATTGGTACAATGATGTTCGACTTATCCAACGCGTAAATACGGTATTTTTAACAAATCTTTTAAAAACAACTTAGTAGAAAACAAATAATTTCATGAAAAAACAAGACCTTTATTAGTTGAATACAATTCTTGTACGTATAGAAAATTTTGATTTAATCTTTCCTCTCAAATCGATGTCAGTCAAAGATTCCATTTTCTCATTTTGATTTCAAATCTTGCATAACATATCTGAGTGTTGGAATTTCAATGAACAGTCTACCAGTTGGTCTTGCTGCGGCTCTTGAGGTATTGACTGATCTTGGGGTGTTGAGCGATGCGCTGGTAGAGGGACATCAGTTTGGGGTACTGGCTGAACATGGACTGGTTCTCCATGTAAGGGTTCTCCATAGAGCAGTACATCATCATGTCACACCACATCATCTGCAGAGAAGAATATGATATTAGAACATATATATTAACGTACTTGTTTACCCGTGCCGTCATATATCACGAAGAATATTGTATTAGAATATATAAATAAATATATAAACATATATCATGAAACAAGTCAGTTTTAATTTTAGTAAGCTATTTATAGAATGTGCTCAGTAATTATTTTGATAGCTTCTCTTAGTCCCACTTCCCAGCTGGAGAGACTTCATCATTAACATCGAAGTCCCTAAAATTGCAGAAGTAATATGCACAAAATTAGATGATGAAACCAATCGAAATTGAATATTGAAAATAGGTGTAATAATGGAAATTAACAAATGGCACATACCTGGTCCCCCATGAAGAACTTGCTTCCACCATCGCGCATAGACAGAGTTCTCTCCATGAAGGGCATCACTCTGTTGAAGGTGTTCATGTATCTCCATTGCATGTAGTTCTGAAAAAGAAACATGCATTAAATAAATATTTAACTATTAGTTGCTCATGCAACACGTGCTATCAGGGGCAGAATTGATTGAACCAATATATAATATTTGTATTTATAAAAATTCATTAGAAACTATAGAATAAACTGGTGATTATTTCAGGATAAAATGCATTTGAGATTATTTAAATACTAGTAATATGTGATATTATGCGTAGGATTTATAACAAATATTAGAAGCACATAAATCGATTGGAAAATAATTACTCATATAAATGCATTATGCTTATTTATCAAATATTTATATCAAATCTTTCATTCATTTGATGTATAGTGATACATCGAATATTAAACGAATATATTTCAATTTATTAGTAATTATTTTACTATAGAAATGCATTGAAGACACCTTTACTATAAAAATGCATTGCAATTATTTTGCATTAGAAATGCATTGGAAATAATTTTATCAGAGAAAGACATTCGAATCATTTTATTATGTGCAATATCGTCCACTGAATGTCACGGACCAAAACCTGTAAACGCTAAAGAATATCACCTTTAATATGAGTTACAGAAATCTGTACTTACGTCGTAGTTAGAGTCGCCACTGTTTTTTTCCATGTTGGAAGACATCATTTCACCGTTTTGACCAAACTAAAATAGAAATAAAAGTTTATAAAAAACCATTAAGCTTTTATTAAATTTTAGGGTAAATCTATAAATTAGTTCGAGGCAAAAAAGAGAAATAGCAAACCATTCGTGCTAGCACCTACTGCAACATTAACATAAGCATCAATGATACATTGCCTAGCTTCTGCTGCACTTCTCTCAAAGCTTAAATAAAAGCAAACATCAAATCACATCAAAGCAATCTGTGACCGTCGTCCACAGGGCTATGAATCAATGAACATAGGAGCATGAGTGATTAAAAGTAAAATCTGATGATTTAACCACCAACCTTTGCAAATTTTCACCTAAAATATGTTTGACTGTTTTGTATATATTGCATATTCATATTCAAACCTAAAGACATCATTCACTCTGAATCGCCCGTTCCTCCAGTGGAAGTACCTCATGTAACCGTGCATGATTTCATAGAAAAGTCATTATTTAAAAAGCACTCGACACGCGTATTAGCTAATGTTTCTAATATTAATAAACATTTTACTATAGCCTCTTTGCTAATCAATGAAATGTTGAGCATATTCGAAATAAATAACTCACCCTGAAGCGTCCGTTCTTCTCATGGAAGTACCTCATGTAATCGTCCATGATTTCATAGAAGCAATCAGCGATGTAGTCACACCTCATAATGTCCATGCTGCTTGTGGGGTTGAATTCTAACGAGAGAGAAATTGAAATTGAGCATTTAAAACTTTAAATTACTGACATAATGTATATACTCTTCTATGTGAAAGAGACAATATGTAGGAAACTATTATGCAAATAGAGAACTGTATACAAAATAAGTGTATAGGTCAAAAAGATTATTCGAAATAGGCTAGTATTATTATAATTATCGAATCATTTATATATCCCCCTGGTTCTCAGACTGTTTTGACGGCGCCCCCATCTCGACTTTGGACAAAATCTAGGCCCCAGACCACTAACTGAGACATTCAGAAACCATATTCCGCCATTTACTGTGCTAAAACTAAGCTGTGCTTATTAGGTAACTACAGTAAACTCTCTTTTTAACGGTACTCGATCGAACGGCACTATTCAATGATACACGCGTTCTAACGGTACGTTTGTTTTTCTTTACTCGCAAGACTATTGTCAGAGATCAGTTTTCATCAACAAACCATAAAGATTTCAGTGCATTATTTTAAAAACTAAAATGAATAAACCCTTTAAATAATGCCAGCTAAAGTAACATGGTACATTGGACTGTGAAAATGTAATAACAATCATTTTTTTCAGTACATTTTGGTTTCTCATTAATAATACACTTCGTATAAAATCCACCCGTTACAACGGCAAATTCATTATAACGGTATTCTTAAATCCCCGAGGGTGCCGTAATAATAGCAGTGTACTGTATTCATATTGTACTGTATTCAGAAGGATAATATTACTCTGTGATATACAATACGTGATGATGACCATTTTACAATATTAATTTTAAGGGGATCATAGTAAGGAAAGAAGGTAAGGGTGGCCTAACTGTTAGCGGCGCCAAAAATGAAATCGGCAAACCAAGTTCAAACTCCGGCTGAGACTGTTTGCGTTTATTTAGCAGAAATGATGATTGAATGACAATCTGGTATTTGCGATAAAAGGCAACAGAAATAAGATAAGAGACTACTGTGAATTATTTTAATTTTGTACTGTTCACATTTAAATTGCATCGGAGAAAAATATCTTGAAATACAGAATTCAATGACCGATTTACAGGGAAACGAGTCATCACACAAAAATACAACTCAGTTTTGCTAATATTTTAAAAGACAATTTACTTATTGGACATTTCTTTAAGAATGATTAAGTTACCTTTGCAAATTTTAAACAATTTTAAATAAATTAAAAATTAAATAAATTGCTGTTACTTCACTTCAAAATACTTACTGTGTTCGCGGGCCAAGTATCTGGCAATAGCCATGGTCTCAGGCACCTTCATGCCACCGTCCATCTCCAAGACAGGGACACGCATGCAGGGCATTTCTGAAAAGAATAGAAAATAGGAATAAAATTAGTCTCCGATTTCTCTCAACATTTCAGCGTAGGGGTGTCTCGAAATTCTACCCGGAACCTGCATCTTATGCCGCCATACGCATGTATAAGTCGCTCTCTTGTAAAAAACGTGATAAATCAAATTTTGATTTAAAAGGCTAGGTGATCTGCTAATTTTGTGTTTTTGATCTGTCCCAGGATAAATGTCTAATGGAACAAATGTATCACATCATGAATTTGATTCTCCATATCATTGAAAATTATTCATACAATTTAAGTATAGTTTCCTTTAACCATTAAATACAAATTAACAAGTTCTTGGCTTTTTATACTTTTTTGAAAATTCAGTCGTTAAGCCTTGACTTTGAAGGGTAACATTCTACGGTACCAGTGAGGAATTCCTGGCCTGACAGCCACCTTTTCCTTCAAACGGCACGAGGGTTACTTGGCAATACCCATCCACTCTCCATCTATCACATGATAGATAGTACTGAGTTATATGGTACCAGCAATACGTATAATTCCATGGCCTGACAACACTCTTTTCTCTCACAGGGCAATTTACTGATGCCTATCTCTTTTCCAACACTCATGTGGCAGGTTCTGCTGAGTTATATGGTACTAGTAGAGAGGAAATTTGCTTGATCTGACTGCACTTTTCTCTGTCTGATAGTAAGGAGGCTATTTGGCGATACCCATCCCCTATCCAGACAGCACCAAACAAGACACAGTTGCGTTTCAGCAGGAAAGAATCCTTGATATGACTTTTAAACCTGAAGTAGTTTATTACAAACTAGTTAATACCACTGAAGAAATTCACAGATATATTTGGATTGAGATGTTGTTTTTTTTATAGAATAAATACGCAAGTCGCTTACCCGGAATAGTGCGTAGATTGAAACAGTGGGCAGGAATAATTCTTTTCAGCAAAAACCCCGCCCACCACCCAGTGGAATAGTGTTACGACCAGCGAACCAAGAACATCACACTGTTCATTATTAGAGTAGATTGATCAAGTAAAATATTGGAGAAGATAAACAGACAAACGAAATAAATATCTTGTTTTCACTGACAGCAGAATAACAATATTGGACATATGTCGGTAAAGCACGAAGTGATACTATATCCTGGCTATATAGAGTACATTTTATATAATCTCTGTACTCACAAAATATTAAAAAAATAAGAACTGACCATTCCTGTATTTATCCCATTCATTGAACTCGATCCTCTTGTCGGTGTACTTTTGTCCGGCAGCGGCGAACAGCATACGCAGGATCTCGGCACGGCCGCGGCCATTGAAGTAGTACAGAGTGTAGTTGGGCATGGTGAGGTTTTGGAGGTCTTTGATGCTTCGACTCGAAGTGTTGTCTGACGCAGAACAGGAGAAGACCGTTGAATTTATAGTCAGTCCTGACTAACCGTGTTAGTTGCAATGAGCAATTAAAAGGTGTCTCATACAAGGACGGCTATTCAATATTACCCTCTTGATGATTGCACTGCAGACCTAATTGTGTGATACTGCAAGAGTACAAATAATAATGGATAATGATTACTGAAATGTCTCGTTCGTTCTGCACAGAAAGTGTTAAACGCTTGTTTTCAAAGTGGATGTAGCAAACTCACTTGATAACTAATTGTGGTAGTGCTGGGGTCTGCCCATATACTGAAGAAGGTGCTTGAAACATGAGGAAATTTGCGTTCTCTCAATCTCTAGCGTTGAACCGCCCAGAAAACAGAAGCGGACCAATGAGTGAATACGAAAGAGTGTGAAAACTGGAGTTGAGAAAGGTGTGGAATATGCAGGACAGAGTAGTGCCAATAATAGTAGGCGTGCTGGAAGCCCTGCCAAAGACATTGAAGCCAAGTTTAGAGAAGTTGGACATAAGAAGAACGATTGAAACTATGCAGATCATATTACTGTTGGGATCTGCACAAATACTGAGGAGGGTACTGGAAATATGAGACTTACGACCTCCAGTTGCCAGCAATGGCCTAACAGCTAGAATGAATAAGACATCAGTGTAAGAAAAGCGGGGTGAGGTTGGGACAGTACAAAACACAATGCTGCTGTGATCTATGAGGACACTGAGTGGGGGGATGAACACCCGAGGAGATTTACTGTCACTTCGTCTTCGGCGATGACCACCAGATGTCTGGCGGGAAAGTACAAACAAGACTGTGGAAAGGCTGAAAGGAGATCTGGAGACCTGAGTAGACCTGCTGTTACTCAGGCCCCAGAGATGACCACCATACATCTGGTGGGAACATGCAGACGCATAAATAATGATAATGATAATAATATATAATATCAATATCAATAATAAACAAGTAGAGAAATTCATACTAAGAGCAATGGAAAACAGTAAGTTGGAAAAAACCACCATAGGAAACCACCTAGCCGAGGTAAAAATAAGAAGAGGTGTCTTCCAAGGTGACTCACTCTCCACTACTTTTCGTCATAGGAATGATACCACTAAACTCTATTTTGCGAAAATGTAACGGGGGATAAACTTTCACAAATTCGATGGAAATGCTGAATCACCTCATGTATATCGGTGATTTCAAGATGTTCGCTAAGCACAGAAAGGAACTGGAGACCCTAATACAAAGAGTCAGGATCTACAGTCAGGACATAGGAATGGAGTTTGGCATTGAGAAATACACAATGCTAGTAATGTACAAAGGGAAAAAAGAAACGACAGAAGAAATTGAATTACCCAACCAGGAGACCATCAGAGCCCCCAACGTGAGAACAAACTATAAATACTTAGGCATCTTGGAATCAGGCACAATCAAACAAAATTAAATGAAGGAAAAGGTAGGCAAGAACAAGAGAATTACTAGAAACCGAACTATGCAGCTGAAATGTTGATCAAATGAATAGATACATGGGCAGTTTCCATTGTGAGTTACTATGGACCATTCTCAAACTGGACAAATTAGAAACCTGGACTACAGAACAAGAAAACGGATGGCAATGCATATTCCCTTTCATCCGGGAGACGACGTCGACAGACTGTATCTAAAGAGAAAGGAGGGAGGAAGAGGACTTATTAGCATCGAGGTTTGCGTTGACTCAGAATAAGAAAATATTAATTACAACAGCCAGAGACAGCAATAGAGCTAACGGGAAGACTAGGGATCCAGAAAACGCAACAAACAAGAATCCAAAAGTGGGAAGAAATACAATTGCACAGACATTTTAGAAGACAAACATGGGAAATTGCAGTTCAAACAATATGGACATGGCTACGCAAAGGGAAAAGTCTCTCTGTCATTATGTGACAGCCCATCGCAAAAACCACATAACATAACCCCATTACATTTTCTGTGTGTACCAATGTGAGCCCTAGGCAGGTTTTTATCATGCTAGTCTTTGAAGATCACCCCCCCCCACACACACACACCAATGTTTTCAGGCGTGTGTGTGTGCGGGGGGGGGTTAATTTACAATAAAAATTCATGCTAAACTGATCCCTCCTTTCAAGAAGCGTCTCTTATGTAGCGACGTCACGAGTAGAAAAAAATACTTGGTCCTCCGTCGTTGCTATGGAAACAAAAAAAGCGGTGGAGGTGAAGAAATAGATTCGAAGTTTGTTTATTTTCTGTTTGTTTTGTCTTTTTCAAAACAAAATAGTAAAAATGATTATTGGCATTAAAGGGTTTCTAATCTCCTTACTTTCAATGAAAAAAGTATTTCGTTTTTAAATTAAAAACGGAACATTTCCGAAAGAAACAACGACCGATTCAATCAAAGCAGTTCATACTGCATAAGAAAAAATATGTTTTAATAATGTTTTACGTACATTTGCACAAACGAATCTTAAATGGTGTGTGTGAACATTTAACATTTTCCGAGATCGTAAAACACACTAAAAGTCACAAATGTCACTTATTAAAAAGAAATTAAATTAAACACAATATGTTTTCCTTCTCTCTCTCTCTCTCTCTCTCTCTCTCTCTCATCCTCCTTAATTTCTATTTTATTCTTCTTCGTTTATGTACTATTCTTACACATTATTCTGTATTTAATCTGGCATTAGTAATCTAACGCTAAAGGTCATCCAAATAAAAATATAACAAATTGAACCATTTTGATCTATTAAAATAAAATAAACATTATAATCAAAGAACGATTATATCTATGTACATGAAATTGCTTATACACCCAACAAACATTACGATAGATTTTATCAAAAACCTCTAAGATGCATGAAGGTCTTATGAAGATAACGTTCGGTACAAATCAATCATGTTCCGGGGTTCAAGTTCTCACTATTCAGAACAGCAGCAAAGAATGAAGTAGAATGTTGATAAGTGTTGACAGAATCCGCGGATCTGATTTTTAAATCTTTTCAAAAATTAACATTTGATTTTCATAAAACTTTTGGCACTTATTTATTAAAGCATTAATTTTGTTTCCATTCCAGATTCCAGAGAAGAATAATTTTTTCATATGACACCTAACCCTCTTATTAATTTGATGATTTATTTTATTTATACATATAAACTAACCGAAAATATAAGTTCACGATATTCCGCCGGACCTTTTTCGCCACCTGTTTTTCTTAATCCTTGAAGTGTCTGTTATGATTCTGCATGTTCCCAAGCTGAAATGGGGTTCATTTTTAAACATATATGACACCTAGTGGGTTCTGAACTCGGAGACTGGTAAGATAGAAAACCGCATAACTTGTGAAGTAAACAACATACGGAGACAAATGGACACATTTTCCCATACAATTCTGATACGAGTAATGCAGAAACATGGTTATTATTAAGATTCAAACACACCTAGTCTATATGTCAGGACAAAAACGGCAAAAAAACGAAAGAATGTTGAGAAGTCCAATTAAAGGTTTTCATATATAAACTAGATATCAACTGTTTCATATATAAACTGTTGTAATAATATTCGCCGAGGTACATTTTAACCCTATATTACACCTAGTTCGAACCCGAACCCGGACACCACAAATAGAAAATCGCATAACGGACAAAAACGCAAAATAAATGTTGAAATATCCGATTATATGTTTTCATATATAAACTAGATATCAACCGTTTGTCCTGTAATTCGTTTTTTCCTAGTCCTTGAAGTGTATATTTTATGATTCTGCCTGTTAACAGGCTGTAATATTGTCCGATTGTGTTCATTTTAACCCTAATTACACATAGTGCGAACCCGAACACGGACACTATAAAAAAGAAAATTGCATAACTTTTGAAGTAAGCACCATACAGAGACAAATAAACACATTTTCCATACAAGTCCTACACAAACAATTCAGTAAAATAGTTTATGTCAAGATTCCTTTCCCTTTTGACTCTCCTAGGCCAGTACCTCAACGAGAGTAGGAGGGATGATGGGTCCAGCCGTCCAAATGGTTTATAACACCTTTGATCACCGTCTTCTCCGTTCTGGGTTTTGGCTTCTCGAATATTAGTTGGTCTGCTCTCTTGTAGCAGGCGACTCTGAGGTACATGGGGGATGAGATAGGGGAGCAGGCCTTCGAGGTCTACTTTCGATTGTGAGTCCAGTATATTGTCTGCGCCCACCATTTCCGCAGCATCTTGGCCCACGCAGCATCAACCGACTTCATCCGAACGTGGCCATACATTATGCACGTGTTATGCAGGAGTTACTGGAAGGACGTCAATTGGGGGTTAAACCGCCTTAAGAGGGCTCCACTCTCAGTTTGGAATTAGATAGGGATAAGAGGTGCATGCCTTTCCCAAGGGAATTAGTGTAAAGTGAACTTAAACAGCCCCGATCGGAGTCTGATGTCGAGTCGCCAATTCCATTGTCCGCGCCGTTACCGCTACGCCTCCATACCGCTACACCTCCATACAAGTACATATATACATATACACATATATACAAAATATTTCCTTGTAAAATGTTAAATACCTAGCTTCACGTCTTGGCCTGTAACATTCTATTCCCAACAGATACAAAATGTCCCAGATACTGGGTGTCGGCATTACGACAATATTGGATTATCTAAGGCAAATTGGTAAAGTTCCACATGAAAACCAGAGACTTGCTTCATGACAATGCTCGGCCACACGTTGCACCCCAAAAGCTCACTGACTTGGGCTAAGGAATTTTGCCTTATCCACATTATCCCTGGATCCGTTGCCCAATAATTTCCACTTTTTGCCAAGCACCTAGACAACTTTCTAAGTCAAAAGAGATCCAATTGCAGAGTAGATGCAGAGAACGTATTCGAGGAATTTTTGGATTCCAGAACTGCAGAGTTTTATCTTATAGGCATACATAGCCTTTGTTATTGCTGGAAACACTCTTGGTTCTTATTTTACCCGATTGAAACATTTCTACCATATATTATCTGATTAGTAAAATATTTTCCGAACAACCTAATAACTATACTGCTAAACTGGACCCTCACTTTCCGACTATCATACGAAAGTACAGTTTTGAAGTATTTCAGTTACTCCATTGAAGGAATCATTCTTCCAAAACACGAAATTGTGTGTGGGGGTGGGTGATCTATTTACGATGTAATCATACTGCTGAAATGGGCCCTCACTTTCCGCCTGTCGTACAAAACTATGGGTTTGAGGTATTTTGGTTATTTCTCATTATTTCATCTGAAACTATTTTCCCCAAACCCAACATTTACGTGGGTTCGATTTACGATGTTATTATAATGCTGAA
>VCCN01004882.1:2159978-2172169 GCA_006491835.1 Architeuthis dux
GCAGGACGCCGGAAGATCAAGGGTCTCGACCTGACTCCTCTCTATTCTAAATTCCGATCCTTTTATTGACTCTTTTCGGAGATGGTGACGTAATCCTAAATATATTCCCTAATCACCTGTTATCCTTATCAAAATACGTATTTGCGAACATGTGGTGAACACGCCATTTCTTTCTGATGTGGAATTAAATTACATCATCACCAAATTATCTGCAAATACCTAAAATTCCATTCATGTCTTGCTATTGTTTACATTTTATTGAAAGTTGACAACTAACAACATGTATCCTTGGTATTCTTATCTTATTAGCTGATTCATCTAGTCTGGCACAGTTTTAAATACTTAAAGATATGTGAGTCTTCTAAAATCTAAAATAAAATGTACCCTTCAATGCATAACATTCCAAAGAACAAAGAAACGAGCAAAGATAATCCTTTTCACAAAACAGTGTTGACATCTCTGTCGTCTGCTTTATTCAAATTTCTGCGTTTCTAAAATTCTGTCTCTTTCTACCTCTCGTGATTGGTCACTTTTTGACGAAATGACCAATCAGAGCGTAATCGTCGTAGATCGTGTCAAGCAGGATTATAGCGTAGATATTATAATGGGGTATGTGCACAAGTTTCCGGTGAAAAAGTGTTCGGTTTTCGAAAAAAGAGCACCAGGAATTTGTACATACATATATTATACATGGAATTACATACATCTTGGAATTACGTGAAACCTTTTACTAATTTATTATAGTGTAAAACGTGGTGGTCAAAAGTATGTTCTTTTCAATGAGATGCCGCACCTTTTAGGAAGATTGTATAGCACCAAATATCTTTGTTAGAGTGACAATTGGAATTTGGTACCTGAATCTTAATCGTTATTTTGGTTCTTAATATTGACCTCCTGATTAATATGTCTGGGAATTTCAGTTAACATCAAACTATATCAAATTCCCTCAATAAAACAGGGTTAATAATTAATCTACGTTAATAATAGTTTATCTACGTACCAATTATATGTGAAACAAATTCTGTACATCTACACACCTCCAAAATATATTGAATCTACTACCGCTATTTTAAGTTACAGGCCTTACTATAAACACTTATCAAGGACTTATACTTTTTATACCCTTCCACACTTCCGGCGTCTAGGGGAGATAACTCGTTTTGTCAAATAAAAGATATTTTTCATTTAATTTTATCCGATGAATTATTATAAATCATTATTATTAATCTTTATGACTACCTTTTGCTTACAACTTAATTATTTTAGTTGTTTTTTTATTCGTTTAACACGCTTGAATAAAAAAAAGCTTCCCTTTTCACGGATTGTTCATTATTTTTCCGCACCTATTTGAACCTTATGTTTTTATCCACGGACAACTTTAGGTTTTTATTATTATTATATGTATATATGTTTATATTATTTTCTTTATCCGCACTCATTTAGTGCTTTCAATGAAGTATTATAAATCATTGCTTTTTTAATCTTTTTTAACCGGCCTGAGTTCTTTGTTCAGGCGTTCAGTTTATTTTAATAGGAAACATCTCTTTATTTGACAGTTCATTTTAAAACGAATAAAGCCGTGAAAGGCAATTTTTTTTTATAATGACTTTTATTCAGACCGGTTAAAAAGAATTAAAAAAGCATTCGATTTATTTGCAGTTTTGATAAACTGTCCGATAAAATGCGAAGACACAAAGCGAATTACTATTTTCCACATCTTAACCTTCATCCTTCCTTTCTTCCGCCTCCTGTGGTCTCTCATCATTATCCCGTCCCTTTGTCAACTGTCGCTCAGTGTAGTAGCAGCTCGTCGTCCGCCGATAACCCTCAACTGAAATCGACCAAAATTCAAAAGTTTCCCTTTGCTTCCGCTCAGCTAATCAGCGCACAGCAAATCCACCCGTTGCCCAAAGCTATGTCAATCTCATGCTGACCTACTTTCCGGGGAGACCTTTCTCCAACCAACATGTTCTGATCCACTTGTTTCTTTTGGACTACCATGCAGAAAGGATTTATCTCTTACCTACCCCCTACCAAACCGCCCTGCTCCAATCTTTTTTTATCGTAACTTTTATTCAGGCCAGTCGGTTAAAAATAAATAATATATATCATCATCATCATCATCAGCCGTTAAGCTGTAAATTTAAATAATAATAAGAATGATTTATAATACTTCATCGGATAACATTAAATGGAAAATATCTTTATTTGACAAAATGAGTTATCTCCCCTAGACGCCGGAAGTGCGGAAGGATACAAAAAGTATCACCGCCTATCAAGTTACCAAGGTTAGTTCGTTTTATTTCCGATCCATGGTGCTTTTTTACGGTCGAAGAAATAAAAATGATTGGTAAATATATATCATAGTCTTAAGTTGTCGGAATTTCTTAAATAAAACATTATCAATATTATTAGTGTTTGACTAGTTTTTCATCCTTTTTATGTTGCTTTTTTTATCACAACGCTAAGGTCATTTTATTTCCGACACATTCAGCTTATTTAACTGTCTTAGAAATAGAAATGCATTGTAAATAGACGTAATAGTCTTAAGTTGTCCACATTTCTTGAATGAAGCATTTACATTATTATTAATTTTTAAAGTTTTTCTTTCATCTTATTTTTGTTCCTTTTTGTCAAAACGCTCAGTTCGTTTGATTTGTTATCCGTGCTTCTTATTTAACGGTCAAAGTAATATAAATGTATTGTAAATAGACATAATCGTCTTAGGTTGTCCGAATGTCCTATATGAAGCATTTTCATGATTAATAATTTTTAACTAGATTTTCTTTCATCTCATTTCTGTTGCTTTTTAGTGCAAATCTCAAATCGTCTTATATTTGATCCATGCTGCCATGGTGCATACAGTGTCAATCAAACTCACTACGATAGCAATGGTCCGTGAGTCTAGTTTGCTAACCATTGACCAACGGTGAAGCACCAAATATTTATTTTTCGAAGCTTTGGTTTGTCTGGCTCAAGGCCACAAGTGTGGGGTTCCAGTGTTGCTCAAACACACCATGCTAGTAATGGTCTGCAAGACTTGTGTGTTAATCATTGGTCCTCGGCAACACGACTAAATTAGTCGGGAATAGGGTCACATGAGTCGGTCACCTAGTTAGGCTCAAACACACTACAGTAGTAATGGTCTGCAAGACTAGTGTGTTAACCATTGCCCCACGGCGATATATTTAAACAACTCTCTATGCCTCTCACCGAAAATATAATAAGGACTACAGTCAAACCGATTAAGGACTGGTTCTCCATGTAGGGATGTCATATCACATATGTCATTAGAATACAGCCAGACGTCGACTTGCATTACGTAACTTGTGTTACGTTCTTGTAGTATGCATGCAACTCCAACTGGGCGTAAGTCGATCATTATAGAGTGAAGTGAAATATATGCAAAACACAACATAAGATATGATGACATCTTATTACCTATACTCCTATATTGTACATACGTACGTACGTGCTTTTCACTTTCCGATGAGAAAGAAACAAATGTCATCCATTATATTTCTTTCACTAAGTAATTAGTTCAACTCAGCAAGGTGTTTACTCTTTTACCTTCTCCTCGCTTTCCCTATTTAAGGAACTTGAAACAAACATGACATATACACTGCGTTCTCTTTAGCGAGCTAACGAGAACATGATGGTAATTTTCGTAATTCGAGGGACGTATCAGCGATCAGGCGTAAGTCGGTCGGGCGTAGGCCGACGTATGACTGTATATAAAATAAGGTCCATGGGCGATTCTTGGGCACCAGCTGAAGATCGAACACTCTACGTTAAAGGCCAGCGATATGTTATTGCTTACATTTGCCCCAATGCGAGAAGCACTAGTCTGACACAAGGCCACAAGTGGGGGCACCCATTAAGGATAAAACTCACTACAGCAGTAATGGCCGAGGAAACTAACTTGCTAACCATTGGTCAACTGCGAAGCACCCAATGTTATTTAGTAAGGTTACATTATTATGGCACAAGGCCACGATTATTGGGAACCCAGTGAGGTTTAAACCCATTATAGTGTAATGGTCTGCAATAATAGCGTGCTAACCATTACTCCAATGCGAGACGCCCTAGTCCGCAAGTGAGACTGTCTTGATAACCATTGATCAACGGTGAAGCACCAAATGTTATCCACTAAGCTTAGGTCAGTCTGACATAGCCCATATCTGCTGGGCACCTAGTTATTCTGAAAGTCACTACACTCTCTATGCTACTGACTGAAAATAAAATAAGGCCTTCAGTCAAACTTTCGATAAGGCCTGAAGATAGCAATATCTGGCAGTCATTATTAACTAAAGACTCGATACTCGTATTAGCTAATGCCTTTTAATATTAATGATTATTTTACTATAGCCTCTTTGCTTATCCATTTCTATGGACAATCTATTGAAAGATATAGATATGAAATGTTGAGCAGAAGTATAACTGACTCACCCTGAAGCGTCCGTTCTTCCAGTGGTAGTACCTCATGTAATCGTGCATGATTTCATAGAAGCAGTCAGCGATGTAGTCACACCTCATCATGTCCATGCTGCTTGTGGGGTAGAATTCTAACAAGAGAATAATTGAAAATGAGTCATATGAATTCATTAATATTATTATCGAATCATATATCTATCTCACTATAAATTAATGATGTTGTTAATGATAAACATATAGTCTATGTTCCAAATGAGACTACAATTCTCATCTCTTATCCTTTTATAAAATAAATGTTGATGAATAAAGTCACATTAATTTATGAATAATATGTAATAGATATCCTAGATTCTAAATATATATCTGAAGAATCTAGATCTTTGTAGGTGTTTTAATATATTTCTGACACAATTTTAGATGTAAACTTAAAAATAAAGTTGGCAACACTGCTTGCTAGATCATCACACGAGAAAAGAACTAGCAAATCTATGATCTAGCATTCAGGCATTTTTTTATTTTCCTCGAACGCCTGAAACGCCACCATCTTCTTTGTTTAAAAGTATTGTGGATTAATTTCATTTCAAATCGTCGCATTGGAATTTCATCGGAGAATAAATAACTGGGAATACCGAATTCAATGATCGATTTACAGGAGAACGAATCTTCACACAAGAATACAACTCAGTTTTGCTACTATTTTAAGAAAGTTAAGAACGATTAAATTTTGTTTAAAATGTTTTAAACAATTCTAAATTAATTAAACATTAAATAAATTGCAGTTTTTACTTCAAAATACTTACTGTGTTCACGGGCCAAGTACCTGGCAATGGCCATGGTCTCAGGCATCTTCATGTCACCGTCCATCTCCAAGATAGGGACACGCATGCAGGGCATATCTGGAAAAAATGAAACATAGGAATTATATTAGTCTCAGATTCTTCTAAGCATTTCAGGGTAGGAGTGACGCGAAATTCTAACGGAAACCTATACATCATCATCATCGTCATCATCATCATCAGCAGCAGCAGCATCAGCATCAGCATCAGCATCATCCGTTATAAGTCCATTGCTGGACAAAGGCCTTTCCCATCTCCTTACACGACGACCTATCCTGTGCTAACCTCTGCCACGTCTTACCGGCAAACTTTTCTATCTCACCCCTACATGTTGTGTCTGGTCAGTTCCTACTGCGTTTACTGTCCCGTGGGCACCAATCTGTTAGTCCCCCCCCCACCTGTTGTTATTTATTCTTGCTGGGTGACCAGCCCATCTCCACTTTTGCTGCTTAATTATTTGTATAATATCTTTCACTCTGGTCTTCTCTCTGATCCATGTTATCTTTTTCTTTTTCTTAGAGTTATCACTAGCATTGCTTTTTCCATGGAGCTCTGTGCTATTCTAAGTTGGTTTTCAGCTATTTTTTTAAATGTCCATATTTCGCATCCGTATGTCATGGCTGATATTATGCAGCCGTGTATACTTTACGTTTTAAGCACATTGGCAAGGTGCTCTTCAGTATGTCTCTGTTCATACCAAATGTTTTCCAACCTATCGTTATGCATAGTTTTATTTCGCAGTCATGGTTTTTCTCTAGCTTTATTACCTGTCCTAGGTGGATGTATTCATCAACACCTTTATGACCTTTTTGAGTACTTTATCGTTGAACATTATTTGTGTCTTTATTCTGTTTATCTTTAAGCCTACGATTTACTTTCCCTGTTTAGATCAGTTAACATGTTTCGTAGTTCCTCGGATGCTTCCGATGTCATGGAGATGTCATCGGTGAATTTTAAGTTGCTTAAGTATTTATTCCCATTCCCTCCCAGTCAGTTTTTCGAAAGATGCTTTCAAGGCTCGCTGTAAATAGTTTAGGTAATATTGTATCCCCCTGTCTTACTCCCTTTGCTATATTTATCCTGTTTGTATCTTTATGCAGTCTAATTATTGCAGTGCCATTCTCGTATATGTTTTGGATAATTTGTATGTAATTTTCGTTAATGCACTCTTCTCGCATTGAGTTAAGGACTGCCGTGTTTTCTACCGAGTCAAATGTTTTCTCATAATCTACAAAGGCCAAAAAGAGTGGTTTGTTATATTCTAAGGACGTTTCGATTACTTGAAGTATTGCTGTAGGTGATCTATTGTCGAGTAGCCGCTTCTGAAGCATGCCTGCTCAAGTGGTTGATTTTCATCTAGATTGCCTGTTAATCTGTTTATGAGTATTTTTGTAATATATTTGTGTAATATGGTGGTAGTTCCCAAGGTCCTGCTTATCTCATGTTTTTGTGGTGTAGGATTACTATTCCTAGACAGAAGGTTTTAGGAACTTTTCTTTCTCTAATGCATTGTGTGAATAGCTGTGCTAGTCCTTTGTGCAATATTTCTCCTGCATCTTCTAGAAGGTCTGTCGCTATGCCATCCCCGCCGGGGGCTTTACCGAGTTTCATATTTCTTAGTGCAAATACTACTGGAACATATGTGTTATAAAAAATAAAGTAAAAGACATTTTCCTGGATTTCACGACCACATCCAATATCACCATCATAGTATGAAACACACGCGGAAATTAGTTCGCATTACATGTCTCAACAGGAAAGACATGTAGGCTAGGTCCTTGGTTCTCAGACCTTTTTGCCGGCGCCTCCTTATCAAACCATGAGTTGTGTTATTTGCTTGCTTGTGTGTGACATTGTTTATGTTTTACGAGTGTTTTTATTCGTTGGGCAACCGACTGTGCCAAGGCCAGTCTCATGTATCATTCTGCAATAAGTCTATGCTTAGGTTTAATAGCGCTACAGCTGAAAATCCAGCCTCGCACAAATATGTTGTCGAAAATGGAAGTAGAATCTTCACTGCTTGCAACGCAAGGGCTTGAAACTTCGAATCGCTGACCAAAGGTTCAAATAATGTGATGCTTCAAACACTAAGAGTCAAGTCCTTATTCAAATCAATGAAGTCCTCTTGCAAAAAATCGGGAACAGACTGAGTACTGGCCGTAAATGGTGACACAATCCACTCGTACTTATGTCCTCAATCTCGTCACCAAAGTACTTCGGAAAGCTGCTGCAAATGCGTTTGTATCACATCCCTCAGCTTGGCAACTCCCTCCCCAGTTTCATCATTTTCAATAACTGATTTTAAGGTGGGTAAAAACTCAAAATCACCTCTTAGTAATTTTGCATGCCACTGCGAAAGTTTTCTTGGAAAGCGTGTACGAAAGACGTACTGTCGATAATAGTTTTCTGTCTCCCTTGCAGCGACAAATTTAGACGATGGACCTTTGCAAAAATATCAGCAACGTAGGCCAGATAGGCTGTCCAAGACTGCATTTAACAGTGTACAGAAACTCAAAAGTAAATAACTAGTGTGCATGTACCATGAGATGATAACAAATTCACGCAAGTTATGCATGTTAACCAGTAGCGAATGTTTGTTCACTTTGGTAGATCTATCATCCATATCTTATGTCAATGGAATTAATATAAAATAGAAAGCTGTCACCGTCTTTAACGCAGACGTGTACTTCAGAAGAATAGCTTCACTTCCTTGAAAAGATTCTCATTCATTCAGCTTTTGCAGTCTTCCCGAGATCTCCTTTCAGCCCCTTCCTCCACCTTGAGAACCACTGGGCTAGGTTATATGCTAATTCTGTGTTTGTCATCATGGTTTTGGTTCTTCAAAATTTTGATTTAATTAACGAATAGTTTTCTTTAACCATTAAATAAAATCTAACAGGGTTTGGGCTTTTTTTACCCTTTGAAAATTCAGGAATTAAGCACCTTAACAGGTTAGTCTTTGAAGGGTCAACATTTGGATTGTACCAATGAGGAATCCCTGACCTGACTGCTATCTTTTTCGTTAAATGGTTATTTGGCGATGCCGATCTTTTCTCAATGTATGACGTAATAGATGACACTGAATTACACGGTATCAGTGTAGAGTAAAACTCATTGATCTGACTGCACTTTTCTCTGTCAGATAGTGGGGAGATAACTTGGCGAGGCCTATCTCATCTCCATCTATCACGAGGCAGATAATACTGAGTTACATTGTACCAGCAATAAGGATAATTCCATGACCTGACTGCACTCTTTTCTGTTAAAGGGCAAGCTAGTTACTTGATGGTGCCTATCTCCTTTCCAAGTATCATGTGACAGGTACTAATGAGTTACATGGTACAAAATAATGCGACCGTCGTCTATATATCCCAACGACACCACACGAACAGGTGGAACATTTTTGAAAGATCGTTAAATCATTTTGTTCTTAACTATAGTGTTTTATGCCTCTCCTTCAAAATCATTTCATTTGTTACAGAAGAATACACGTAAAGTAAATATCTATCATGTCTGTACTCACAAAAGACTTTTTAAATGTGAACTTTCCTGTATTTGTCCCATTCATTGAACTCGAACCTTTTGTCCATGTACTTTTGTCCGGCAGCGGCGAACATCATACGGAGGATCTCGGCACGGCCGCGGCCATTGAAGTAGTACAGAGTAGGCATTGTAGGCATGGTGAGCTTTTGGGGGTCGTTGATGCTTCGACTCGAAGTGTTGTCTGACGGAAAACAGGAGAAGACTGGTGAATTTATAGTCCGTACTGAGTCACAGATTAACAACCTTGTTAGTTCCAATGTGCAATTAAACGGTGCCTCGTTCAAGTACGATTTCACACTGGATGTAGTAAATGCAGATCTTCAAATTATTGTGTCCTTAATTAGTTAACAATCTGCTTTGTTTCATTTGGTGTCTTTTCAAAGCACCCGAAACTCCTCTGAAATTAAAGAGATCCAACTCTTTAGCTATCTATTCTCCCGTCAGCTTTCTGATCCCCAAGATGATCCAATCACACAAGTAATATGTTAACATCCTCAGAAATTACACAGGTCTGCAAAAATGAAGTCATTTAAATTGTTTCAATTCTGAGTAGTGATATCCTTCAGCACTCGTGAACAAAGATAATTCAGAATGTTTCCATCACATCACGTTTTAAAACAAAATTAAAAATTAATTTAGTGAAAGTATAGAGAATAATGAATTTCAATGTATCTATATAATATTGTTCTTAATTATTTTTATATGAAAGTATTTTGTCAATAAAGTTTTTTTAAACATAAACACAAATTAAACAACTGTATGTATTCTATTACTCACATATCTCTTTGTCTTTGTAACTTTTCAGATTCTTTGCACCAAAACTTCGTTTGGCGGCCAGTCGTGTATACACCTTCTGTAGTAGTAATAAAATAACTGTTATTTTAAACATGGATTCTAATATTAAAAAGTACAAAATTGAAACATATTGTCATTGAAATAAAATATTCATATGTATAGTGCAAGATTATATGAACACCTATAATTGAAAACTAAAAATCATGTTTTCACAAAAAATGTTATGTGATGGAAAATTGTTTCGTTTTCGTTTTTTAATTAGTTTTTAATTCAGCACCCCAACACATATAGCGTTAAACTGAAATAAGTCAAACAATTTTCCAATGTATTATAAATATTTGTATAACAATACAGATTTTCCCCGCTACCCGAAATGAGAGCGTACATATGAAACCATTCGTAAGCCGAAATGGCGTAAAGTGAAGAAGCAGTTATCATCAATTTCTATGGAAACCTTTTTGAAACCCAAAACATAATCTTGCGTGAGATTTCTGCTATGATTGACAATGCTGAAATGGTTGCAGAGAAGTATGGCTTTTGAGTGCCTACAAAAAATGTATGATAGATAAATACGTGCGGTTAGGCAGCAGGACGGTAAACATTTTGCTGAAAATGATATATTTTCTCATCTCAGACTGCTATAATTTGAGTCCTGAGATGCTAGGAAGTTCAAAACTTTCCGTGTCTTCGCAGACATAGAATACGGTTATTCTTTGGGTCTTGGAACGCACACAATTTTCTCCATATTAATAAATGGTAATTGTCTCTTCGTTTTACGCCATTTCGTATAGCAGGGAAGACCTGTACTAATATATATATATTTCGTAAAAGTGAAGTGGCGTAATAATAAAGTTTCGAAATGTAATATATTAGTCTATCTTTCTATCTCAACAGTGCTCAATTGTACCTCACTACGCTTAGCCTTGGACCAGACGAAGCTAAGCTTAGTCAATACCTATAAATGGTATGGAATTAGTATTTATAATATTGTGTATGCATTGCCGCTGGTAGTGATAACAGGCTACACTTGGAGACCAATACAACTATAGTGAGATCGATCCATACTGGGTGTCCCATATTTGTCGTGTACTGCACCTCTAAACGTAACTTAGTAATTTACGTGTATTTCTAATTTCTGTCTGTAATATCTGTCATAGGAGATAACTATTAAAGGCTTATTATAGAGTATACTCCCTTACTTATTTTCTTTTGCAAATGCGTAAAATTCCGGGTTCATTAAGGTTGAATATAAACAAGAAAATGCAGAGCAACATAATATTTTTGATAGTAGAAAGGAATTGTAAAATTATTGAAAATACTGCCATCGTTTTTGATAGCTTGGATAAAATAGTAATTATAATAATAATCGACCAAAATACATATGTAAACAGCTCAGGATAACACTCAAGAGAAACAATCATGTGACAAATGTCTTTTGGTAGCAAGCCGTGTTGGGGGTGATCAAATAAAACATTGGAAAAAGGAGTGATCAATGAATAAGTTAATTCTCTCGCTTTTTGTTGGATCACTAAAAGGTCTGAATTCTCATCAACAAAAAAGAAACAAGCATGGACGCTACCGGACACAAAAGACGGGACCAATTTAGCAAAAACGTATTTTCTAGATATAATAAGGAGTAAATGTTTAGATTTTCATCCCTCTAGCTCCATCGATGCGGCCTGTACGCGTGATACATGCATACATACATACATATATATTAGCGGGTGTACGCTCCAATCTGATACCCTGAATGCTTTACGTGGTCGACTGATTGGCCTTAGATCGATAAACAGACCACCTTTTCTCCACTGGAATAAAACTGAAAATGTCATCCCAAATTGAATGAGACATTTTTAAGTGTTCTTTTCTCACATTGATGTATCAAGTAGAATTGGAAATGACGATGGATCCTAATATAAACGGTTTAGTAAAAGACCCAACAGAGTTCGGACGAGGCCTTGCTGTATCCACATAGGACCGTCTCTAAGTAGTGGGGGGAGGGGGGGCAATAAATAGCAACCAAGAATGTATTATTCCTACACCAGGGTGTTGTTATGTGTATTCGGTAATGGATGGTATGTGCTGGTACGCGAACCCAGAGCGCTCAGAGAATCAACAATTGCAATTGCAAGACGAACCAGCGGTAATTCATGTCTCTTCCAATTCTTTCACTTCTTCGATTTCGACATGATGTTTAGGTTTCGTCAACAATTTCGCTTTTGCTCCCGATTTTATTTGCTATCACCCATTGGTGACAATGGAGTGCACTACTGTAATAAGAAGCTGTAGATCCAACATGACATTTATGTTTTTTCTGTATTCGTAATTTATCTGTATTGATCTTTTATGAATCTTCTTTGAAATAATAATAGTTTGTGCTGAGAGGTACCCTTAGCCTCTACCAGGTGAAGTAGGCCCACTCGAAATCATATGCTCATGACAACTTGCCCACAACACACACCTCTGCTCTGGCCAGTAGTGTAACGATTATCCACACAGAACTAGAGAACTGAGTTCGAATTCTGGCCGAGACGACTCGTGTTCACATAGCACTAATACCCCTTATGAAAGTTATGAATCCAC
>VCCN01004882.1:2267960-2278288 GCA_006491835.1 Architeuthis dux
AGCGCCATCATTAGGATCATGTTATGGATATCTTAGAAGCGTCTTTGGAGTATACTCAGCTTGTTATTGTTTACGCAATCGGTCAACTGTAGTTCATCATTTACGATCTTTAGACAAATTCTGAAGTAAGGAAAATGAATTCCACATAGTGTAATGGTTTAGCACGTCTGCCTCACACGCAGAAGGATCCGGGTTCGATTCCCAGCATCTGCGAAGAGTGCAGAAAGCACTTTACTATGACAAGTGTTGCAGTGCACTCAGTTGGTTAAACCAGACTTGAAAATTGCAAGGATAACTAAGCTGCCGCATGCAAAGGGTACCCGGGACTCCAATAGGAGTTGTCCCTTAAGAAGGGGACAATTCACCTAATCGGTCAACTGTAGTTCATCGTTTACGAACTTCAGAACAGTTCTAAAGCTAGACAAATGTATTCCACATGAACGTACGGAAATGGACATAGGTTAAGGCATAAACTATAATCTTTCTTATTTTAGTTTTTGACTTCATCTTAATCTTTCAGTTTCTTTTTATTGCAACTTTACTCAGGCCGTCAATTCACGGCAGTGAATAAACAGCGCAGATCGGAATAACCATTCGGTGAGACTCGAACTCACGCTCCTCTACACCACAGAGAATCCAGATCGACACCCTGCTTGCTCTTACCAACCGAACCATGATAACTAGTTGGCTTGCAGACGTCCAAATCAAACCCTTGAACCTACCCTCTATCCCGATCTCTCTGTGAAATGTTTGTTTGTTTTCGAACTGGTAGTATCGGTAAAGCAATTATTTTATTATTCTATGTTTAGCAGATGAAGTATTATAAATCTTTATTATTATTTGTCGACTACTCTTCAACTTCATATTAGTGTCTCAGTGGCTTCTTAACGCCTTTTTTGTTATTCTCTTACTCGACACAGAAAAACACACATTTGGGGGCAACATAGTCACTGACAATTAGAAATGGATTTTTATAAAAGAAATCTTGGCTAGATCCAGGATTGCCTTGAACATCTCAACCAAAACCATCCTGTGTTTAATGAGATTCAAGTGGAATTATTTTTTACAAATTGCTGAAGAATTACTGTACAGTTCTGCAATGAGCAACAGGCTCGTTTGAGTGACGCATTAGATGAGAAAGGATGTTTTTGGGAGAGAAGGTAATCTATTGATTTTGCTGCATGACTAACACCATCCTTATGTTGCAAATGCGACACAACAAACGCTTATGGGGTTAGGATGGGGATTCCTTCAACATGCGGTGTATTCTCCAAACGTTTAAACTCCAATACCTTCAAAGTATAAACAGATTCTTCCAAGGATGTATGGACTCACGCCCAGAAACTGTTATGTTATGATGAAATACACATTTTACGTGTAAGAAAGAGAAGGAGAGAGCGGAAAAGAATTAGAGATAGAAAGAATTAACTTCTTAAATACCATACTTTCTGCTTTACAATACGCATAATATGTATCAATCGGGGGTCACCAGGGGGCCATTCTGGCGTGCTTGAGGGTTGCGGGTACTAGTCCCTCAAAGAGTTGGCTTATGCAAAACCACAATAATCGTTGTGTATGGCGCTGGTGATGTTGCGTATTATATGCCGGGAAATAACGTACTTAAATGATATGTATTATTTATTATTTTTTCTCTTTTTCCAGAACTACATGCAATGGAGGTACATGAATACTATGAACAGAGTGATGCCTTTCTTGGAGAAGACTCTGAGCATGAAAAATGGTGGAAACAACTTCTTCATGGGTGACCAGGTAAGAACGTGATGTCTCATTGTATTAATACGTTTTCTCACGTCGATAAAATATAATTTTACTCGCAAAAGATATCACATATCTTCAACTTACGTGTAAGGGTTAGTGTTAGAGTTAATTCAGCTTAGAACCTACAGGGTTGCTCAAAGTAAGCTTATTCTTTTCTTGAATATTTAGCTTATATTTTTAAATCCGAAGGAGCAATATCTAGTGAATATGGTGGACGAGTGAAAACTTACCAAACAAGCTGTAGCAATTTTTGTCTGGTCACAAAGCAAACATGTCGTCTAGCTAGATTGTAGGCAATTTCTATTAAATAATTTTGGATGTTTTTCCTCGATTGTTACTTTGTTACTTTTAATTGGTTTAATTGTTGAGTAACAACGAACCAAATAATCCACATAATAATCAGTATATTCCCGCATTTGTAAAGATTTCCAATACCTTATCTACCTATAAACGTGACGTTTATTGCGTTCCTGCGATCAAAGATTCAATACCTTAGTGGTTGGGGACATAAACTGTGATTATATTTGTTGTTTGTTTTTTTAAAATTCAAGTTTCGGTTTATGATGACGTCTTACACGGCTCAACGTGATGGCGAGTTTCTCTTCTGGGCAGAATGTACCAGTCAGTTATCAATTGATTCAAAATCCCAGTACCTTGATTGAAAAAGTTCTCAGTCAGATTCTTTGATCTTGATAATGGCCGAATAGCCAAATAGGCGAACGTGCTCAATCAAAAAATGTTGGACTGCTTTTACATGCACTAACCAATGACTTACATTCACTCAGACGGAAACTGGAAGAGTTTGTAAATAATTGGTCTAATCAAACGTGTTAATGAAGGATTACTACCTAAGTTCACGCACACTCATATATTATTTGATTGCTTTATTTTTAAAACAGTTATTTTTTGTAAAAATAGTTACTATGTATCATAAGATATAGCTTACCAATTCTTTAAAATTAAAACTCATTTGCGAAAACAAAATTGGTTTTTGTATATATTCTAAAATATCATTATCTGCAGATGCAATGGTGTGACATGATGTGTTACTGCTGCCTGGAAAACCCCTACATGGAGAACCAGTCCATGTTCAGCAAATACCCCAAACTGATGGCTATGAGGAACCGCGTTGCTGCTCATCCCAAGATCGCTGGTTACCTGAAGACTCGTAGCAACACCCAGTGGTAAAAGCAGAAAAAAACAACAAGCTTCCAGTTTTCCTTCTTCTGCTTCCCCCATGATCCCTTTATGGTTAAAGCAGACACTTAAAACAAAGGCTAAAACCTATTGAATTAATGAAAAAATATTCCACCTAAAAACAAAAAAATGGTAGATATTTGTATTCTTTCAAATGCCTTTTATAAATAAATTATTCATTAAAAACATGTATTTGTTCTGTTTCCATCATTAGCGAGCATCATTTATTTTTATATTTTAATAATTACTCGCCTGAAGGCCGCCTTCGATGAAGAGTAACTTCCCATTTATAGAATAAACTAATTAATCCCCGTGAAAAAGTCCACGGATATATTTGAATTTCTATGAAATGTTATTTTGGAAAAGAAATACTGAAGTCGTTCACCTGGAAGAGTCCATAGTTACAAATGGCGGTTAGAATGTATTTTCATCAGCAATATCATTACCCTTGAGTGGAAGGGTCCAGTGTTACGGACAGCGAACCAAGAATACCACACTGTCCATTATTTTAGTAGATATTCTCCTCATTCTGATGACGTCCAGCCCTTTCTGCATCGGTCTCTTCTTGCCATCCTCCCTTATTCTGAAGACATCCAGTTCTTTCCTGATTTGACTCTTACACCTCTCACACAACTCCACTCGTCTTTTTGCCTCATCCCTTGTCCAGGAATTTCCCCTTTTCTTACCTCGATAAGGCATCGTCTATATAAGAAATGACCAAAGATTACAAAAGGAAAACGTATCGTCTGAATGATTTGAATTACGAACAATGCGGTATAGAAATTGAAGCAAAACTATTTACCTAATGAATAATAACATTTAACGACATTACAAATAAACGTAACTTATTATACACTTACCTGCAAGCTATTAGTTTGTAAACCTCTAATATCTTAGAAGACTATGGTTTCGTCTAACACTTTTAGAACCCCTATATGTTGAAATCGAAATGTCAAACTGAAAAAGTCAATAATTGTGATTGCTATTTGAACTATCAAATAACGTAATTATTGAAGGATTTTCATTAAAGACAAAGACTTTGTGTAGTATTATACAGATTCTTTTTAGCTTGGAGACACTTTGAGGTGATCGAAAATAAATGACTCGGGTTGTGGAATTTCCAGCGAAGTCGAATAGCAACAGACACAGTCCTTATGAGAAAATTATGATTCTTTTTTTCTTTGTTTATTTTTCTTCTCACGTAGACAAATTGAGAGATCGCTGGGATATCACATTAAAAGACAACAATATTAAACTGTTTTGCTCGTGCGTGTGAGAGATGCATGAGTGAGACGTGGAGAACAAAAACAAGGCTACACGGCGAAGAAGCGAAATCGGGACTGCTATTCTGGACGTTCTCCTCGGAATCTGCACTTACTGGTTGGGCGACCCAATATTTATCCGGTTACGTCCCTTTTGGTACCAGGAGTAGGGCGACCTTTTCCCATTTGCCGATCGTCTATGTAGAAGTTACTCCCTTAACTATTTCAAAATGACCCCGTCTCGAATTCTTCTGTTAAGTGAACCTTGAATCTCCGGAGAGGTTTTAATTAAGTTTTGAATATTTTCTGGCGCAAAACGCCTTGGTGTGATCAAGGGCCGGCGCGTCTCTCCGCAGAGGCCAATATCAGTCTTTACGCACGTACACACATCCTGTGACCGTGGGGTCAAACCGTCTTTGTTCATTCAAAGGTTGTCAACTTTAGATCGCTGTACGTATATCACATTCCCCGGCAGTTAACCGCGCGGTCAAATATCAGCCACTAGGCAGACACGCACACACATTTCATTTCGCTACGCTTGTTCTAAATATTTGCAATGGAATTGAAAATGAGCTGGGAATTAGATTTTCAGTCGATTTCTATAGAAAAATCATAGTGTATGCATTTATATTATTCATAGAATAGCTCTATTCTGTCAGTAAGGTATGCCATAATTCCTGACTGTTGAAAACCCCATTTTGCCTCATTTGCAATGTCCAGCACAGCGATTGGGTGCCTAGATTTGCAATAACTAATGTTGTCTTATGAAGAAAGCGTCCCCCTGTCCCGATAGACAATGGAACGACACCGAAGTGACTTCTACAGGGCAGAAGTATGGGCCAATCTTATGGGGATCCTGCGATGCCTAGTCAACAGAACCCCCCTCTCGGCTTCGCTGATGTAGTCCAAAGGAAAGTGCGATACACTTGGCAACGGCTTGGCTACAGAAGCTGCAGGAATGACATCAAAGTTGGCATCCAACCGTCTTAAGGCGTTATTCAAGCTGGTTTGTAATCTGATCTGTGCTTCTCCTACACTACTTAAAAGATTTACTCATTTACTTTGAATTAGTTTAAATACGCTATTAAATCTACTATATGTATATATATATATATATATGAAATCAAATGATGGATAATTGTATATCCAATCGACAGAATATGATAATTATAATGACACTTATTAGTGAGAGCCTATATTTGCCCGGAGTCGGTGTGAGCGACTTCTAAACGAGCGTCCCAAATACTTCCTTGTAAAATGCTGGAATACCTATAAATTAAAAGTATTTGTGAAACTATGATTTAGCCCTTTAAAGTACTCAGATATGACAATTGGAGGACGAGATATGAAATTCCAAAATGTTGGTGTGTGCTGGCGGCCATTTTGTTTTATGAAAATTATGTAGTTCATCCCAACTTTTTTCTGAAAGAGGACATCCTAAGGAACATTTTGGTCCCCTACTCGTAGAGTCCTGGGCTGTGCCGGGTAGGCCCTGCTGGCCCCCGGGCTATATAACATTTTTGGACTTTTTCGTCCCAGCAAACCAAATTGTTCACATCCATGGGAATTGAAATGTTACGCTTATTTCGTTAGTTCCTCCTACCCAGGGTTAGGAGTTCAGCTTAGGGTTAAGGGTTAGGATTTGGGTTAGCGTTTTAGTTTTCATGGTGAGAACTGACAAAAAAGACCCAACATTGTGTATCTTTTTCGATGGGGAAAAAGGAAATGCATAGTAGTATAAATCTAAGGACGTTAATTTTGATGAGGACTAACGAAAAGGACCCTGGGGTCCTTTTACACACACACACACACACACACACACACACACACACACATATATATATATATATGTCATAGTTTACCAAGAAGTTGGAAGAGGTATGCAGTATCGCCCATACATAAGTACACCCCTACCACCTTTTAATAAAAGGTTAATAGTCTTCTAAACCAAACATAGCAGGATGTTATTATTTCTACTGGTACATTACACAATCAAAACAGATATTATCAAGTATTATTTACGACCAAACTCTACAGCATTGAAACTCTGTTGCCAAAAATATTTTTTCGTAGTTGTGTACTCATCTTTGGACAGTAACATATTCATATTTTCTCAATGTTATAGGGTTTGGTCATATATAATACCTGATATGTTTTGATTGTGTAATGTTCCAGTAGAAATAATCCTGCTATGTTTAGTTTAGAAGACAATTAACCTTCTATTAAAAAATGGTAGGGGTGTATTTATTTAGGGGCGATACTGTATACCTCTTCCAACTTTGTTGGCAGAGGTAAAAAAACTTATGCTCGTCCTAGACAATTTTAAAGTATTGATCAATGTGCCTAGAATTGAAACTGGTTAAAAATCACCTGCCGCATCTTTAGAAATGTGATATTCGTACAAGGAAATAATACAAGACAAGACTGGCTGCTGTAGGCTCAAACACAACTCCTATACCGACTGAAGATGATTATAGAAACTTTTGTATTGTATATATAATACATACAACATTATAAAATATATATTTTTTCGTATAAATCTATGTATTTATTTAAATGAAATAAGCCCGTGTGTATTTCTAACATACAATTTCGTAAATATGTAAGAATTGTCAATTTAGCTCAGTCGGTAAGATAGACGCCTACCAATCAGTTGATCGTTATTTCAAATCACGGTAAGGGAATGTTTAATTGTACATATCAGTTTGGTTTAACGTGACGGGACAGACAAACAGTGAGGAGTTTACTCCCCTAAATCTGATGAGGATTGTCTTGTTATTTTCCTTGTTGCATTAGAAAAACAAAGTCAACTCCAGACTTGGACTGGAGTTTGATAACATAAAAAAATGGTGTTAAGTTTTAAAATATGCTCCTCTTCAATCACGAAACCTATTTCCAATCAGCAGTTTGATCGAAAAAAGGACAATTACTTTTGCAGATCTTCATGTCAAATAGAACGCACTTGTTGCATTACTGATGACCGAAAGAAGAGAGACAGAAGTGAGCCAATCATTGTTATTATAGATTTGTGTATCTTGTTCCAGGTCGGCAATGACATGATGCACGCCCATTGGGTAATATTATGCAGTTTTCCTTGGACTGAGCATCAATTATTTACTGTTCGGGTCAAGTAATTTAATTCGTTTGTGACTCAGAGCAAATCATATAAAAGGGGAGAGCAACAGCTTCTCTTCCACAGAAGACACTTCAAGCAGATTGAAACATAACATATTTTCCTAATACCTCAGAATTAGAAGTTCACCATGCCTAACTACACTCTGTACTACTTCAATGGCCGTGGACGTGCCGAGATCTGTCGTATGTTGATGGCCGTTGCCGGCGTCCAATATACTGACAAGAGGTTTGAATTCAACGAATGGGACAAATACAGGAATGGTAAGTTATGTTCCTTTTTTATATATCTATCTATAATGAACACAGATATATCAATCTAGCTCGATTTCATCTCAATCATGACAATCGATACTCTAAAACCTATTGATGTCTGGGTTAATAGATCGATTGGGATCGATGCCTCTCCCCAAGCTTAACTTAGGTAGTCTCTTCCTGTTGGCACCTTGAACCTTTCCACTAAACAGAATTAAACGTTATATTCTTATATGACAATCGATAATATAAAACCTATTAATCTCCGGCTGATAGATTGATTCGGATTAAAGTGAGGTGGTCGCTTTCTATCGGTCATCTGAACCTTTCCAATAAGCTGATGGCCGTTGTAAGCCGGCCGATCAAGAAGGGAATGACCTAGAAACAAATTCAAAAGTAAGTGCAAGGAGCCTGCAAATTGGCACTTTACAATATAATAGAACACACTTTCCAGCGACAGAGATAACATAACGCTCAGATTTTGGGAAGTGGGTCGGGCCGAGAACTGACATCGTTTCTCAAATCCGAGAGCTTTTCAAAACTCCATCGTATACCGACAGAAGTTTCAAATGAGAAGAAATAAATTGTAGGTTGGTTGATTGATTCGGATCAAATTAGTTGGCCTCATTTTGTCGGCCATTTTAATCCTTTACACTAAACCAGCCCCACTCTATATTGGGTTTAATGGTTATAGATGTGCCGAGATCTGTCGTATATCGATGGTCGCTGAGTCTAATACACCGACAAGAGGTTCAGATTCAACTAATATGACACATACAAGAATGGTAAGTTATTTTCCCTATTTGTTTGCAATTATCGAATACATTTGTACTGATTATTTTAGAGTCTTAGTTCTGTGCGTTTTCAAGATGGTAAAACTCTAACGCTATACCGATTTATTATACAGGAATGGTAAATGCTATCGTTTTCATTTTTGTATGTGTTCTCTTCTTTTTCCAAACTGGGGTAAGTTTAGTAAATACTTTGGAGCACTATGGCTAAGAAAATTACAGCTCCTTTCCAATCATCGGTCTTGAATAAATTCGGACTCTTTTCTTTTCGGTCTCTCCGTTCCCCGGTGGCCTCTCTTACTACAATGAATATAAATGGCAAACATAGTAAGAATTTATTTAAACAGTGAATTTCTTGGTTTCCTTCTATGGAATGAAGATAAAATAATAGACAGGGAACAGCTTTGGAGAAAATCGGAAGAATCAACACAAATGCTATGTTCAAATCACCCGATCAGTAGACCCAGCATAGACAGTAATAGTAGGATATGTCCTATATTGTTTTTTCTTATTTCAAAATATTTACAGCATTAGCCTTTTCTTCTGGTAAAGCTCTATTCTTACAAATTGACGGATCTGGAAATCAAATAAAGATATACCGTTCGGGAGAAAGGTTGGAATGTTTTGATTCTCCAAGATCAAATTGCAGTTAAAGTTTAACCCAAAACTAACACCACGAATTGAGTTTGTGGTCGGCGAGAAAAAAAATGTAACTATTTTTCTTTCTTTTTTCTTCCGTACTTTCAAATTATGAGCCTTAGCTTTTTGGTGGTTACTAACAAAAAAGACCCAGATAGCGTATAGGTTCAGCTAATAAAAAGACCAGACAATATACTTAATGATTCCAAAACAAGACGCCAAAATCAATCGAAAGTCACTGTCGCAACACGTGGGCCATGCAAGAGCATTTTCAGTAGCTCACGATCAGAGACACTGGATGTGACGTATATGGAAAGGGAAGCGTATGTCACCCAGAACAAGGTTCGTTATCTAATATACCACGGACACCCGGGGGAGGCTGGAAGTTACAGTCGCCAAAACATTTTGATAAAAATACAACAAAGCTGAAGAAATTAGACTGAATGAACCTATAATCAATGAGTATAGCATCAAGTTTTCATGTTTATTTGACAGATATGCCCACCATGTGCGTCCCTGTCTTGGAGATGGACGGCGGTGATAAGATGCCCGAGACCATGGCTATTGCCAGGCATTTGGCCCGTGAATACGGTAAGTTTGATTCAGCAACTTTCAGCTCTTTTAACAGCGTTAGAATGACCTGAGTGTTTCGATGAAAAGCAACAATTAGTTGGAAGATAAACTAGTCAAACTTGATTGAATATTGATTAATATAAAGGCACGTTTTATCAAATGCTCATTCGATTTCTAAGTAGTCGTCTTAAAACGAAAAACATTACTTATCTTTAATTCCAAATGAACTTTTCTTTCCCAATTTTAAAAAAAATAGAAATAAACACAATCAGTAAATAAGTCGAGTAGTTGTAAAAGGGAAACTCTTTGTTGCCTTTTCTATGACACTCATTTGATTTTATAGTTAATATCTTTAATCTTAATGTCTTTAATCTTATGTTTAATAGGATTTTATGGTAAAAACAACATGGAAATGATGAGGTGTGACTACATTGCTGACTGTTTCTATGAAATCATGCACGATTACATGAGGTACTACCACTGGAAGAACGGACGCTTCGGGGTGAGTTGATTATTTCGAATTTGCTCAACATTTCATACCTACATCTTTCAAGAGACTAGCTAAGCTAAGATTAGTGAATTTCGAGAACTGTCTCATGCCTGAGATAATTGTTCGATCCCCACTTGCACCAGATTGAAGCCATTTAAATATTTCAAATGCTGATTTTCAAAGCAGGCAGGCTCCTCTCTGTCTGTTCAT
>VCCN01004882.1:2309553-2319612 GCA_006491835.1 Architeuthis dux
GTTTAGAAGACAATTAACTTTCTATTAAAAGGTGGTAGGGTGCTCCTTAAACTAATTCAGCGCCATTCACCCTTGAATCTTTATAACAGTATCTTATTTTTCTTTATCATCCTTACCTTTTTCTCCCTTGAGTATAATTTGATACATAATTCATTTTATATCATGAGCAAAAAGCATAAATTAACTAATTTCTTAGGTGTTTATTTTATTCTTGTTTATTGAACATCCTAATAATATATAAGGAAAACTGGGAGTACCAAAAATTAACATAGAGAAATTATTAGATTTTCCAGGTTTACTAAAAGTTATCAATCAACAGTTTTAAACTTTGACCTATCGAAATAATGTTTTCTTATTGTATATGTTTACCATAAAAATTACTTTTTCAAGTATGAAAAATACAAATATCTGTGTAAATCAAGTCATTCAACTTATATGTTTCATTCTAGATTCATTCACTCCCGAAACAATTTCATTCACTCTTGGCTGAATCATTCACATGTTTGATTGATGGTGGATTATATGTTGTTCCACCATTTTGTTTAGTACCTAGGCTGATCTTTTGATCAGCCTAGGTACTAAACAAAATGATAGCAGAGCAGTTCGAAGTGGAAAAAAACAGAAATGAGTCTCAAATGGTTAAACCGAGTCGGGTTAGTTGTTTACAGAATTGTAGACACCAATGCAAGTACAACTGTCCAATTGCATTGGGTTAAATCATACGCAAAAGCCCTTTACACAGTCTGCACAACATAAAAACAACTAATTAGTAAGTAATTTTGAGCATGTACTTCTGCATGACCCATAATACAAAAGGAACTGCATTATGACCATTTATCTAAGATTACTGATTCGCTGCCAACAAAGTATGAATGCTGAAAAATGATATTGTCGGTGAGTCACGGTGTGGGTATATAAAGGCAAAACTTTGGCTCTTGGTTCACAGACGGATTTCTTAGACCAAATAGATTCCTATTTGGTTTTGCTCTCTGCTTTGTGTTAAACTTAAGTTACCAAACCTCACTATGCCTAACTACACTCTGTACTACTTCAATGGCCGTGGACGTGCCGAGATCCTACGTATGATGTTCGCCGCTGCCGGCGTCAAATACATGGACAAGAGGTTCGAATTCAATGAATGGGACAAATACAGGAGGGGTGAGTACTCGATTAATTATCAGCTCTTTATTAAGCATATTATAAATTGGGTATACAGTTTTCAATTCATATTTCAAACATTTGTATTTTAGATGTACTAGCAGCACTAGTGCCGATCGCCATCAATGACTGACTGACATACCGAAATTAGAGTAACTTCCTTTGCTAGATCTGTACACAAGAATACCGTATTTACTCAAATATAAGGTGATCCCCACTTTTTGTAGTTAGAAAGAGGAATTTATCTATCTATATATTATCATTATTTTACACTTGTGCATAATACTACCCCTTTGTGCATTGGTATTCAAACTGTGTTCCGCAGATCCTCAGGGTTCTGTGCGACCTTTATAGGGGTTCTGCTAAGAAAGCGACATTTTCGCAATATATTTAATAATTTTCATTACACAAACGATTCCCTCACGGTCTTTACATTTATTTTATTCCTTTGACACGAAGTACTTTTTATACAAGAGATAATTAACAACATTTTGTCTTTTTTAATTAAAAACATATTGGTTATTTAGTTTTCCTCTATAAGCTTCGTTCTTACTTTTCCATTTGACCGTGTATTTTCTATTTGGGTGTATACACTTTCGGATAATTCCATAAACAAGGCCAACATCCAATAGTTACACACACACGCACACACACACGCGCGTGCGCGCAAACACACACACACACATCAACTTGGGACAATATGTCACTCAAACCCAATTCAAAATCTGCCTATTCATCAACTCACCAACGAATTGACACCATCGATGACCATTTGGGGATCAACCAAAACTATGGATGTAACTCGAGATGCCCAACCCATCAATATCAGGTATATATATATACAGACATACACCAGACAACCTTCACTTACCAACTTTTCCACTGATGATGGCTTCAGGCCGAAACATGTTAGTAACTCAAGGGGAAGTTGTTTTTGAAGGCGTTCCCTAGACAATTTAATTATTGAAAAGGTTTCCTTGACTAGTTTGAAGACGACTGCCTTAGTAAATCTATGGTCTGACTTACAGGCTTGTTTTTATTCTTCAAGTAAATACCTTGTTTATCAGAAGGATGGAAATTGTTACGCCCTTGCACGACTCCATATAACGATTGTATATATTTACTAAACTTTGCAAATAATTAGTTGATCAGAGGCGCGCACTGAGGATCGAACTCACTATATAAGCAACGATCAACGAGAAGTGCTTGCTAATCATTGCTGTGCAACAGGAACCAAGTAGATATTAGCTTATATTAGTCTGGCACAGGGCCACCAGATTAGAGTATGAGTCAGGATCAAATGAACTAATCTAACACAGTATCGATGATATTTGTTTGAACATTTCTCAAACGTATAAGTAAAACGAGTTCAAACAAGCCGGAATGTTGCAGGTTCAAGTTCCACTCCTACTTCTATTCCGACCGATGATGATAACTGTAACTTGTGTATTGCATGTATAATAAATAAATTCGTGAATATATAAGATGTGTCAGTTTAGCTCAGTTGGTAAGAGACCCGTCTACCGATCATGTGGTCGTGATTTCAAATCACCGTCGGGAAATGTTAATTTCATACATCAGTTTGATTTACTTGACGTGATAGACAAACAGTAGGCGAGGATTTAATAAAGTCAAATCCAACCTGGACTGGAGTTTGACACTTTTGGCTGAGGCTGCTCGTGTTCACTTAGCACTAATGCCCTTTGTAAAGGCATACACGAGAGGTGTATGCCTTTACATGCATTCTATATATGTACTAGATGTAAGTGTAAGGTCGTATAACGGTTATCAGCACGCAAAACGATATCAGCAAACCGCGTTCAAATTTCGGCTTGGTTGTCATATTGCAAATGCGACGCAGCAAACGATCATGGAACTAGAATTTGGATTTCTTCCGTATGCAGTATATTCTTCAGTCTTGCCACCTTCACACTCTCGCTTGTTTCGCTCGATGCAATACTACTTCTCTAGTTAGTGGTTCCAAAAATGTCCTCGAACAATCCATCGAATAAAAAGTGGAATCTTATTTTTGGATGAAATGCACAATTTCATTGAAAGTAGAAACAATTTCATAGAATGCAAAATAAAACATTCTGATGACTGAATAATGATGCTATGAATGTATATTTATAACATATTGTGTCAAAATGCATGGAAACATTGCAGCAAGCTAATACAAAACTCCCAGTAGAGGATATGGCATGATATATTAACAATTAAATATTGCGTAGGGACGCTTTAGCTAAACTAGGAATGTTTTCTCAAAATTGGCAGGAATACGATGTGACTTCTGCACACCTACAATATTCGGTTCCGCCTAAAAATCGACGTACTAGTGAAAAACAATAAATATAATTCCCTCTATTATTATACACTAATTTATTTGAACTGGTGTCCACGTCCTGGTTGTTATAGTCACAACATCTCGGCCGTTGTACCCTCTGGCCTTCTTCAGGTACATCTCCTATGCGGTAACGTTCTCGAAATTTCGAACCGAAACTATTATTCAATCCACGGGGGTAGACTGTTCAAATTCCGCCGTCCACGCTAGAGGATATCACGCATTTGTTAATTTTTTTTAATTAATTCGTCCTTGTGTTGCCGATTCTGCACTGAACCATAGTATACGGATTGGATGATCCAGGGATGGAACTCACGACCAACAGATAACCAACACTTATATCCGCCGGGAAAATCTGTTGGTTGAATGTTGGTGCCTTAAAGCTAATGTCAGTTCTTCACTGATAAAAGGCTGGAAGCAAAAGGGACTCAACCTTCACTATAACTGTAATTCATTCATTACTCCTCCCTCATAAATCTGAAGCCTAAACATTAAGTTATAATATACTACACTCTTAAACTGTCTCTTTCTTATCGCAGATATGCCCAGCATGTGTGTGCCTGTCTTGGAGATGGATGGTGGCATGAGGATGCCTGAGACCATGGCCATTGCCAGATACTTGGCCAGGGAATATCGTAAGTAACCTTTTCTGCTAAATATTAACTTTATAGAGAGGGTCATTTCTATGACAGTTTTGAATGTCACTCGTAAAAGATTATTTTTCATCGAATATTTAGCAAATTATCATCTTACCGCAACATTCTTTTCATCAGATTTCTACCCCAAGAGTAATATGGACATGATGAGGTGTGACTACATCGCTGATTGCTTCTATGAAATCATGCACGATTACATGAGGTACTACCACTGGAAGAACGGACGCTTCAGGGTAAGTTACTTATTTTTGAATCCGCTCAAAATTTCATATATACATCATTTAATACACACAACAGAAATGGATTAGCAAAGAGACTATAATAAAAAGGCCTTAGCTAATAATAAAAGTCGAATGCTTTGTAAATAATGGCTGCTTCTATGAAATCATGAACGCTTACAGGAGGTACTAACACTGGAAGATCCTACCTGTCTGTAAAAACTACTGTTGTTATTTGACTACTGATCTTTGAAGAGTGGTGTTCGTTAGTTACATTTTAGCACCACTGTGGATTCTTAATGAGTTGGTTTTGCTAAACCAGTGCATCTTAAACTGGTGAATGATTCACCCAAGGGTGAATAAAATTATTTGGGAGCTGAATGGAAGGCGAAAGACTCAATTGTATCAGATATTTATACTTCACTATATTCACAAAGTAATGTTTGTGAGAAACATACACAATAAGAAAACATTGTTACTAAGAATGTAATTCTAAAAATCATCTTTTCTCACTTTACTTTATGAAAACTCAAAAAAAGTCCTAATAATTTTCTGTTTTATTTTTGTTGTTACTCATTGTTTTCTTTGCATATTTTAGAATGCTCAAAAACATGAATAAAATAAACACCTAAGAGGGAATCTATGTGTTTTGCTCATGATACAAAATGTATTCTGTATAAACAGATACACAAGGGAGAATAAGATAAACGTGATAAAAACAAGTAAAGTATGTTGAGGATGAATGACATTTTGTGATAAAGACTTGAGGGTAAATGACACTGTATAGTTTAAGAAGCACTGTACTAAAATGAGAAGCAGCTAATCACTTTATTTGTTTACAGTTCCAAGTTGGTGGTACTGGCGGTACTGGCGGTACTGGCGGTAATAGCGGTACTGCCGGTAATACGGCTGGTTCTGGCATGGCAAGCGGAGATATGATGTCCTCCCACTACGATGTAAGTAATAATTCATGTCTTTGATATATGTACGTTACATTTTTAAACCATTGCCCTTCAAGCAATCTTAAAGCATAACAGATTTAAGTAACTTTGACAAACATAAGGTAAAGCGTCCGTCTCTGAAGAGACAACTCCTATTGTTCCCATTGCCTGTGTCAGCTTAGTGATCCTTGCAAGTTTCAAGTCTGGTCGAGACCAGGACTTTATTCTTACGAGTTTGGCAAACATGCTCGTTAGTATTCATCAGTCAATGGAGAAAAGGTGATGAAGTTGGTTTTGTATAAAATATTATTGGATCTATAAATAGACACCATTGTGTACTCACACAATTTCTGAAGATGTTAGCTCGGACTAACGAAACATGTTTAATTAAATAAAGAAATCTTATTTGCAACATCAACTTCGGCTTTCCAAATTGTCTCTTCAATCTAATAGAAGATTAACAAAATTAATGGAATCAAAAGAAAAAATGCTACATCGGGTATCTATTGTTGCTGTTTTGTATTTCTATCTACTCTATCCATGATACTTGTATTCCATTTAATTCACTTAATTCACTTCATTTGCGTGTATGTACCCTTACCACCAGGAAAGACAATTGTATTCATGATAAAATGAATTTGTAAAAATAAATTTTTAAATATTAACAAAAGTAATTATGAATGTTAATATATTCTCTATAACTTTGAGAAGAGTTTTGTCTATCACGGGAGAGTGTTTGTTCATGCATGCGCGTTAAGGTCCCCTCTGATTGGTTGCCAAGTTACATCAATACCAGACAACCATTCCTTGATATATTAAAAATGAATTGTCCTTTTCCGGACAGACGTATACTTATTTTCTGGGATAGTGATATTTTTCAGGGAAGACTGCTCAGCAGTTTTAGAGTTAGATATCGCAAAAAATAGCTAATGTTATATCAAAGATATCTAATTCATTGCTGGGTTCTTTGAAAGCGTCTTGACGAAAACGTATTATTTTATAAATAAGTGATAGTATTTAAACTTTTTTCAAATATATGAGTTATGGTGTGCAGCCTCTCGTTCTAACATAATATAACACGGCGCAACATATTTTTACTTTTATTTGTTCCTGAGTAATTAGTGCTATTTTCTAATGGATTACGTCTAAAAAGTAAAGAAAATGTCAATTATTCCCTACAAACTTTGATCTTGTGACCAGGACAGTGATACTTTGAAATCTACTTATTTTAATTTGCACATTTTGAATCACATAAACTAAGAAAAACAATTACATATGAATATCACTACCCGGGTCACAAGAGCAAAGTTTGAAGGGAATAATAGCCATGAGAATATAACACTCACTACCCAGGAACAAACATCGCGTTACACGCTGTAATGGATTATCAATACTTATTTAAAAGTGTACGTAAGTTTATATGTGTTATATATACACACCCGTTAATAAAATTATATTTTATACAAGTTATTTAAAATACCACATGTTCTTTTTTTAAGAATTACATGCAGTGGAGGTACATGAATACCTGCATGAGAGTTCTTCCCTTCTTGGAGAGGACCTTGGATATGCATCATGGTGGAAAGCACTTCTTTATGGGAGAGCAGGTGAGTGATTTGCGAAATATTACTACAGTAAACCTTTCCTCTAACGACACTCGTTCTAACGGCACTACTTAATGACACATGTTTATATTCTTGCAAAACTAGAGTCAGAGATTAGTTTGCAGCAACGGCACATGAAGATTTCAGTGCATAATTCTAAACACTAAACTTAGTAAATCCTTTAAATGCCACTTAAAGTATCATGGGGCATTAGACCGTGAAAAGCTCATTGTTGTCTGTACTTTTTGGTTTCTAATTATTAATACACTTCGTATAAAATCCGTCCGTTAGTAGGGATACTTCGTTATAACGGTAATCTTAAATCCCTGAAGATGTCGTAATAACGGGAGTCTAATGTAATATCTTGTTGCAAAGCAAAATATCATTTGCAAATGTGCTAGGGAAATCTTTAAAGTGTCTTTAAAGTTTACTGAGCTCTTTATTACTTATACAATCAGTCCACGGTAGTATGTTGCCTCGGGAAAATTCAAAAGCTTAGAAAATAGAGTTCCACATGAATTTACAGAACATGACTTCATTAGATCGAATGAAAGTTTTGTTATGTTTGTTTAATTAATAATTGTAATGCATTTTTTATAAAATAATTCCAAGGTATATCTATAGTAAAATAATTTCCAATTTCTATATAACCTTTTAGTATTTGCTGTGTTATTATATATGTTGGAGTAAATTAATGTTTTAACGTATTTATTTGAAAACTCCTGATCACAGACAAACTTTTCTTTCCTGGTTATCAAATCATAACATACAGATTGCTTAAGTAAAACAAAACAGATTACTTAAGTAAAGCAAAAGATATCATCAGCTAATCTTAGTAATTACATATCCTTAATTTAAAAAAAACCTTTTACACATTTATTTAATAATAACGTTTTCTTTGCAGATAATGTGGTGTGACATGATGTGTTACTGTTGCCTGGAGAACCCCTACACGGAGAACCAGTCCATGTTCAGTAAGTACCCCAAGTTGATGGCTATGAGGTCCCGCGTTGCTGCTCACCCCAAGATCGCTGGTTACCTGAAGAGCCGTTGCAACACTACCTGGTAAAAAGGTGTCTCGAAATTAACCTACGGCCCTAACAAGAAAAAGTCCACTTCAGTTCCAGCGTCTAAATGAAATCAGAAACAGTTTTAATATCTCTGAATAAATTCAAATGAAATAATAAAAAGAGATCCTTCAAAAATGTATTGATGCATTGTTCTTTTCTTTCATTTTATTTATTAACTAGACAGAATACAAGTTAAACTTACAATTTAGTTACATTTTGACTCAGGCCATCCCCACCACAAATCTATATTAACTCGATTCAACCCCATGTTCTTATTTGTCCACGCATAAGACAACTCAACCAATGTTAATTAAATTTAAATATAACCCCAAGATACCTTAGTTAAATCTACACTTTATATCAATATTACTATCTCAGATCTACATTTACCCCATTAAATTCCACGTATGTAAAAATACCATTGAGTCTTGCTAATTACTAATTTTAATACATTTGAAATTTAATTTACCTGCTCCATGAATTCATTCCCACCACCACCCGAATTTACCACTAATCAAAATCCACGTTCACCTCATGTATTCGTTTACCCATACAATGAGTCAGAACGAAAGAGAAATTTATCAGCTAGACCCACTGCAAAAACATAGTCGCAAAAACAAATTAATCCCCCCACCCCCGAGAATTTCAAAATACTAGAATAGCCCACAAATTCATGTAAAAAATAGTATAAGTAAATAATTTCATGAATAACTCACACAGATTTAGATCACCTAGGACGGTAAATATATTAATTGGATAATTCTAAGAGTTACCTAGAAGTTACATAGAAGAATTTAGCAAAAACAAATTGAAATATACCCTCTATACTGATAAGTTCGTAATTTTCTCTAAGTTTTCATACACATCTCTATTACTTGAATTAATATATATTTTTAATCTTGAACAAGTACTTTTAATGTAAATTGCATACGAAGATGACCATAGAGGCATTTATTTAATAATAACAACAACAACAACAATACAAAGATTCCATTTAACACTATTAATGTTAAATAATTGTGAAATTACACCAGTCTACACGCAACAACCACACAACTTCCAATAAGACCACCTCACCTCCCACCAAAACCTTCCCCCCAAGATAACACAACCAAAGACGACACCAACTGAACAAAAATAGCAATCCCTCATACAGCCCACTCCGAAACCCATTTACGCACTGAGCAGACCAAACACTGACCCTGACACCAACGCATATACACAGGAACAATAAGATGAAAATATACTCCATAAAAACAACAATATGAAGGTAAGAAGTAAACAGGAAAAAAAACATTGTTCGTCAATCGCGATGGCTGCGTGAAACTGATCAATAACAACAACATTGCAAATATCTAACTATTTACGCTCTTTAAAGGAATATTGAGAACTATAACCATAGATAAAGCAACCTCTAAAACAGGTGGTTTCTCCACAAATGTTTACGTCTTATTAAGTTCATCAGTGACTTTAAAAATCGATCGAACTAGTTCCAGTGGAAGAGTCTATTGATTCAAATGGTGGGTAGGAGATATGTTCAGCAGCAAAACTGTTACATTTAAGCAGACGAGTTTATTGTTACGGACGGAGAAACAGAAAAACCTCATTGTTCATTATATAGATAGATTTTACAAATTACAATTTCAGGATCTCTTTTAGTTTGAACAAATATCAAAGACTGTTCTAAAACTCCTGCAAACGCCAGTATACTCATCATGGCAAGTGGCACCATGATTCAGTGCTATCAAGATGGATTAATATAGGTGAGCAATGTAGTGTACAGTTTGAAGTTGTTTGGATCAGTGGTTCTCGACAAATCTAAAAAGATATTAAAGATTACATATATTTTTTCTTAAGATAATCCCTTGACTTCCGCTCTCTAACTAAACTAGATATAAAACATCTAAATTGGCAACACTGAAAAGAAGTAACCGAAATAATTCGAAGCCGTAGTTTCGTACGACGGACGGAAAATTATTTTACATGACTATTATGGCAAACTGCTCCACGCTCCATGAAGTCCGGCCACTTCCAAGTATGCACCTTTGGAACGGGCATTTCCCATGTCAGA
>VCCN01004882.1:2469463-2480537 GCA_006491835.1 Architeuthis dux
GATGATGACATGCTAGTTAGAAATGATTAATGGGTTATCAGACATTATCTTACAGTTAGATTAAAAATGAAAACTGATGTTGATTAAAAACATGTTCGAAGACAGTGCCCCAGAGTAGGCGTGGCTAAAAGGTCACTCGAAGATTACAAACGGGGACCAACTTGGTTTGTCAGGAGAGAAGGAAACGGCAGAGGCAGTCGAGAGAAGCGGTCAAGAGAGTCTTGACGCGGGCCTGTTACGGCCCACGTCGGACAATTATGCTGATTTCCTCTCTCTCTCTCTCTCTCTCTCTCTCTCTCTCTCTCTCTCTCTCTGCGTTCGTGATTGACAATTTTACTGGGACCAGCAGCAGTTCTCTCTCTTTCTCTCGCTTCCTCTTAAACGCAAAACATGTCAACTCCCTGTGTTGATTACTACTGTGTCGATGATTTGTTTTGCGTGATTAAAAGATTTCTTCTTGTTTCAATCGGCGTTTGACAGTTCTTTCTTCAGTGCAAGACTACACCCAACAGCATTGCATGTCACTTGTTCTCCCCCATTGAACAGAACACGTTACGCAACATGCGCTATTGATTTGGTCGCCGATTGCCATGCGTCGGCGTCTCCGCGAAAACGATCGACTCAGTCAGATGCAGTTGTGATGTCCACAGAAGACACAGAAAGTACAGCATGTGCAGAATACGCATGGCTATGGTACAAAGCTATTCTAAAAAAAAGAGTGTGAAGTCACGCATATAAATAAAAATGTGAAAAATGGAAATAACGTTAATTGAATAATACATGCATATGTACACACATATTACATTTATTTAGGTCATAAGAGATTAACCCTTACCCTAACCCTGATCCTAACACTAACCCAAGTACGTTATTGAAATACCAATTTCACCTAGCTCTTTCTATACTTAGCTAAAAAAGGTTTATCAATTGTCACGTACCTCTTTTGTCGTAGCTTTTCTGTAGCTAGCTCTTTCATTGTTAGCTTTAAGTGAATGCACCAGACCAAAACATCGTGATAGAAACGAAATCAATAGAAATGAGATAAACACACTGAACAAACCTTGGAAAGAATCCTACCGATTTTTATTTTTTTTAAATTTCGGATCTCTGGTTATTATAATCAATATTTCAAAATACGGTTATCCTTTTTATGTACGCCAACATGCCTGTACCCCAGTTCTAAGTGAAGCAACTATTTACGGTAATACTGAAATAAACTAAATTTTAACAATTTCGGTTAAAACTTTTAAATTTCTATTAAAATTGAAGACTCTTCGGACGAAGAAAACATTTAGATTACAAGTACAATTGAAGATTCTTTCTAATTTATCTGAAGGGTAAGCAGCAAGTAAAATGGAGCTAACCACAAAAAGGGGATAAGGAAAAAAATATACGTTCCATTTTATCGATAGAAATTTTGTCTGAAATATTTCTATTTTGATTTTAAATATCAAATACGGAAAAAAGAATTTCGAATAACATTATTGAAATATCGAAAATATGATCGAACTTAAATACCGATCTTCTGGTGTTTGGTACTATTTGGCGGAGCCAATTTGGCGCGGGCGTTCTGGCGTAAGCGTTTAGGCGTCAAAACTACCCTGGCGTAAGCCCATTTGGCGACTGACGTTTTGCCGTTAGGAAAACATTTTAATTGATTCATGGTGAAACTTTAAAAAGCCTTAAAACTGTAAATTTAACTTTATTGAACAAATATTCTTGTGCTGTAAATAAAACTTGAAGTTAAAAAACAAAATAAACGGCGGTCTTTATTTAAATTTGCTCTCATATTTCAGTTTGTTTGGTGTAAAGTAAACAATAAACTGAACGTTCAAGAATTGCCTACGATTTAATTAAAAACAAAGACTAATTTACCTTTGATATTTATTAACATTCAATCGACTTTTTATTTTACTTAAAAACAAAACGGATATACATTTTGAGCAACCTTACATTCTGACATTCAATTTTTATTAATAACAGACTTCTCAGATCTATTTAAAATTTTATATGACATAAGACGCGTTTACATGGAAGTCTTTTTAGTCATATTTATTAGACTTTTACTTACTATTTTAATTAATTATTAATAATAACGTCGAATTAATAATTGAAAATGTAAGGTTTTATTTAATGTACAATTGCTCAAAATGTATGGGTTTTTTAAGTGAAATAAAAAGTTGATTGAATGTTAATGATAATCAATGCTAAACAGAAATATGAGAATACATTTAAATAAAAACCGCCGTTTATTTTTTTTAACTTTAAGTTTTATTTACAGCACACACATGTTTTTTTCAATAAATTAAAAAGTATAGTTTTAAGGCTTATTAATGTTTTATCTTTGAATGATAAGGAATCAATGAACATGTTTTTCCTAACGCCAAAACGTCAGTCGTCAAATGCCCTTCAAATCAAATGACGTGCCTACATCCGGCTCCAGATTGTATTAAATAACAGAGGAAAAATCACGCGTTTTTCTTTCTTCGCCGATTTTTTCATTATTTCGACTAAAATTTTGCATAGTTTGTAAGTACAGGACACACATTTTATACTGAATTAGAAACTTGTATAATTTTTAGTCATTTTATCGAATTTTCATTCGTTGTTTTCCCTCCGGAAGTGCTAGCTGACAAAGTTTACACATTAAAAAACTGGAAATATCTTTAAAGTCAATCAGGCTATCTTTCAGCAGAGGTACCCATGGCGTTTACTCAGCTCTAAACTATATTAGTGATATTTGTTAATGAAGAAGATCATACGCGTTCATTTAACAAAAATATGAATATATTTCTTTTTATAATAAATTCTAAGATTTATTAAGAACAAAATAATACACATTTAAAGCAAATAAAAACAAAACATATGAACAAAAACAAAACAATTAAAGGAAAGTATGTATATATATTTATTCATGTATTTATTCATATTACGTTGAATCGGCGAAATTACCTTTAATAAAACTACGTATTTACTTATAGTTTGATTATATAAACTTTTGATTGTAAAAAAAAATAGTTGTTTTTATCCATGTTTTGATTAAATAAACATTTAATCAAATTAAAACTATGTATTTACTTTTTTATACAAAATAAATAAATACTTAGTTTTGATTTGATCACAAGTTAGTTTTATTTAGATCAAAAGTTTTATTTTGATTAAACGTTACTTCGCTAATTAAGCAATGTTGCTGATTCGGAATAACATATATTCGTATATATTAATCAAATAAGAACAAAACGATATACATGTGTGTAATTGTTTTGAATAGGTTCACCAAAACAATTAGCTGCTGCTGCTGCAGTTAAACTATTACAGCAACAAATGAAAGCAGAAAACTCTGAACATATAAAACTGTATTTTATTAAATTTAACTACGAAGGATATACGCCAAGGTTAGTGTTTAGGGTTAGTGTTTAGGATTAGGGTTTGGGTTGGCGTTGCTTTCAATTGTTCCGTAATAGTTTAATAGCAGCAGCTAATCGTGTCTGGTATTGTTTTGGTGAACCTATTCCAAACATATACCCAAATTATTATATGGAAAGCATAGTTATTTTTTGCCTAGTGGATTTCATTAATTATATTTTTGTTCTTTAGAGAAGAAGAAAAAATCCTTTGTTTTGGTTTTAAAGGTGGAAAAATCTTTTCTTAAAAGAAAAAAATATCTTTTCTCAAAAGAAAGAAAAAAACTATTATAGTTTCCATATAAATACATCTTCTCTTTAAAAAAATAACTAAACAACTTTTTAAGTCCAAAGTTAGGCTGATTGACTTTGAAAATATGTGCATGTTCTTCTTACAAAATACCCTATTCAAAACAAAATTCATTCAAAAATGAATACTAACAATTTTATTTGGGCTAAATTAACTATCACGTTACTCCGGTTTTCGGTTTTTTTTAAGTATAAACATCGTCTGCTAGCACTACCGGAGGGGAAAAACGAATGAAAAATCGATAAAATGACTAACAGATATAACAATATCTAATTCAGTATAAACTGGCTGTCCTATACTTACAAACTATGCAACATTTCAGTCGAAATAATGAAAAAGTTGTCGAAGAAAGAAAAAAGCGTGATTTTTCCTATGTTATTTTAATACTATCTGGAGCCGGGTGTAGGCTGCCAAAGTCAGCACTTTGGCACTTTATTAGGCTTCATGCAACAGATATTGTTAAGTTATCCTATCATTACGTCCTTTTAATTAAATACATGCAGTGATAATAGCACTATTAAACTCGTCTAGTGTAAAAGTGTTGAAATGTACACTCCCGGGCAAAAGAAAATGAGCTACGCTTTTTTTATAATGTTGTTGCCAATTAGTCTGTTATTATAACAATTATAGATTAAATATTCGACTATGTTATACAACAGTGCATGCTGTGTTTGTATGAAGAGTACGTTTAGTATGGGATAGCCTTTTCCTTGTTTTTCTTCAGAAAACTGAGCACGTTGGGCAAGCTGTCCGATAGTTGTTTACATTGTGCTGTTTCAATGTTGTTCTATTCATCTTTGAGTGCTTCCCACAGCTGGTGAGTTTTCCCAAATTTGCTACCAACCTGTCTGGCTTCAACGTCAAAATGGCTGAGTTGGGAAACCGTATATTAATGGTGTTAAGATATTTTATATGATGGAGTGTAATGCTCTGAAAAGCGTACCAATCGATCAAAGATATTGGGCTACTTTCGTTACAAATCCGCCACTTTTAGTCCTTCAGTTAACTATTTTCTGCAATTCAAATCTGGCAACCTCATGATCGTATAAAAATAATGACATGCCTATGATAAATCAGTGAACAGTCTTCGGGAAAGAGACCCAGTTTGATTGAAGCATTCTCACTAGATAATGTATTAACTAGAAAATATCCAAAGAAAATTAGTTTACATACTTTTTTTTAACAATGATAATTTATACATGAAAAAGCATTGCTCCTAATTATTTGAACAAGCACAAAATCTATTGTTATTACCTGAGATTGCAAGGCCATTATGGATTCTGAGTAGAGGAGGATCAACATTGACTTTCTAGTCTGGCAACTCTTCCATATAGCAATGTGAGTTCACTTTTTTAATCTCCTTAAAGATTTTAGAAGGATAGAAACAAACAACTTGTTTTTTATTCCCTTTAACAATTTAATTCTATTAAAAAACACATTTTCAAAATATTTAGCATTCAGAACCACAAAACATGACTAAATGCTTACCATGTTATGTTGATTGCAGAACATTTGGTTCCTGTTTTTAACTCTTAAAACTAGGCGATTAGAAGCAAAGTACTGTTCAAATACTGTATAAATATATATACAATACTTGTCATAAGTATTTGTACAAACAGCCATTTTACTACATATATATTTACTACCCTATATGAAATATATTTACTACATATATGAAAAATCGATTTACTACATATACGAAAATGTATATATTTACTCCTTATTAGGTCTAGAAAAAACATTCTTTTGTTTTTTGAAATCCTCCTCAAAATAGGTTTTTAGAGAGGTGTTCAATCTGTAATGTAAGTTTATGCTAAATTGATCCCTTAGTTTGTGTACGTTTTTCTTGTTGAAAATTCAGATATTTTTAGTGATCACTGCCCAACAAACTTATTTATTAATCACCCTTTTTTCCAATTTGTTAATTGAACACCCCCAACACAGGATGCTACCAAAAGTCGTTGGACACGTGACAGTTTCTGTTGAGGGACTAACCACACCTGTTCAAAAGATACTTTTTCCTGAGTCAGTTGAACTGCTGGGATAACATTATATATTTGGCTTGGCTAACAAAGCCTAAGTAATGTGTCGCAAAATATTTTATTTTTAAAAGGTGTTTCGGGAATGCAAACGTTTGGAAAGCTCTAGTCTAAGATATTAATAATTGACCAAAGTGGATGTGTTATACTCCCAGGTTGATGTTAGAAATATTATCAGTCAAATTTGAATAATACGTGATTATGTCAGCCATGAGACAAGCCAGGTTTTTATATTTTCTCGGCTTGGATTAGTGGTCTATGACCGGGACCAGGTGAAGGCGATGATGGAGCATAGTCACATATTCAGTGCGCATATGTGCAGGCTGGAATGATAAGTTCGTTGTGTTTCGAACGGATACCAGCATTGGATAACAGAGAACAGCAGCAAGAATTGTGCAACTCGATATCCGAAAGTGGTTGAGTTGGGAAACGCGAAAAGTCAAAGGAGAGGAAGAAGAGAAAGATTCCGGAAAAGGAACGATGCATACCTATGTCATCTCGCATGCATCTGCTGCTCAGTTGAAGACAAACATTTCGGTCGAAAAATAATTCTTTACTTACTCCGCTTGTCGCGTGGACAAATTTATCTGACCTTGCATTTCTGCAGTCAACGTGTCTCTCCCTCTCCTTTTCTCCCAATTAGCTACGGTCCATTTAATCGCAATCAAAACACGTTTGGCTAACGGTTGGCTGAATCGTCTATTTTTCGACTCCTTAAATATATCTAGGGCGAGTTTCTAATCTACTCTGTATGTATACATTCTCCTTTTCTCTCCTCCGCTTTGTTGCAGGTCAATTAACTTCGGCTCGGGCGCAGCAGCCCTGGTCGGCTCGTATCGAGCTCGAAGAAGCCCGTTGCTTCTTCAAATCTAAATCTCCAACTGGTAAAAACTAAAACTAGAAAAAGCTCATTAGCCATCAAAACTGTTCTAATTGGCTACACAATATCACGTGGCACTCTTCTTGGTGTCTTCTCCCAGGCCAGAATCTCATTCATCAGATGCTATCTAGGATTGTCAGTTCCAAAACCGACAATGATAACGGCCCTTGACTTCTTTAGCTGTCCATCCAATTATGTGTGAAGCCATACATACATACACGAAAAGATACATATATGTGTATATACATATGCACACACACACACACACACACACACACACACACACACACACACACACACACACTAATAAAATAAGTGACGTTGGTAATGTTGTATACGGGAATTGCAGGACGGAAATCCTGAACTTGGATAATCAAAGGAAGACTCGAAACTTGTTTTTAAAAATATCCGGATATATTTTTATTTCATAAGAATACATTCTGTGGTGGCGGAGAGTGAATAGTGGGAGAGAGATAATAGGAGCCGACCTGTTCCCAACAAGGGAGGCCGGTCTTGTGTCCCCAAGCCCAGCTGTTGTCTGTCTCTGAATCTCTGTCCCTCTTTTATGGAGCTCGACCGCCCACGCTTGTTGTGTTCAACATCCTGTTTTCGTACACCCACGCATGTGCAATTTTCCTGAGGTCACCGGGGCCACTTCCACTTCAGCCCATGTGTTAGCCCGGAAATGACCCCCGTGGCACTATATCACAACAGTAAGGTACTTTAATGAGAGGTTTGAATTATTGGATTTCAAGAAGGATTCTGATGGGAAACCCAATTCAAATAATGACAGTACAGAGGAACTGCTTATGGCGATCATTTTGGGACATGGTCTTTTAGATAACAAAGAGCAGCTAATTACATTAAACAAAGGATGTACAAATTGGCACAATTTACATTAGAGATTATAACTGTACATTCATTGTTATAAATCCATTGTTAAGTAATTACATTCATTGTTAAAAATAACTTCATATTATAAAAATTAACATGAAATTTATTATATTTTTAATACATTTCTAAGCCATTTTAAATACGGATTGTGGGACCGACTAATTTTGATAACAATAAACGTTTGATAAAATTATCTGTGATTATGATAAACGAGTCCTGTTTCTATATCTTGTGCTGAAATGGGTGATATATTGTTTTATTATGAGACACTTTTTAGTTTTCAAGATTATTTTAATTTAATGTTTCTTCTGGACGCCATTATGCTTAGTTACACTTGTGAAGATACTGCTGCACAAGAAATATATTAGTGTGTATCAAATTTAAATTGATACAGTAATACCCCGTTTAGCACTGCCCCGTTTAGTGCTCTTTTAAAAAACTTTTGTAATAAATTTTGTAATGTTAAATTTCCGAAAAATAATAATGATAAAAGAAAGCACCATGGGCAGTCTCTGAAATAACTGTGTATAGTGCACTTTGGTTAATGTGCCATATTAGAAAAAACGCATACACATACAATAATGTATCATGTAGTGCTATACATCGACACCTAGTGATATTTCACCAGCTCCGGATAATTAGCTAGTGAGCAGCACTAATGCATTCAATCTTGTTAAGTCCCAACAATAACACCATATATTTTAAAATAATTGCAGGCACAGTATTCTCAGTGGGGTAACTCTACGTACATTATGGTAATTGTTATAATGACCCCGTATAGCGCTGTTTCGTTTAGCCCTGTATATTTTAGGAATGTATCTTGAGCGCTAACCGAGATGTTACTTTATAGACATATGCATTTTGTGAAAGTTATATATTTCAAGAATTATTGAAAAAAGCATCACAAGCCAGATGTTAAAAGAAATGTTTTATTTATTTCATTTTCTTAATCGTTTACATTTCAAAATATGTTTCCGTTTTGTTTCCAAAAAGAATCCTTTAAACGTTTTCTCATCGTTTACCAATTGGTGTTGCAACGACTCTTCAGGTAGGAAGAGATCTTGGGGTGGGAAGCGACGCGTGTCCTCAGGGCCATCATTTTGGGAAATTGTTTGAACATGGACTGGTTCTCCATCATGGGGTTCTCCAGGCAGCAATGGCACATCATGTCGCACCACATCAACTGGAACAAAGCAATTAAAAATATACATCAATATAAATATATAATTGCAGTGGTTGAGGCAGTTGTGATTTTAAAACCGGTACCAATGGTCTGAGTTCGAACCAGCATGTTTAATGCTGATTTCTGAAGATACTCGCTTAGAAGCTCTTTAAACTCGATGTCAAGTTATTTCCAATTTATAAAATTTATATTATAATTATGGGATCATTTCTCTTATTTTATCATAAATAACTGTGATTAGTAGTTAATAGAGCTAGAGTTATCTTCCTTGGAAAGTCATTTTGTCAATTTATACTCAATTAATTACTTCGATACTGGTGGCCCGATTGGACTGGAAATGGTTTTAGGGCATGTTAACGGTATTACGCGAACAGAAGGATTGGCTACTTTGTGCTTTTTATGTTGTGTTACAGTAACAAACCCACTAAAAACATACAGGAAAGGATCATTATATAAAAATTGCGATGTTACTTTTGGAAGATGTACAGTCAAGTTACATGATATACATATTTATTTGATTAAAGGAATTTGATAATGTGTAGGGCAGTTATTCCCAACATGGGCCCTCAAAGAGGGCGATAATTATGTTGGGGGAGCAATAGATTAATAGCCTAAATGGGACGATAGGGGGAAATGTTGAGAAACCCTGTTATAGATAATGGCGATGCCAAATTGGAAGATTGGTATAACACACTCTACCTACTCCAATGTATTCTTGTATTTGGCCTTGGGCCAGACATTGGATTGATGAAGAGAGTGAGAGTGAGAGAGAGAGGGGGTGGGGTAATATCTATATATAGAGAGAAAGAGGGGGGAGAGGGGGGGAGGATGAACAAAAAATAAGCCCGCGTCTCATATGTATATATTTACCTGATCTCCCATGAAGAAGCTCTTTCCACCATTCTGCATGCCCAAGGTTCTCTCCAAGAATGGAAGAACACGTTGGGAGGTGTTCATGTATCTCCATTGCAAGTAGTTCTAGAAAGAAAATACATAATTTATTTCATGAATATAGATATATAACATTTAACCTTCAAAAATTGCTAAATTAATATCATAACTAATTCAAATAATGGCGATGAATTGTTCTATCAACAAATTGACTTCACGAAACGTTTACCGGCGACTAAACTACCGGTGGCGAATTTACCGGTTGTCTTATTCGCCAAGGTCTATGTCCAACGACGAACGCTAAGAGACTGATGATGAAAGGTAACCCAGGTAGTGTAACATTTATTATTTATTTTTGGATGAAGCAATTGTATCGTCATATTTAAATACAGAAGGTTGTTTTTTTCTTACTCGTGCCTTTATGTGAAGTTATTTTTCTCTTTAAAATTCCAAGTGGCATAAAAAATACGTTCGTCATTTTTCATAGTGTAATTCCCTGAAACCCGGAGATGGCCAGGGACCATTATATACACATGCATAAATAAAGAGTATTTATGTATACTTACGTCATAATTGGAGTCATTCATATCCATGCCACCTTTAGCACCAGTGGGGCTCATCATACCACCTTTAGCACCAGTGGGGCTCATCATACCACCTTTAGCACCGGTTGGGCTCATCATGCCACCCTTAGCACCGGTTGGGCTCATCGTGCCACCCTTAGCACCGGTTGGGCTCATCATGCCACCCTTACCACCGGTTGGGCTCATCATGCCACCTTTAGCACCGGTGGAATCCATCATTCCCATGCTGCTTCCATTGCTTCCGAACTGGAAATGAAGGAAACGTGTGTTTGTTCGTTTATTTTATTCCTCGCACATCAAGAAGGATAAACTTTGGGATACATACACTCCCGGGCAAAAAAGTGAGCCAAGCTTATTTTTTATCAAATATTCTCAATTACACTTTCATTCTAACAATTATAGATGCAATATTAAACAATGTTATACAACAATGAATGCATTGTTTATGCAGAGAGTACGTTTTACTATGGGATAGCTTTTCCCTTGGTTTTCATCAGAAAACTGAGCCGTTTGGTTATGTTGTCCGATAGTTGTTTACAGCGTGCTGCAGAATGTTGATCCATTCATCTCTGACTGCTTCCTACAGTGTTCCCAAATTTACTCCCAACCAGTTTGGCCTTAATATGCGCCCATACGTTCTCTATGATGTTAAGATCTTTTTTATGATGGAAAGTGATTGGTTCATTTATTTTGCCCAGCTGTGTACATATATCTGATTATCAGATTTTGTCAAGGTTGACAACGGGCTTTTGCTGCTACCGGTTAGGTATGTAAGGTAGTTACGGGAAAGTGGTTGGCCCACATATTAAATCATACATTTTCTTCTACGTCAACCATTGTGGCATGAAAGTAACGAGAGATTATTGCCAAAATAACTAGCGATGGGACA
>VCCN01004882.1:2495033-2509662 GCA_006491835.1 Architeuthis dux
TTGGTTCTCAAAACAACTATATTTCAAATAATTATAGCTCGTGACTGAAATTTTCACAAGAAAGAAAAAGTAGAAGAGAAAAGTGACTTGAGCTATTGTGGTTTTTATGTAAGTTGTCCTCTTGAATTAAAAAAATATGTTTGTGCATTAAAAGAAAGGCTGTTCGGTTAATCGGACCAGCCGGTTAGTGGGTCTAAAATCGTTGGTCTCAATGTGGTCCTATTAACCGGAATCAATGTATGTATCTTAAAGTTTATCCTACTCGATTTGCGAGGAATAAAATGAATGAGTAAAACATCGTTTCCTTTATTTCCAGTTTGGAAGCAATGGAAACAGCATGGGAATGATGAACCCCAACGATGGTAAGGCTGGTATGATGAGCCAAACCGGTGGTAAGGGTGGCATGATGAGCCCAACCGGTGGTAAGGGTGGCGTGATGAGCCCCACCGGTGGTAAGGGTGGCATGATGAGCCCAACCGGTGCTAAGGGTGGCATGATGAGCCCCACCGGTGCTAAAGGTGGCATGGATATGAATGATTCCAATTATGATGTAAGTATAAATAAATAATATGTATTTATGCATGTGTATATAATCGCCCCGGACTGACTAGTGGGAATCTCCGGATTTCAGGAAATTACACAAGAAAAATGACGAACGTATTGTTTATGCCACTTGGAAATTTACAAACAAAGAAAAGACAAAATCTTCACATAAAGACACGAGTAAGACAAAATCCCGGCCGCTGCAGGGTCACACTCCCCTCCTACTTCTATTCTAACTGAATATGATTACTGCAACTTTTTTTATTGGATATAATCAATAAATTCGTAGATGTATAAGACTTGAAGGTTTGGCTCGGTTGGTTGCAATCACTCGGTCGTGATTTGAAATCAGGGTAGGGAAATGTTAATTTAATATATTGTTTTGGTTTAACGTGACTGGACAGACAAACAGTGAGGTGTCTACTCCCCTAAATTAGGTGAAGATTGTTCTCGTTCTTGTTATTGGGGAAAACAAAGACTCTAACTTGGACTGGAAATTGAGAAAAACAACGCCTTTATCCAAAAATAAATCATAAATGTTACACTATCTGGGTTACCTTTATCTAGTCAAAATTAATTACAGGGTGGCGAATAAGGCATCCGGTAAATTCGCCGCCGGTCAACTTTTCGTGAAGTCAGTTTGTCAATAGACCGATTCGGCACCATTATATGAATTCGCTCGATCGACACAATATATCTATATTCGTGAAATAAATGATTTATTTTCTTTCTAGAACTACTTGCAATGGAGATACATGAACACTTGCCAACGTGTTCTTCCATTCTTGGAGAGAACCTTGGGCATGCAGAATGGTGGAAAGAGCTTCTTCATGGGAGATCAGGTAAATATATACATATATCGCGGCAGAAAGAGTTTATTTCTTGTCCATCATTTCTGTCTCTCTCTACCCCTCTCTCTTTCAGTCTCTCTCTTTTTTCACTTGCTTGTCGAATCCAATCTCTTGAATAAGCTGGTACTATGATCGACACAAAATTACCTCTGCCAAGAAGTTGGAGAGCTATATGTATTCGGTTGCGTCTTTCCGTTTGTCATTCCGTCAGGTTTTCCGTCTGTCCACTCAATGGATTCCAATTAAATTTGATGGAAAGGTGGAAGTGGGAGGAAGAAGTGGTAAAATTTGGGGGCGAATCCATAAATTGTTTTTGGATTGAGAGATATTTTCCGGGTTTTTTACCTACATTTATGTATACGCTCATGACTGTCCACACGATATCTCCAGAAGTCTTCCATATATTTCAATCAAATGTTGTGGAAGAATGGACAATAGGCTATGAAAAAAGTGATACAATTTTGGGCGGATCCATGCAAAATTACCCCCCTTCCGTCGTAGTTATATGTCAACATCACATAATATCGGACAAATTCCATGTCTGACCACACGATATCTCCAAAAGTTTTCAATGAATCTATGCAAAATTACATCCCCTGACAATTGCGTTGACAGAGTAATGCACTCTCTGAGTGCTTTCTAGTTTTTATTACACTAGTCTCGCACAAAGCCAAATAGAAGAATACATGGGTGTCGGTAGAGTGTGTTATACCAATCGTTCCATTTGGTATCGACATTATCTATAATATAACGACCCTTTCTTGTATGTTTGTTAGTGGGCGTGTTACTGTAACAGAGCATAAAAAGCACAAAGTAGCGCAATTATTTGTGAGAACACTACAATTAAAATGCTCTAACTTTATTTTGCCATAAGGTCTTCATGAGAGTTATCCCCTTCTCTCTGTCTAGCGACTCGGTATTCTTTTAGGCAGAAGTATTGGCAATTTATGACTGCTGATTTTGGGCCATTTTCTTAGTACAAAAACTCGTCTTATATTAAAAAATGTCTATCAAAGAAAGATAACTCTAGATGTATTAACTATTAATCACGGTTATATATGAAACATAATTGGAATAAGCAAATAATCATAATATAAATTCTATAAATTGGAAGTGATTATCTTAAAAACCAACATTAAAAATGCTGATGCGAACACCAACCATTGGTACTGGTTGTAAATTCATAACTACCTCAACCACCGTATTTTTATATATATTCTATTTCTTCGTTCCAGTTGATGTGGTGCGACATGATGTGCCATTGTTGCTTGGAGAACCCAATGATGGAGAACCAGTCCATGTTCAGCCAATACCCCAAGATGATGGCCCTGAGGAGCCGCGTCGCTTCCCACCCCAAGATCTCTTCCTACCTGAAGAGTCGTTGCAACACCAATTGGTAAACGACGAGACAACTTTCAAAGGATTCTTTTTGGAAACAAAATGGAAACAGTTTTTTTTAAATGCAAACGATTAAGAAAATGAAATAATAAAAGATTTCTCTTAACATCTGGATTGTGATACTTATCTTTTGATAATCCTTGATACTTTATAAATGCATGTATTATTTACCTCTGCCAACGAGGTTTGGAGATGTATATGTATTCATCCTTATCCGTCTGTCAACACGATATCTCGAAAAGTTCTCAATGAATTTTACTGAAACTTTGTGTAAAGATGTGATTGAATTTGGGGGCGGATCCAGGAATTGTTTTCGATTGCAGGAAAAGAGGTTAAAAACGAACCACAGTTAAAAAATAAAGGACTAATTTCAAGCTAAGTGACTCAATATTTGTACAAATCAGACATGTCCCTCTTTTGTAATATTTTTTTTCATTCGGCTTTTAGTTATTGTACGGCGTTGGTAGAGATATGGACTTTCTGGGTGCTTTCTAGGTTTAAATTTAATACACACAAGATATACTAAATCACGGTATTTCAATATCTTTAACTGATTTGCAACCAGAAACCTTCACGAATTGCAACTTCATTTTAAAAGAGGGAATGCGTTTTCTGAACAGTTGTGGTTCGCCTTTTAATTCCTCAAAATAATTGCAAATTAATCGCGTCAAATGCTGTCGCGAATGTTACTGATATTTGGACAAGTCTAAGACGACATTGTAAACACACTCCTTCATGATGGGTGCAAGATTCTAAGTGGGTTTGTGGTCAGATGTATTTCCTTTCTACATGCCAAAATAATATTTTCGGAAAAGTTTGTCCATCCTGTGTGGGACTCCGAACGCGGCAATGAGTCAGTCAACTTACACTACAAAAAAAGCAAATATGTATGTTTGTGCACATCTTGCATGTTGTGCAGAACTCGAATCGTAAACGTCTGGAAAATTCGCGAAGACACGTACGCGATTGTCAATACCACTAGCTTCCACCCGGAGTAGTATGCACGCTCATTTTGGAGACATATTCGGGACACCCTTTTCTCTCATTTAGGAGCTGCAAACTGGTTGGGTCTCCATTTATGTTTATTTTATTATTAGACGAATCATTGCCAACCCTTATTATTATTATTATTAATAATAATAATTATTATTATTAATTTTTACTAATATTTTCTTTACATATTTAGTAGAATTTAATACTATTATTTAAGAATGAAGGGTACCAACTCTCACGGACTTTTGCCCAAAAGTGACATGTCGATTAAAACGTATGTCAATTAATTTGATCGTAATAATCTGTGTGTTATTAATACAAGAAAGATTGTAGAAAAGTATCAACTAAAGATTAGTTCTGTAGACAATATAAAACTGGAGATAACCGGGTTAGTAAACTTGTTTACATTCGCGGACCGGTGATCTAGTAGAATTTGTAGTATGACATTTTAGCCCAATTTACACACACACAACTTATGTTGTATAGCGGTCCCGGATCTGGACTTGGATAGAAAGGAAACCCGAAGACTTGCTTGTAAAAATATCTGGACATATTTTTATTACATAACATACATCTTTGTCGGCCGGATAGTGAAGAGTGGAAGAGAGAAGACAGGGAGAACCGCCAGGCTGTCCCCCACCAGGGACAGCGGTTTCGTGCCTTTCGGCTCCGCTGATGTCTGTCTTCTTTGAGTGTCGAGATTTCTGTCCGCTTCCCAGGCCGGGATGATTTCTTTTGGGTCTGCTTTATAGATCTCCCCAATGCATACGTGGTGTCTCACGGTGTCAATGACCAATCACCATTTCCTGTTTACAACAATGATGCAATATACCCATCTCCTAAGGTGATCGAGGTCACTTACATTTCCGCCACAGGTGGCCGGATACACAAATCATAACACTTAGAAATACATCAGAAATATACTAATGGACCGGTTTCAATAACATGTTCAGCAGGTATTCAATTGTGAATGAACTTTCTTATGAGAAGTGTATTTTGTAAGTAAATCTTAAGAAATCTTTTTTTCAAGTCAACCCCTTATTTTAATTTCATACAGTCTCAATAGAATATTCTTTGGATTCCAACAGCAATACATTTCTATAAAGGTAATTCCACGGCGAAGTTAAATCACTCAGAATTTTATTCGATCCTGCTACCTGTTAAATCTTAGATTGGTTCTGAATCGGGAAATAAAAAATTCAAAAAAACTAAAATATTTTCTGTAGGCCTCTGAAAATTGATTCAAAGAAAATTAGTTAATTTAATGATTAATTGACTGGATTTAGTAAAAGCTTGTTACGGCAGAGTTATCTTCAGTATTTGAAACGTAAATGTTTTACATCTGAATTTAGATTATCCTGGTTGCATTTAGATGTTAGATATTGATTTTACGTGTCGAATGTAAATTTAGAATTTTTAAGCCTAACCTCTTTTTTAAAAAAACCAAGAAAACAAACGTTTTTTTAAAATCCAGTCAGTTAATCATTAAATTAACTAATTTTCGGAGGCCTACTTTATTTTTGAAAGATTTCTTAAACATTTCTGACAGAACAGTTTAATTTTTCTGTTGAGGAGAGAGACACATCCTTCGCAGAAGTAATTTGTTGTTGTTGACAACCATATAGAATTAAACATCTAAAAACATGCTTTACAAATAAGCTTAATCAATTCTTTGTTTATATAACTTATAGGAATGATAAAATATGTTTTTTCGACAGAGAATCGACACCTGATGAAAAAACAACTTGCATATAAAAGTTTGATTTGCTAACTTATCAAATAACTACGGTGTATGTATATTACCGATAATACAAATAAACAAAAAATGACTTCGAAATGTTGCAATATTCTACTTAATCATTAATGAACATTTGTTGTGCGTTTTATTTGACTGAGACTTGGTCTTTTTTATTTCTAGCAAAACCAAGAAAAAATTCAAGAACTATATTTTTTCAATTTTAATTACGTTTTTATATGGGGGGTCGATGTCTGCTGGATTATTTCTCTGATCCTTCGCACACATTCATTTTATAATATAATATATAATTATTGTGGGAAATCAGTTAAAAACGTTAATAGTAAGTTAATTTAGTGTTGCTTGCAAAGAAATGTCGGTTTTACACCTAGTGGGTTGGATTTCATGAAGGCCCCTGGTGGGAAATCAGTTAAAAGTGTATAGAAGAAGCCGCTTATTCGGTTTTATTATGCAACACTTTTAGTTTTCAAGTGGCGCCAGTTGTTCATTCCTTCCGGGCGTCATCATGCTTAGTTAAACTTCCGAAGATAACGCTTCGCAATAAGTAAATTACTGTGTATAACATTTAGAATACAGTATTACCTCGATTAGCGCTCTAGATACGTTCTAAATGCAGCGCTAAAGAAAACAGCGCTAAAGACAACAGCGCTATACGGGGTAAAAACAAAGCATAGATAGAGACATAAGCTTTCAGTATTTGGGTTGCAGGCCATTTTCCACTCATTTGTGAACTTGTCGATGAACAACGAATGTTGCGAGAAATTTGGGTGTATGTGGGATTATGCATGAATGAGAAAAATAGTTTCTTAAATATTAGCATCCAATTATTATCACAGTGCTATCCCTGTGGAAATATTGTGCGAGCAATCATATTAAAATATATGATATCATTACTGAGCCTACACAAGTATAGATTAATGCTGTGTATCTCATTTAGTAGCTACTTTCCGGAGCTGGTGAAATAGCACTAGGTGTTGATGCATATCACTACATGATAAATTGCTATATATGTGTATGTGCGTATTCTTATACACATGGCACATTAACGAAAGTGTACACTATACAATGATTTCGGAGAATGTCCACGATGTTGTCTATTATCATTCATTATTTATTTCAGAAATTTAACATTATTAAATGTATTGCAAAAGATATTTGAAAACAGAGCGCTATATCGAATCAGGTATCGCTAAGCGGATAATCACTGTAATACAAGCATTTCAAGAATTATCAAAAAAGAAGTATCAAAAGCCAGATGTTAAGAGAAATGTTGTATTTATTGCATAATCGTTTACATTTCAAAAACTGCTTCCATTTTGTTTCCAAAAAGAATTCTTTGAAAGTTGTCTCGTCGTTTACCAATTTAGTCCTTTATTTTTAACTGTTGTTCGTTTCTAACCTCTTTTCCTGCAATCGAAAACAATTCCTGGATTCGCCCCCAAATTCAATCACATCTTTCCACAAAATTTCAGTAAAATTCATTGAGAACTTTTCGAGATATCGTGTGGACAGACGGATAAGGATGAATACATATACATCTCCAAACTTCGTTGGCAGAGGTAAATAATACATGCATTTATAAATTATCAAGGATTATCAAAAGATAAGTATCACAAGCCAGAGGTTAAGAGAAATCTTTTATTTATTACATTTTCTTAATCGTTTGCATTTAAAAAAAAATGTTTCCATTTTGTTTCCCAAAAGAATCCTTGAAAGTTTTCACGCCGTTTACCAATTGGTGTTGCAACGACTCTTCAGGTAGGAAGAGATCTTGGGGTGGGAAGCGACGCGGGTCCTCAGGGCCATCATCTTGGGGTAGTGGCTGAACATGGCCTTGTTCTCCATCATGGGGTTCTCCAGGCAGCAATGACACATCATGTCGCACCACATCAACTGGAACGAAGAAATAAAAAATATATATAAATATCTGACTATATAAATGCTATTGTCACTTTTTGTGCAGATGTCTGTTCGTCTGTCACGCTATTCCAAAACGATATATTAAAATTAAGACGTCCTACCGGTCCCGATCACTTGACATAGATATTGGTAGACTGATGACATACGCATGAGCTATCGCTACAGATGTGAAATGAATTTCAAGCCTTAAGTATTGTCACTCTGTTAGATTGGGTAGGGGAAGAGCATATTAAAGACAGACGGCTTAATTTAAAAATGAACAAAAACGAAAAAATGTCACTGGAAAACGTAAATCACGGATGCATTGAAAAACATACAATGGACTACAATTACAAAATATTTATTAATTTAATATTTAATATGTATTACCGTATTTACTCGAGTACAATGCGACCCCACCTTTTGTAGCTAACAATCAATAATATCGTTTATCCTCTTATCGTTGCAAATTAAAAAAACACATAACCTTTGGTTTGGATTTACCAAAAGAACCAGATTCTGTATATGTATTGGTTTGTTACCATAATACAGCAAAACTGTTACCTGCATGATTTGCCAGTAGATATATAAATGCAGTGTTTAAGGTAGTTGTGAATTTACAACGGTTACCAATGTTTGGTGTTCGAACCAATATGTTTAATGCTGGTTTTTGAAGATACTCGTTTAAAAGCTCGATGTCAAGTCACTTCCACAATTTATAGAATGTATATTATAATTATTTGCTCATTCCTCTTATTTGCTCATTCCTCTTATTTGCTCATTCCTCTTATTTTCTCATCAAACACTGTGACTAATAGTTAATATACCTAGAGGTATCTTCATTATTTTGTCAATTTATACTTAACCCTTTTATCGCTATGGCTTACATAGCAAAACACACTTTTATTTTTATGTATTTATTTAATTACATGTGTAGGTCGATATATCGCCCGTGTAGTGTTTTTGGTTAAGTTATCGAACTTGGCAGTGCTATAAGGGATAATTAAAGCAGTTAGAGTATTTTAACGCAATTGTGCTAACAAAATAAATGCGCTACGTTTTGCTTTTTATGCTTTGTTACAGTAACAAACCCACTAACATACAACAAATAATGGTTATATTATAGATAATGGTGACTCAATTGGGAAGATTGGTATATCACACTCAACCTAACCCCCTAAGTTCGTCTATTTCGCCAGACTAGTGTAATACTAATTATTGATTACAGTACCAGTTTGGTTTGGGAGAGAGAGAGAGAGAGAGAGAGAGAGAGAGAGAGACAGAGAGAGAGAGAGACAGAGACAGAGACGACGACAACGACGACGACGACGATGAAGAAGAAATAAGCCTCCTCTGTTGCGATATATCTATATATTTACCTGATCTCCCATGAAGAAGCTCTTTCCGCCATTATGCATGCCCAAGGTTCTCTCCAAGAATGGAAGAACACGTTGGGAGGTGTTCATGTATCTCCATTGCAAGTAGTTCTAGAAAGAAAATAAATCATTTATTTTATGAATATAGATACTAGATTACATTCAACTCCCAAAAAGTGCGTCGATTGGCCAAATTCAAATAATGGTGACAAATCCGCCTATTGACAAACTGAGTTCATGAAAAGTTGACCAGCGACCAATTAGCCGGATGCCTTATTCGCCACTCTGTAGTTAATTTTGACTAGACAAAGGTAAACCAGATAGTGTAACATTTGTGATTTCTTTTTGCATGAAGCCGCTGTATTGTCAAATCTTTCCTAGTATTACACTAGGAAAAATTTGACAATACTGAAATCCGGAGACCCGAGGCGATTATATACACATGCATAAATAAAGATTATTTTTTTATACTTACATCATAATTGGAGTCATTCATATTCATGCCACCTTTAGCACCAGTGGGACTCATCATGCCACCTTTAGCACCGGTGGGGCTCGTCACGCCACCTTTAGCACCGGCAGGGTTTGTCATTCCCATGCTACTTCCATTGCTTCCGAACTGGAAATAAAGGAAACGATTTCCCCCCATTAACTTGATTCCGCGCAAATCACGAAGGATACACTTTAAGATACATGCACTCCCGGCAAAAAAATATGAGTCAAGCTTTTATCATTACATCTTTGGCAATTACTCTTTCATTCTAACAATTATAGGTGAAATATTCGACAATGTTATACAACGGTGCATGTTTAGTATGGGATAGCATTTCCCTTGTTTTTTCTTCAGAAATGTCCAATAATCTTTTGCAGTGTTCTCCACAATGTTGTTCCATTCATCTTTTGTAATGATTTAGCAACGGGTAACTTAATTAGGTTGTTCATTTAGTGTCTCTAATAAGAAAACAAAAGCATATATTTTCTCCCAGGCTCTTTCATGTCAGAGGTCGAACTCCTACGGTGTTTGGCGTCAGCTATTGGCGGCTGAGAATTTTACGAAGTTACCCCATGCTGTGATTTTCGCCTGAACATCACACTATGATAATAAAATAATCCAATAATGGATTCGGACATATCGTAAGCTTATCTAGCAAAACAGAGACAAGAAGTCTGAGAGAAGAAAAGACGGTACCGAAATTCACAGCGTGAGACCAAGATAAGTCGAACATATGATGACGGCTGACAAAGCTAGCATAGGGTTAGTTCGAAGAAGGGGCTGATCACATGACCATGGCTCGGCCAATCAGAAACGCGCAGTCTAGTGGACGACAGAAAATGAGTTGTGAAAGATTTTAGTTAGAGTTGGGTCCCAAAATAAGATTCCGCCGAATTAGAAAATTACCGCTAAGCATAAGTCCGAAAAGTGACACAGGAATACGGGGAGAGGCATTTGACCGTCATTTAAGCCGTTCATTGGATTAGCCAGGAGCCACTTGTCACACGCGCCTACACAAACACGGGGTTAACAACATTTTGCTGCTACTGGTTAGGAACTTATGGGAAAGTGGTTGGCCCACTATTTAATTCACACATTCTCTCCTACGTTAACCATCGTGGCATGCAAGTAACGAGAAATTATTGTCAAAATAACTAGGGATGGGACATGGGAAAAGTGAGTTCAAGGCTTTCTCAGGGGCTTAATGCTAATTTGGATTGGCGAATTTCGTTGTCAATGTATGTGCAATATATATATAGTGAGTGTATTTTTCTGTGCCTTTCCTGATTGATTTCTCTAGATAGTTTGTTGAAAGATGTAGATATGAATTGTTGAGCACATTTGGAATAACTGACTCACCCTGAAGCGTCCGTTCTTCCAGTGGTAGTACCTCATGTAATCGTGCATGATTTCATAGAAGCAGTCAGCGATATAATCGCACCTCATCATTTCCATGCTGTTCTTGGGATAAAAATCTGTAATGAAAATTTAAACGTTTAAAGTTGAGAGTGGCGATAAAGGCAAAGGAAATAAGAAAGACTCAAAAGTATAGTACAGTATTGCATATACTTTTGAGAATATTCATTATCATATCTTATTCAGACAATTGAACCCATTTCTTGTGGTATTTGTGTTGTTCCCACAGCAATTCGGCCGATCCATTCCGCAGCCTTCTTTAATGATGCTACAGTCTGTGCATGGAAATTGGGGGTCTATTTTTCCGGTAGTAATAAGCAGAAAACTGTAGTAAAAAGAACATATAAAACGCTTATAGCAATGTTTGCAATGAAAGTTATTTCATTTTCAGTAAGATCTTAAAATCCCTTGCTAAAAAGAATGCGGTATATACGTCATGTTTGTTTCAAGTCCTCCAAACAGGGAAGGCGAGAAGGAGAAGGTAACAGAGCAGACACTTTGATGGGTTGAACTAATTATTGAGAGAAAGAAACGCAATGTATGAAATGCGTCCCTTCTCTTCTGGAGGGAAGGAAAGTGTATGTACAATGTAAAGGTTTAGGTAAATATGTATGTGCCATGTATCCTATGTTGTGCAGTACGTATATTTCTCTCCACTCGATCTGGACTTGTTTATCATTAGGTCAACTTAAGTCCAAATCGAGTTGCGTCCATACCAGGGTTTCCAGATGTATTTTGCTGCAAAAGAAAAAGTCTTTATAGTATTTGGACAAAATTAATTAGCTTCAGTACCAAAAGAATCAACTAAATCAAAATCCATCTTCAGACTAAACTTGCGGGAAAATAGATTAAAATATGTATTTTCAAATCTATTGTTCATGCACATTTATGTCGTATCATTTCATTCGTGTGCGAGGTTTTGTTATCGATTTTAAATTATCCTTCAATACCAGATTTTCGGGATTTAATAGCTCAGTTAAGTACCAAATTTGCTTAATTTTGGTCTTGAAAAATACCAACTGGCAATCCTGATCCATACCCCTGAACGTAAAAACCGGAGACAAGACGATGCATGGCCGTTTTGTTCTTGAAACAACATTCTTGAAGAACATTGGTCCGCCAATTTAAAAGCAAAAAATCAAATCATAATCAATTCTTCCTTATATGAATATATTTCGTAAAGATGCTCGTTTTAATTTCAATACATAATACTTACTGTATTCGCGAGCCAAGTACCTGGCGATGGCCATGGTCTCGGGCATCCTCATGCCACCGTCCATCTCCAAGACAGGGACAGTCATGCAGGGCATGTCTGCAGAAGTAAAAAAATAAATAAATAATTAGATTGAACAATTTATTTCTAAAATCATATATGTTTATATTAACCATTTTGTTATATCTATAATAACCCTATTTTGTAAGCAGAATTTGCCATGAATCCCGATCACTTACAACCATGTTCTTCCTGATTTTCTGATGCATTTCTACATTAATATCATTTTAATGTATTTACATTAACATATAAAAGACTGGTCCGAGTTCAAACTCCGAATGAGATAATCTACGTTCACTTCGCCCTAATTCCCCTGGGAACTTGCTATCTACCTGCACTTTGTAGTTAACTTAATCAACATAAAGATGTTCAGAGCATTGTCAATTCATACTGAATAGAATTTATGTATATTTAGAATAGAAAAATATTCATTATTATTAGATGAAGCATTGTCAATTATTATTAATTCTTGACATGGATTTCTTTCATCTCACAGAAGACATAATTCGGCGACTCCCCGGCCAGAGAGACTTAGTAATTACGTAATTGAGTAGTTGCGACAGAGAAATACAGTGAACTTTCGTTGTAACGACACTCGTTCTAACGGTACTATTTAATGACATACGAGTTCTAACGACACGTTTGTTTGTATGTTCTCTCAATACAAGTGTCTATAGATTCATTCATTCTATTTGCAGACATGTAACCCGTATATGGGGCATGAGACTGTGAAAGGGCAATAATAAGTCATTTTTGTCTGAAGATGTTGGTTTCCCATTATTAATACACTTCGTGTAAAATCCATCCGTTATAATGGCAACTTCGTTATAACAGCACTCTTAAATCCTTGAGGATGCCGTAATAACGGGAGTCTGCTGTATTATACTGATAAAACTAATATTTACCCTTCCTGTATTTGTCCCATTCGTTGAATTCGAACCTCTTATCATTGTATTTGACGCCGGCAGCGTTGAACATCATACGGAGGATCTCGGCACGTCCACGGCCATTGAAGTAGTACAGAGTGTAGTTAGGCATGGTGAATGGTAACTTGGTTCTGGTTTTAAAGAATCACAGAGAGAGGAAGAGATCTCAGCTTGTACTGTTTGTTGTTGCAATTGAACGCTGTAGGCCATAATCCTCCGGTTTTTATAGCCATCTTCGAGATAAAGAATAATTAACCAGTAGCACCATTAAAAGACTGGCTTATTCCCAAGGGCAATTCCAGTGGTGCCAGACAATTGGTTTTGTGTACGCACTAATGGCATCGGTACAATTATCTATGAATGAAAAAACACATGAACATAAATGGTCACTAACATAATTGTGCTTTGTTATTTTTAGATTGTCTGCAGATGGTTAAAGGATTATTCTAGTATTTAAAACAAATACAATTTTCTTGAAAACTTGATAAATGCAGTTGGTCTAGACATGTTTGATAAATGTGCCCAAAACATGCGACACTGATATGGTCAAAGTTACTATTTTGTTTAGTTTGCCAAACATTACGGGGTTAGATCAATGAGTCCGGAATTACTATCAGGCTTGTTTACCCGTGCCGTAATAAAATGACAGCAGTATTTAAATAATTTAAATCAAATAGCAAAAACATTATAACTGAGTTCGGTATTTCTGAGATGAGGTGTTAGTATTACTGATACTATTGTTCGGACTGAGATCCTCATCTTGGTTGTCATTTCCACAACGTTTCGGCCGATGTACCCTCCGGCCTTCTTCAGGTGTCAAGTTCTGTCGGTAACTTACCGGAACTATTGAACTGAACCCTTTATTTGATCCACGGGGGTATACTGTCCTCATTCCACTATCCATGTCCTAGAAATTATTTCGTGGTTAATTTTTCAGTTGTGGTGCTCCTGCCTGGGATTGAACCCACAACCTACACATGACTCAACAGTCAGACGCTTTTTAACCAACGCTTTAGCTATCTAGGCCACCGTCCCAACTTGGGACGGTGGCCTAGATAGCTAAAGGATCTCAGTCCGAACAATAGTATCAGCAAAAACATTATGTTGCTATGTATTTTCTTGTCTATGTTCAACCAGAATGAACCCGGATGTGTTACGCTTTTGCAAAACGAATAAGAGTAACTACGCAATAATTAGCATCTAATAGTTATCCCCCTTGACAAATGTTACAGACAAAAAATATAGACATACGAGTGGCCTATTATAAAAAAATAATCCCCATCTGACATTTTAGTATAGTATGATTTTCAATTTCTGCGATTAATATTCACTTGTAAATTAAATGATTTGACAAGGAAGGAGATTAGGCTGAATATTAATTATTTGTCGTGTACAATGCTTTATCATCATTAGGCAACATACTTATTGATGTACCTACGTACAAGAACGGATCAATAAGTACTTATCCTGACATACTTATTAGCTGAATTTCGAACGGAAATGCTTAACTCAAAGCATGTTTTTATGCAACAAATATTTTAAAGATAATATATTTCCTTGTCAATTGACACAATTCAAGGGTGTATAGTAATCACATAGATAGAGCATTATACGGTGAAATTTTCATCTCTAAATGTAGCTAATAAGTACATGTCATGCTAAGAATTCACTGATCCAGCTTCGTGTATATACACACACACACACT
>VCCN01004882.1:2517322-2534912 GCA_006491835.1 Architeuthis dux
GAAAATTCATTTATGGAAAAGGGTTTCCCGAGTAGTTAAAATTTGAAGACCACTGGAAACTAGATACTTCACGCTCACGCGCATAACACGCAAAACAGATCTGGTATGAAAGAACCAAATTCGGTTTCCCTGTTTGTTAATGTTTACGCACTGTATAACGAATTCTCGTCTCAATGTCTCCCTTCTACTTTCCTAATGCACTAAATAAATAATTAAATGATCATCATACCGCATAGTTACATTAGTCAGTTGTTTGTGTCCGATTGGGTGCTAGTTTCGGCACAGTACGTGAGTTGGTGTGCGTGTGTTGGTGGTGAGTCTGCGCCCCCCCCCTACACACAATTCGAGGGACTACTGTAATAGTAGTAATGAAGAGTGTATCTACTCAGAGCATTGGTATAAAAAGCTGTATTGGTAAGATTGAGTTAAACTAGTAATCCTGTTATAAGAGTAAATCAGATTCAAATAACAATTTAAGAGGTGAATATTTTGAGAAATCTACTTACGCCACGTGATTGGGAATATGTTGTCTGTAACATTTGTCAAGGGGGATAACTACGACATTCTAATCATAGATTATTTCCCTTTACCAATTTATTATTTTTTTTTTCAAATGCTAAAAAATCCGGGTTCATTCTGATTGAACATAAACAAGAAAATGCAGAGCAACATAAAGTTTTGATATAATTGCAATTGCAAGATTGTTTAAATATCAGTGTCGTTTTTTGACGGCCTGGACAAACTAGTAATGGAAAATCATCATCGGCCGTTATAGGTCCACTGCTGGACAAAGGCCTTTCCCATCTCCTTCCATTATAACCTACACTGTGATAACCTCTGCCACGTCTTACCAGCAAACCTTTTTATGTCGTCTCTCTATCTTGTGTCTGGTCTTTTCCTACTGCGTTTAATGTCCCATCGGTTAGTCTTTTCCCTCATCTATTGACATCTGCTATTGCTAGATAGCCAGCACAACTCCACTTTTGCTGCTTAATTATTTGTATAATATCATTCACTCTAGTTCCCCCTCTGATCCATGATGATCATTTTCTATCTCTTTCCATGGCTCCTGCGCTATTCTAAGTTGGTTTTCAGCTCGTTTTCTTAATTTCCATGTTTCACATTCGTAAGTCATGGCTGGTATACACTGTAGATGTTTGTTTTTGTAAAAACAATATTACAGTTTTACTGTTACATCAAAACAAGTGCATGGAACATCAAAACAGATATTCTGGATGTGAAATTTAACCTTTGACAGTTGGGTTGACAGTAGATTTTGCAGCAACAGGTCTCTTACAGTGCAAATTCATAGAGCGTCGCTACGAGTAAATTCGATTAAAAACAACGTATATATTTTCAACAATCCTAATCATTTTTTTTGTTGCAATACTACAGTTTTACTTAACAACAAAACGAGTACATGGAACATCAAAACAGAGAGGACATTTATAACAAGAAAACAAATGTTCATTTTGGTATTCCGTTAAAATGTCTCTTGCTTCTCTTCCTCTCCGTGTTTCTGATCATCGTCCATTCGCTTCTTTCTTTTTTTATTCCCCTCTTTCTCTCTTTGTGTGTGAGTTCCGTGTATGTATCTATTATCATTTGATTGTGAGTCTCTTTCTAACTATTATTATTCTTTAAAATTGTGTAAGTTTTTCGATTTTATTTTTCTTCGTTTTTTTTTTCATTATCTTAAACAGTTTTTAAAACATATGTTAATTGTCCTAAATTGTCTTTTTTATACCCTGGAACGTGGATCGTCTGGTGATTGGTTTGTCTTTTTTCCTTTACTCCGTGTGCGTGGCATATTTTTGTGATTGGCGGTCTAGTGGTTGGTTCTGTTGGCATCGTAATCGCCTGGTGGGTTTGTTTTTTTTTGTTTTTTTTTCGGCCCCTCAGGTTCTTGCAAAATACGTCTTGTCGGCGTATCAGGTCACCAAAGCACCAACTCGAGGTATTCTTTGTATAACCTCTTTTACACGTTCTGTCGACATGAGATCTCGTCGTGGGTGACTCATTTGCGGGAGGGAAATCTCCCTAATAGATTTCCTTTTAATTTTCAAACTTTCTAAAACACACAGACAGTTTCATGGGGATATATTGTGTGGTTCCTGAGTTATGCTGTCACATACAGACCGACAATTGGTGAATTAGAGTAGGAAAGTTTGTAAAAACTTTTAAAGGAAGAGTAAGAAAGATTTAGAAAAAAAAGTCAATTCTTTTTAAATAGACAAATCTTTATTTATTCACAAATTCTAAAACGTATTTTTAAGGTAAAAAGTTTGTCTTGAAATGAGATCATCATTTGATCATGTTCGTTTGGACACTACAGGTATTCTCATTATGTAAGAAACTTCTAGCGTCAGATCTTTACCAGCTGGTGTTGCAGCGGCTCTTCAGGTAAGATGAGATCTTGGGGTGGGCAGCAACGCGGGTCCTCAGGGCCATAATCTTGGGGTACTGGCTGAACATGGATTGGTTCTCCATGAAGGGGTTCTCCAGGCAACAGTAACACATCATGTCACACAATTGCATCTGTAGAAGAAGATGAGGTTAAAATAATACAGAATTTTCCAGAAAACAATGGAAGAGGGACTTGTAATTAAAATGTTATATGAAACACCTGGAAACTTCTAGATTAACCAAAACACTATTTCTTTTACATTTCATGAGCTTAGTGACTGGACTGTGTAAGTCTTGTACACTTGAGACTGGACTATCAAACTAGTAATAACTAGTAACAATAAGGAAGTGCATATCGATCCAGGGTGGTGTGATAACACGCAACAATAATAAGATGGATTAAAACTAGGGTGCCTGTGACTTGTTTTGGACCCAAGTTTCGCTCATTCCAAAAGGACACATTTTATCAGGACACCGGTGACGTCAGCTACTACGTCACGTCATGCTTAATAATTTGAATATCAAACACGTGGAGTATGGTTTCGAGCGTTTCGTGATTGTGAACATTTCTTTTCAAAACGAATTAATTTAATATATCAGAATATATTGAATATCAAAACAAAACAAATCGGGAGCTTCTTACTTGCTTTGTGAAAATGTTTTTTTCAAAGTAATTTAATAATCATTTGTATATCAAAACAATACAAAACACACGTGTATAAATTAATAATATAATACCCCTGATCCACTAATTATGCACATTTCATATCTTTAAAGCATTATGACTGTTAGAAACTTAAATAGAACAAATATTGAATATCAATGAAACGGTTAAATGCAATATAGTCCAGGGGCCAACACTGATATTTTCAGAAATTGGTACCACCCAAGTTTGCCAAACGTGTTTTGTATTTTTGTCTTCCTACATGTCTCTAGTTTATAATTTGGCATGATAACCCTGCCTGTCTTGTAGCTTAATGATAGTAATCATTCTACCAACAGAAGAAAATTGCATGAATCCTCATTAACTAATTAACTTCTTCCGTTGCCTATTTTCCAGCATTCCACAAAATGTCATTGAAATCTAATGAGAACTTTTTGAGATATTGTGTGGACAGTGATGAGGGTATATATAAATGTATGAACAAAATCGAAAACTATCTCTCAATTGAACAAATATTCCTGGATCCACCCTAAAATTTAACCAACTCTCCCGTGAGACATGAATCACATAAACATCCCAACCCCACCAACTTAATAGCTGATACAAAGAACCACCTAATCTAAACACCTCTACCCCACCAGCTCGGGAAACCCTTACACTGACCTTTCGACCAATAACTAGGTCACCTGCCCTCCTCCTCTCACACTCACCAGAAACAAAATCAACATCCATTTCTCATTTCATTCAGGTATCCCAACATGGAAAGCTGTACCTGCACCTTTCTGCAATGTTAAAATCTCTTCTGATGACGCCGCTTGCAACGGCGAAATGCACGAAGGCTTATCTTCATGATAATACATATGTTTTCCTCTTTCCTCAATCTTTCATTTCTACATTGTCAATTGAATGATTGATTTGTTTAGTGGCGTATCAACCCTTGATTGGTCATTTAATGCCGAAATCAGTTTAAATATTTGTTTAAATAGAGTCTTGTGATTCTGGTGGAAAGTTATTTTTCTTTTTTAATAGTGTCTTGCGACATTGGTTTTTAAATAGACTCTTGTGACTTTGGTGAAAGGCTATTTTTTAATTAGTGTCTTGCGATTTTGGTGAAAGAACAGGGGGGCCCCGTTTTTTTTTTTTGGGGGGGGGTCTTACCCCTCTGCAGGGATGCAGTCGGCGTATTCTAGTATTCTATTCTCTATATATATAAGTGAGAGTTGTTTTTTGAAGGGGTTCCGTAGAAAATGTATTTATTGAAAAGGGTTTCCCGAGTGGTTAAAGTTTGAAGACCACTGGAAACTAAATACTTCACGCTAACACGCAAAACAGATCTGGTATGAATGAAGAACCGAATTCGGTTTCCCTGTCTGTTAGTGTTTAAGCACTGTATAACGAATTCTCGTCTTAATTTCTTATTTCTTTCTTTCTTCTACTTTGCCAATTCACTAAATAAATGATTAAATGATCATCATTCCGCACAGTTACATTAGTCAGTTGTTTGTGTCCGATCGCGTGCTAGTTTCGTAACAGTACGGCAAAGTCTGTGTGTTGGGTGGGTGGACCAAAGGCTATTCGTGAGTCTGCGCCCCGACCCCCCAAAAAAAAATAAATTCGAGAGACTACTATAATAGTAGTAAGGAATAGTGTATCGACTCAAAGCATTGTTATAAAAAGCTGTAATGGTAAGATTGAGCTAAACTAGTAATCGTATTATAACAGTAACTCAGTTTCACATACAAATTTAAGAGGTGCATATTTTGAGAAATCTACTTACGCCACGTGATTAGGAATATTTTGTCTGTAGCATTTGACGATACACTATTAACAGTAGTCCCTCGAATGTTGTGGGGGCGCAGACTCCACAAATTTCATTTTGTTTTAAAGGGTTTCCCGAGTAGGTACAGTTTGAAGACTACTGGAAACTAGATACTTCACGGTCACGCGCTTGACATGCAAAACAGATCTGGTATGAATGAAAGAACCAAATTCGGTTCCCCTGTCTGTTAGTGTTTACACACTTTATAACGAGTTCTCGTCTTAATTTCTTATTTATTTCTTCCTTCTACTTTGCCAATTCACTAAATAAATGATTAAATGATCATCATTCCGCACAGTTACATTAGTCAGTTGTTTGTGTCCGATTGTGTGCTAGTTTCGTAACAGTACGGCAAAGTCTGTGAGTCGGGGTGTGTGTGGGTCGGTGGGGGGGTATCAAAAGTTATTCGCGGAACTCCAATTTCGCGCTGAGTCTGCACCCCCACCTCCCCCACAAAACTACTGTAATAGTAGTAATGAAAAGCTTTGGTATAAAAAGCTGTAACGGTAAGATTGAGTTAAACTAGTAAACAGTAAATTAGCTTCACATAAACATTTAAGAGGTGAATGTTTTGAGAAATCTACTTACGCCACTTGATTGGGAATAGTTTGTCTATAACATCTGGAGGGAGATAACTATTAAATGCTAATCATAGATTACTTCCCTTTACCAAATCCGGAAAAGAAAATGCAGATCAACATAAAGTTTTGATATAATTGCAATTGCAAGATTGTTTAACTATCAGTGTCGTTTTTTGACGGCCTGGACAAACTAGTAATGGACAATCATCATCAGCCGTTATAGGTCCACTGCTGGACAAAGGCCTTTCCCATGCCCTTCCATGACGACCTAGATTATGCTAACCTCTGCTACGTCTTAACGGCAAACTCTTCTATGTGGTCTCTCCATGTTATGTCTGGTCTTTTCCTGCGTTTACTGTCCCAGGGGAACCAATCGGTTAGTCTTTTCCCTCATCTATTGTCATCTCTTCTTGCTGGTGGCCAGCCCACCTTCACTTTTGCTGCTTAATTATTTGTATAATATCCTTCACTCTAGTCCACCCCCCTCTGATCCATATTGATCTTTTTCTATCTCTCAGAGTTATTCCTAGCATCGCTCTTTACATTGCTCTCTCCGCTATTCTAAGGTAGTTTTCAGCTCGTTTTCCATGTTTCACATAAGTCATGGCTGATAATATGCAACCGTTATATACTTTACGCTTTAAGCACATTTGAAATAAATGTGTCTTTAGATGTTTCTCTGGAATATATTTTAAATGAATTAACGGTTACGAATTCTGAAATCCCCTAGGACGGACGCTTGGCGTTTCAGGTAAAGGGGACATGTTTCTGTTTGGAGTTCCAGGAAGCTTACTGAGTGCGACCTGAAGACGACTGGTGAGTAGAGCGGACAACACCTTTTGTAATAAAAACAGAAGAGACATGGAAACTGGCCGAAAGAATTAATGTATAATAATATGTAATATGTATTTTGTTTTTATTAAATGAATAACCAGTAATCAAAATTGTTCCCAAATAAGTAATAAGAAAGTAGTGCCCTTACGCTGGCTATAGCTCCCTGATTGGACTCCACATATCGCATTACTACTTACTTGGCCCATTTGAGATATGTGAAATAGGCATAGAGGCGACAAGTACCCGAAGTAGCAGCACTCACTTCACCTTGCGCTATTTTACTCATGTGGAGGAAGAGATGGACTCATGCGTTTCCCAAGGGCATTAATGCGAATTGATCACAAATTGTTGGAGTTGTAGTTTGAAATCGACGAATCCATTCTGCGTGCCGTTAACCGCTCGGTCACCCCGCACCTCCCTGTTCCCAAATAGTATTCAATAAACACTTACCTGATCTCCCATGAAGTAGTTATTTCCACTATTACGCATGCCCAGGCTTTTCTCTAAGAAAGGCATCACTCTGTTCAAAGTGTTCATGTATCTCCATTGCATGTAACTCTGCAAGACAAGAAAAGCAAGAAATGCTAGATGAGATAATTGAAGGTACATATACGCAATCTCTTATACGAAATTCCGAAAACTGAAAAACTCCGAAAACTGAACATTTCTCCTTGGATGTCGTGTGCACACCAAAGCTCGCGTTTGGCGCCATTGCGGTCAACCAAGCTCGTCTCTTTTACTTTCACTGCGCTCTACCTGGCCTCGTAAATCACAACGTAAGAAGGCCTTGACTCAAACCACGCAACGCTGTTGTGTATCAGTGCTCCTACTAGTCAAATGTGCCTCCGCTGCTCACGGGTATTTTGTTTAGTTTTTTTAATTTGTCTGACTTTGGATAGCTGCAGATTCCCCTATGGATAACAGTGAGAAGCAAAACAAAATGAAACATCTGTCATTATCGATTGTACAGCAAGTACAGTTACCGAAACATCCAGAAAATTCCGAATTCTAAAAACTTTCTGATCCCAAGGGTTTCGGATAAGCGATCACATCCCTGTAATAATGAAACCATATTATACATAAATATACATCGTTTTCTCAGTCACATTTAGTCATATATAGATACAAATTATATGTAAGATGCCTCGCCGTGGTGTAACGGTTAACAAGATAATCTCAATGACCATTACTACTGTAGTGAGTACGATCTTCACTGAATGCCTTACTGCTATGGTCTTGTGCCAAACTAGACTGAGCATTTGAGGTGAAGCACCCAATACCCGACGTTATTTTAGGCCATAACACATGATTAATTGTTCCAAAATCTTAGTTAATAAGAAGACATTAATCTTGCTTGAATTTTGAGCCATAAGAATAGAGTATTACCTCCAAAGTTATGGGGATATAAAGACGTAACTTGTTCCCGATATTTAATTTATAAGAAGACATAACATATCCGGATTTAAGGTTATAAGAAGACATTACTTGTTCCTGAATTGTAGGTTATGAGAAACATTACATGTTCCTGGATTTTCGGTCATAAAAAAACATTACTTGTTCCCGGATTTTAGGTTATAAAAAGACATTATCTGGTCCCGCATTTTAGTCTATAAGAAGACATTATATATTCCCGGATTTCAGGTCATAAGAAGGCATTACTTGTTCCCCGATTTTAGGTTATAAAAAGACATTATCTGTTTCCGCATTTTAGTTTACAAGAAGACATTATATGTTCCTGGATTTCAGGTTATAAGAAACCATTACTTGTTACTGAATTTTAGATTATATATATAATCTTCCCAAATTTTCAAAAGTGGAAATGTGCAATTCGTATTTAATACAAATTGATGGATGTTTGATCGTGACATTATTTATAAAGTAAGCTGTATACAAATGAAAGAAGTTACATTGTATATCCACATCCCCATCTTTACCTTCATTTACCTCTGGCAGTAAAGTCGGAAGAGGTATATGTATTCACTTGTGACTTTCCGTCTGCCCGTCTTACTCGACATGCGATATTTCCGAAGGTTTCCAATGATGTTCAATGAAATTTTGTGGAATGACAGGCAATAGGCTACAAAAGAAGTGATTAAATGTTGTGGCAGATCCAGCGATGTTTATCTCCCCTGCATCGTAGCTATATATCCAGATAACACAATATCTCCAAAACTTCTCAATGTGTGTCATTGAGATTTCGTAGAAAGATGGCAATATGCTCCGGGAGGAGTGATTTCCTTTTATTTACAGTTACATCCCATGCAACATAACTATTTGTGAACTGATTTCCATTCAGTTCTTAATGATAATGGGTTGGCAGAGCTATGCGCTCTCTAGTTTATAAAGTAAGTAGTAACAAATAGAAGAGATTAAATTGGAAACTTGAATCTAAACAGAAAGTAAAGAAATTTACTCACGTCATAGTTGGAAGACATCATATCACCGCTATTTCCCATGTCTGAGCTCATCATGACACCATTGTTTCCAAACTGAAACCATAAACGCAAACTGATCTTACAAAGATTAAAGAAATAGAAAAATCTCAAAACTAAGGATAAGCAAGTCTGGTTAGTCATTCAACAGAAACCGTCAAGTGAACAACGTGTTTTGGCAGCATGCGGTGTTAGAGGTGATCAATTAACAAATTAGAAAAGGGATGATCAATCAATAAGTTTTTTTATAGACATAGGAGTAAATGTTTAAATTTTCAGCCATGTACGCGCGATACATACATACATACATTGGCAGACAGCAAGCGAGACCCACTTAAAAACTGAAGAAACCTATGTTGACAATTTTGGTGACAGTTTTGGTTGATGGTTTCTAATAAAAAAGTTTCAAAGCTAAGGATAACCAGAGATTCATTTTATTTTGTAGGTATACAGGTATCCCCTGCTTTTTGAAGGTTCGCTTCACATCACTTTTTCGCTATTACGTGCATGTTTCATAGAATAAGTCATAATTTACAAAGCACTCCACACTCGTATTAGCTAATGTCTTTTAATATTAATGATCATTTTACTAGAGCCTCTTCGTTAACTTATGTAGTATCTTAAAAGATGTAGATATGAAATATTGAGTAGATTCAAAATAGCTGACTCACCCTGAAGCGTCCGTTCTTCTCATGGAGGTACCTCATGTAATCGTGCATGATTTCATAGAAGCAGTCAGCGATGTAGTCACACCTCATCATGTCCATGGGACTCTTAGGGTAGAAACCTATAAGAAATCAACATTAGTTATTTATATATATATATATCAGCGCTGTCTGTGGATTTTTGTTTTCAATCTCACAAAATCTAAAATGTGACTGGTTTCCTGAGAGAAAAAAAACACTTACCGTATTCACGGGCCAAGTACCTGGCAATGGCCATGGTCTCAGGCATCTTCATTCCACCGTCCATCTCCAAGACAGGGACACGCATGCAGGGCATATCTGGAAATATGAATAAACATTATTATAGTTAATGGCTATTGTTAAACTGTCTTGGCGCGGATAACCTTCTTCTTAAGATGTCCCAAACATATTGTCATACGGGGAAAGTTACCCAGGATTCGTCATGTGGCCTCGAAAAAGTAACGTATGGCCATTCTCGCGGAATCAGTTGCACCGAGGCAGTACCTCCTCATTGCACTAACAGGGGAGGGTCGGGATCGCCCTGATGCATTCGCGACACTATTTGCTGTGACTGAACAATGTATGTCATTGCCCACATGTACGCGTGTGGGGCCTTCACTTTATACCGACCCTGGTTCAGATTTGCCCTTGTGGGGAGGCAAAGAATACGTGAAAGGTGACGTGGCGAAGAAAAGAAACCGACAGGACGGGGCAAATGCTTACAAACGATTCGGTGTGCTTTAAAGTGCGTGCGCGCGCGCGCGTGTGGGTGTGTGTGTGCGTGTGCGCGCACGCGCATACCGAAGATAAGGAAAACAAACAATAATTTTAAAAGACAACAAATGTATGTAGAACATGAATGTATCAGGTTGTTATGCATGAAATAGCTTTTGTTTACATCATAGAGAATAATGCTAAAAATGAAAGATTTACTAATGTATTTGCATTTTCTTGCTGATTGAATGTAAATAGAGATGCAATTCGATTTAATAGAGGTTTCTGGGGCTTTAACAGCAATGGTACCTACCCAATAACTTTCAAGTAAGACTTCAAATTAGAACATAATAGTTCCTAAACTACTGATAATGTCAATAAAGCATTTGGAGTGAACACTACTAGAGCGTGAGGACGTCAACGATTGTTAAATAATAATAATAAACCTCGATGGAGGCCTAAACCAGTTCTTACTGATGGATAATTATCGACAACAGTGGCCAACGACCCACGCACAACGATACCAACACTTTCTGTAGCTTTATATGTAAACCATATCACGTCACCTTAAGGCAATAGAAAAGGTTAAACAAATCTGAAAAATGGGTCCCACGTGAACTGAATGAAATGTTCTATGACACTAATATACTTGAACTTCATATCTGTAATAAAAGGTTAACAAATAGTGAAGCCATAATCCTTTCTTTTACTGAATGTGTAACCACTTAACCTAAATACTTTTATAGAGATGGCATATTATAATTATTTAATCGTTGGAAACATATTATTGTTTCATCATTTGATAGAATATTTACCGTTGTGTTGTTTACAATCAATTACCATTCAGAAAGTGACATTTCACACGTAACAACCTAATAACACTGAAAAGAATGACTTTGGACCTTCTACTGTACCGGGTTTGTCTCACAGACCATTAGCTAGTAATAACTATTAGGGCTTATATTTGAGTAACAATCAAATCATTAAGTCTCGTTTGATCATCGAGGTTAAGTTGCATCTAACCTGATCAGTATTTAAAATGGGTAACCAATTCTGAGCAGCTTATACTCTTGTGCCAGACTAAGTCAAATATAGTAAATAAATGTTGACCTAATCGGACCTACAAAAAGCAGAAGCTGATTGTGGCTTACCAGTTTGGACCACCAGCTACTGTAAGCAGCCCATGGCCTTGTACAATACTAAGTCAAGTTTAATAAATAAAGCTTGATCAATTTGGACGAAAAGTTACTGTAAGCAATTCGTTTCCTTGTACAATACAAAGCAAAGTTTAGTAAATAAAGCTTGACCAATCTGGACCAAAGGTTACTGTAATTCTTTTCCTTTTACAAGACAAATCAACGTTTACTAAATAAAGCTTGACCAATCTGGACAAACAGTTAGTGTAAGCAATTCGTTTCATTGCACAAGACAAAGCAAAGTTTACTAAATAAAGCTTGACCAATTTGGACCAACAGTTACTGTAAGCAATTCGTTTCCTTGCACAAGACACAGCATAGTTTAGTAAATAAAGCTTGACCAATTTGGACAAACAGTTACTGTAAGCAATTCGTTTCCTTGCACAAGACAAAGCATAGTTTAGTAACTAAACTTGACTATATAGCTTTCTGGCTTTGTACCAGACAAATCCAAGTTTAGTAAATAATAGTCTACTAATTCGAACCACCAGCCCCTCTAAGAGAGGAGCCTATAACATTATACCAGATGAAGCAAAGTTTAGTATATAATGGTTAACCAATTCGAAGCACCAGGTACTATTATCAGCTTTTGACTTGTACTTGACTAAGCAAAGTTCGGTAATTAGAGAAAAGAATAGTCCAGACTCTACAAAATACCATTTAATCAAAGATTTAAGAAATTAAGAAATAAATACCATTCCTGTATTTGTTCCATTCATTGAACTCGATCCTCTTGTCCATGTATTTGACGCCGGCAGCGTTGAACAGCATACGAAGGATCTCGGCACGTCCACGGCCATTGAAGTAGTGGAGAGTGTAGTTAGGCATGGTGAGGATTTGATGGTTCAGAAAAATCAAAGAATACGTTTACTTCTTGATTCAAAGAAATGAATGGTGACTGCAGAAAGCTATTGAATTTATACTCGCACATCTGACTCACAAAGTTGATGGTTTGTCCGTTGGAAGGAGATGTACTTTGGTGTCAGGTCCAAGGACGCTAATTTTATCTGTACCAACAGGCTCCTGTATAATTCCAAGTGTGTAGATTGAGGAGAAAAAATACAAATATTCTGTGATTGACTCATTGTTGTGCTTTTTTCTCATTTCCTTTTAATTTGCATCACTCCGAAGGTGTAAAATACCTTTAGCAACCGTGTATTTAACTAAATACAAGTCACCAGTCCACTTTGAATAATTACATATGCAATAGCCCCAGTTTGTCAGTAACGCTTGCCTTAATTCTTGGTCAGAGACACCCCCTTTTCTCCTGTGTTCAATGCATTTCTATAGTAACATTATTTGAGATACTTTTCGGAATTAAAATCATTAGCAATGCATGGATTATGAATATAATATTCCGATGATTAAGGCAAATCACGTTGTTTACACCGGTTCTCGTGCGATCATCGAAGTTAAGCACCGTCGAGCCTGGTCAGTACCTAGATGAGTGACCAACTGGGTATACCAGTTGCAGTAAGCAGCTGGGGATCACACGGAGAGCCCTCAGTGGTGATCATGTTAATCCTCCTAAGGAGGACAACGATCTCTGCACTACGCTCAATAAAGCAAGCCAGTGCCCCCTCCCCACTGAGCCCACTGATTGGCGACACGAAATGAATGAATAATCCGATTCTGTCGTTAACACTCGTGGTAATTCCTGAACATTAACCACGCTTTTATTACTGGTTGTTAATGCATATGTATAATAAAATCATTAGAAATGCAATTACATTATAGATATAATAGACCTAGACTGTCCTGCATTAATTCCTGACCACTGACAATTTCTTTCTTCCTTATGTTTAATGCATTTCTATAGTAAATGTTTTATAATACGTATAACAACCTTTTTCTATCAGTAATGCTTGTCTTAATTCTAATTAACTATATATTTTATAACAACTGTCTTTCCACCTGATTTTCAATATACAATGTAGGGATTTAATGCCGAAATTTACAAAAAATAATAGATAAAAAATACAACATTCCGTGTTTAATACTAAATGTTTTCTCTATCTTTCGAGAACATTTGTTTTATGTGCAGAAATAACAACTCAGCTAAGCGAAAGTGTAATGGAGTAGCGGCAACATCAGTGGGCAGAGAACTTTCCATTATAACGGATTGTTAAAAAAATACGGCATGCACATTTTAAAAGAATATAGCAAGCAAATTCTTCACTTTTTAATTTGCTTGGGAATGGTATAATCTCCGACAATAGTCTTGTGAGAATATAAAAACAAATGTGTCGTTAGAGCGCGTATGTCATTAAATAGTGCCGTTAGAGTGGGTGCCGTTACACCGAGAGTTTACTATTGTAATACAGTTTTGTTTTGAATTGATTGGATTGTCCCGAAAGCTTTTACGCGTTTGTCGTTAGAGGGTATTAGCGGTGTTTAGTTTTAATTAACTTGATTCAAATCAGATCGCTCTTCATTGTATCGTGACGCCTACCATAGCGTACATTTAAAAAGAACATTTTTCAAAATTTGCGCATTTTTATTTATTGAGTCTAACATTGAAGATGGAAGAAAATAAACAACATTTTCAGCATATTATGCTATTTATTTTAAGGAAGGTAAAACTGAGACTCGAACACAACAGGAAAACACGATATGTGCAGTTTATGGATAAGTTATGTGGTTTGCGTAGTTTCGTGCTGGAGATTTCTTATTGAACGATGCTCCACGGACGGGTAGACCAATGTAGTTTGATAGCAATCAACTTAAGACATTATATAATCAGTGTTATATGAAGAGGGAGATGTCTAACATACTCAAAATTTCCAACTGAAGTATTAAAAATGATTTCCACCATGATGTTTATGTTAGTCGCTTTGAGGTGTGATTTCCACATAATTTAAATAAGAAATAATTGGCCGCATTAAATGTTCCGATTTTGAAACAAATTGTGACAGGCAATATAATTTGGATAGTTTACAACAACGTGGAACAAAAGCGATCGTTGTCCAAGCGAAATGAACCAGCATTAAATTAAAGGCCAGACTTCATTCAAAGAAGGTGATGTTGCGTGTATGATGCGAGTGAAACGAAATTTTTCTACGATGAGGTGTTCTAAAAAGCAAACGATTGATTAAAACTAGTACTGTTCCAATTTAGACCAATGCAAGGCAACCATCGACGAAAAGGGTTCGGAATTAGTAAAGCGAAAAGTTGTAATATTCTATCAGAATAACACTAGACTGCATGTTTTTTAATGACCAAGTACAAATTGTTATAGCTTGGCTTGGGAATTTTCACGCAGCAGATATTGCATCTCCAGATTACCATTTATTCCGGTGATGACAACATTGTTTTAATGGAAAGAAAGTTCAGTTCACTGCAAAAGGCACCTAGAGAAGCTGTGGCAAGGGCATATAACTACTGAACAAATGTTCAGTAAATGAAATATTTTAAGAGAATGAAATAATGATGAAAATGGTAGAAAATAGCGAAAATAACGGTAAATATGCCGTATAATAAAGTTAATTTTTTAAAAGAAATTTCTTTTTTTTTAATTTAATAACTGAAGGTGCTTTTGACGTTACCCAATATTAGCAATAAGCTGTTTTTTCTTAATAAATTTTAGTGAAATATTTGCTTTTTTATATACCATCTTTTCTTTGAAGGATATTGGGTTTTAAATCCTTTATCTAAAGAAGCATAAATAACTTTAAAGAACTATAATAATCAATTATATTTGTGGATTTATTGGTCAACATCGGGTTTACAACCCTTTCTCTGAAGTATTACCTCTGCCACCGAACTTGGAGAGGTTATATATACTTGGTCGCGTCTTTCCGTTTATCTGTCTGTCTGTCTGTCCACAATATATCTCCAAAAGTACTGTATGAATTTCAATGAAGGTTTGTGGGCAATGGGGTAGGAAGAGGTGGTTAAACTTTGGGGCGGATCCAGGAATTTGTTTGGATTGAGAGACATTCCTCCGGTAGTTTTCATACATTTATGTATAAGCTCATGTCTGTCCACACAATATCTCCAGAAGATCTCAATGCATTCCTATGAGATTTCGTGGAAGGGTGGCTACGAAAAAAGTGAAATAAATATTGGGACAGATCCATGCAAAATTACCTCCCCTACGTCGTAGTTATATACCCTTGCCACATAATATCACCAAAAGTGCATGTCTGTCCACACGATATCTCCAAAAGTTCTCAATTACATTTTGGGGAATTGCGGACAATAGGCTACATAGGTGTGAACAATAGGCTACAAAATAATTAATTACATTTTGGGACGGATCGAGGCAGAATTAGCTTCCCTTCCGTCTTAATTATATGTCCACATCACATAATATCGCCAACATTTCATGTCAGTCCATAAAACAAATTTCAATGAAATTGCATGGTAGGCTGGACAATGGGCTACGGAAGAAGTGATTGAATTTGAGCGTTAATCTATGCACAATTACCTCCCCTGTGTCGTAGTTATATTTACACACCACATAATATCGCCAAAAGATAATGTCTGTCCACACGATATCTCCAAAAGTTCTCAATGAATTTCTATGAACCGTTGTAGAAGGGTGGGCAATGAACTACTAAATGTTTGGGCGGATCCATGCATAATTACTTCCCCTGACAATGAGGTTGGCAGAGTTATGCGCTGAGTAATTTCTAGTTGTATGTGTGTATTTATTTGTTGACCCATCAACTGCGACAAGTGGCGAAGAGTAATATTGCAATCATTGCAAGATAAAAGCCCTTGTCCCGTGCAAGTTATCCATTGCAAGATAAAATCCCTGACTCACAAATAGAACCCAGTTGCCATTAATCACAATGAAACGGAAATTCTTTTGAGTTAGCCATAGAACTGTAATGACGGAAATTTCCGTCATCCGCAGTTAATGGGTTAATATCAAGTTTACACTCTTGTTTTCTGAAGAAACTGAATGAACTTAACATTCTAGATGAATTGTATTGTATTTGTGTACTTATTGGTCAACCTTTTCTCTGAAGAGCACTCTCAAAGAAATTCACCGTGAGAAAGAAATAATTAAAGTTACTATCAACTCGTTCTTACCGGTTGGTCTTGTGCACAATGGAGATGTATGTAAGTGACCCGGAGAATAATTGGTTGTTGAAGTCCCAGATTAGGGTTAATAAGTTGGCACATTCACATTGGCCACAAATTACAGGGATTGGATTTTACACTTCAGTTCCTCGCAAAACGTTAATCACGGTTTTAGGGTCTGTACTATTGTAGTGCTTATTACACACTGGACATCGTAGGTATAGAAAGTCTCTAGTACTTAAACTGTGTCCTTGGACGTTTGTATTGTGTCACCATTTAATAAGAGTCAGAATTCAGGGTATAAATATCAAAAGAGTCCTGGTTTTCAATCTTCAAGTGCAACCAAAATAGCAATCAGACCGTTTGATTTATCGATCTTCTATCTTTACTTGTGGAATCAAAAAATGCCTACCTACACGCTCTACTACTTCAATGGGCGCGGCCGTGCCGAGATCCTGCGGATGATGTTCACCGTCGCCGGCGTCAAATTTATGGACAAGAGGTTCGAGTTTTCCGAATGGGATCGTTATAGGAACGGTACGTATTTATCTGTGGTATTCGTGTGTTTGATGCATAATGTTTAAAATAAAGGTGCTTGATAGTTTAAGAGTAAAAATAGGTCTACACTCAAAGGCTGAAGTTTTTTCTTGTCTGTTTTTTTTTTCTTAATCCTTGACTTGTTTATTTTAAGATCCTGCCAGGTTGATATTATGGCCAATGGGCTTCATTTTTAGCATTTTAATAGCATTTGAATGTTATTGCGAACCCGGGCAATGGAGAAATAGAAAATGTCATAACTTTTGAAGTAAACATCATATATAAACACCTAAACATATTTTTCCATACAATTTTGAACCAAGGAGTTCAGTTAAATTGTTGTTGTTAAGATTTAAATACTTCTTGAGTCTATTCCAACACGAACACAGCAAAAAGAAAAGCTCAGTTCGGATTCGGGTTCGCGATATGTGTGATATAGCACATTATTTCATCCTATTACTTGGCAAAATCTTGAAATAGACATTTCGTGGATTAAGAAAAAACAGGTGGCGAAAACAAAATCCACCTTTTGCATGTGGACCTATTTTCATCCTAAAGTATGATGTGCATTATTCTAAAATCAATCGCATTTTACATTATTTTTGATTTGCAACAGACAATTGTCCAAATTGAGTATAGGGAGAAAGGGTGGGAAGAGAGAAAGGGGTGGGAGAGAAAAAAGAGAAGGAA
>VCCN01004882.1:2540099-2554155 GCA_006491835.1 Architeuthis dux
GTCCGAAGAACTATTTGAATATTAATGACCCTTCTCAAAACAGTAGAAAAAACTGATGTGTTCAGAATACTTACATCCCTACATTTTCAGGCTTATAAGACGCACTGCTGTCTATAACGTATAGCTTGGATACTGCTCCTCTGCTTGAATTACAAAAATATTTTTCTTTAAAATGTCCGACAGAAAATTGGGTACATCCTACGTGCTGTCAAAACAGTATTTTCTTCGAATAAAGCAATAATTAGACTATTTATCTTTCGCATAGGCTTCTACGGCAAGAACAACATGGACATGTTCAGAATTGACTACATCTGTGATTGCTTCTATGAAATTTTGCACGATTACATGAGGTACTACCACTGGAAGAACGGACGCTTCAGGGTGAGTCGGTTATTTCGAATCTGCTCAACATTTCATATCTCCGTCTTTCAATACACTAACTATAGAAATAGATTAGCAAAGAGGCTATAGTCAAATCGTCATTAATACTAAAATGCATTAGTTGATATTGCGTGGTCCTATGTAATCATGCACGATTACAAGTGACGAAATTAACAGGTCAGTGTACCGATATACGACAGCTCAAAGTACAACTAGAGACCACGTGTTCTAGTCTGAAATTATCTGCTTCAACCTGACATCACACAGGTAAAGCTATTCAGAACATAGGATACGTGCAAATATAATTCGTCTATAAGGATTTAACCACCAAAGAATTATAACAACACTGGGAAACTTACAGCTGGCGACGTGAAACCGGCCACTGATATAATAGTTTATAACTATTGTCAACGACATAACAAGTGGCCACGGTGGAACAAAAACATTGATCTATGATTCTTACCTACTGCTGACTCAAGCTAGACAGAACGTTCACCTCCTTTTCATATATATTAGTCATATTAAATGTTATGTTTTTCGTTATTATTAAATGCAAGTAAATTATACACGTAATTAAATGTTTATATTTACTGCTACGTCAATAACCACCGAAGAGTGCTTACACCCCAAGTATGTTCAAGTATTTATATATTAAATTGAATGGGTTAGGTCACTGGTGCAAGACTCTGAAAGGTAAAGTAGTCCTGTTAACCATTGCAAATTGGTTCGATCATCACTGGGGGTCCGACTATTATTCACTTGTGCCAGACAATTTTAGCAAATATTTTATTTGAAAATCCGTTTATCTAAGAACATTTCTGGATTTCTTTTTTTCTGTTCCAGACCAGCAGTGCTAGTATGAGGGATTCTGACCTGCCAAGCGGAGATATGTCCAACTGCGACGTAAGTATCAACATCTGTGCTAAATGGGATAGAATAGATATTCATGTATAAGTCGAGATTTGAAGATTACAATTTTAAGTCAATAACTGGGACTTGATTATATCTTAATCTATGTTTGATTTCGTCTCCAACATTCGAAAAAGATACGTATAATGGTTTCTGAGATTCCCAGCAGAGATATGACCAACGATGACCTATGTATCCTTTTGATGACCATTATCCACAATTTAGGAGACGAACGCAAATATAACCGAGGTATAATATGTGTAAGTTTCTTTATAAGAAATACGTTGACTTGCGCCCGACCGAATTACGTCCGATCGCAGATACGTCCCCATAACAGCTTAAGGACCATCGCGAATTACAGAAATATCAGTCATTGCAGTACTATGGCCGAAATGTGAATGACGAAAGTTTCTGTCATGAGATTGTTAGCTTGCTAAAGAGAACGCAATGTGTACATAATGTTTGCTTCAAGTTCTCCAGACAGGAAAGGCTAGACGAATAGTTAAAAGAGCAAACACGTTGATAGATTGAGCTAATTACTAAGAGAAAGAAACGTAAAGGATGACATTTGTTCCTTTCTCTTCGGAAAGGCAAGGAAGGCGAATGTATATAGTTTTAGGTAAATATGTATGTGTCATGGTATCTTATGTTGTGTAGTGCGTGTATTTCTCTTCACCCTATAATGGTCGACTTACGCCCGAATCAAGTTACACCCACACTACCAGAACATAACCCGGACGCAAATCAACGTATGGCTGTATGCCCAACGACGATCTATGTATCTTCTCTGATGACCAATATCTCCAATTACGAGACGAACGCAAACATACACTAGTTTCTTTAGGTTAACATCTGAGCACAATGGAAAGGGTTCAGAATGCCTCTTGGGTTCAGAAAGGAAAAATATTTACAAAAATAAAGCCTGTCACATAAGACATTATTTACTAAATAACTTGAATAAAAACGCAAATTATCGTTTTCTGAAATATGCTGCGTCCTAGTCTAGTGTGTCCTTATAAACGGTAAAATGTTTCCTTTTTGCACTCAAAGTTTTAGGATCACAGACCGTCAGTATATAGATACTGGACGTAGGAATAGTATATAGAACGTAGGAATATTATCAGTAATACGTTTCTAAATTGAGTGTTATGGTTAAACCCCGAGAGACCTAGCCACAAAGGATCTGTTTACAAAAGCGCTACAAGTAAAGAGCTAAGGAATAGATAAGGCTATTACGATAAGGGCTATGTAGGAAAGAACTAAGGACAGAATGAAGCTATTCTAAAAATTAGCATGAAGTCATGCATATGTACATATATATTATATTCATGTAGGCTATATGGAATAAGAATACTAAAAGAAATGACATTGATTAAAAACTAGATGGATATATACACGCATATTATATTTTGTCATGCCATATGGGAATAAATCCTAACCCTAACTCTAAACCCTAACCCTAACACGGTTAGTTAATATATTATCAATTGTCACCTAGCTCTTGCTATGCTTAGTTAAATAAATTATTATCAATTGTTACTTAGCTCTTTCTATGGTTAGCTAAAACAATGGGATTATCAATTGTCACCTAACTCTTCTGTCGTAGTCTCTTTGTAGCTAGCTCTAGTCAGTGTGCCAGGCATAACATACGGTGTTTTGTCGATGATAGCTTTTTCGATTAGATTGCAGAACTAGATTTGGCCTATACATGAGGCATTCTATAAATCACTAGCTTGGCCACAAATCAACAGTCGACCAATATACGAGATTTATAATCGAAGATATACGCTAGACATAACCGAACAGTTTTTAAATAATTTATACATTAAAACGATTATGATGTAAAGCAAGAATAATTGTACTTTTCTGTCTTTTTATCAGAACTACATGCAATGGAGGTACATGAACACCTGCAACAGAGTCCTTCCCTTCCTGGAAAGAACCCTGAGTATGCGCAATGGAGGTAACCAATTCTTCATGGGAGACCAGGTACGTCACTTAGACTAAAGCAATTTAATATGTGATTTAATTTAATTTAACTTAATTTAAAGATTAGATCAGATTTGATTTACATGCAGATTAGATCCGTTTCAGATCTTACCAGAAAAGGATGTAAATTACAGCTTCTGCTTATGGAGTGTGTACACCAGGATTTATGCATTTAAACCCAACTAATGTTCACGACTAAATATACAACCTACGGCGGAATACGACAAGTGCACGATTTTAATAATTCACACAAGTATACAACACTTCCAATTATATAACTTAATATCTGTCATAATTATTTATATGTTCTTCTTTGTAGATGTTGCTCTGTGACATGATGTGCTACTGTTGTTTGGAAAGTCCTTATATGGAGAACCAGTCCATGTTCAGCAAGTACCCCAAACTGATGAGTCTGTGGAAACGTGTATCTTCCCACCCCAAGATCAGCCCATACCTGAAAAGCCGCTGTACCACTATTTGGTAAAGGGCCTTAAAAAAGTTACCAACTGGCTTTTGGGTTATGTTTTCCTGACAATGCCAAATTATATAACACTTGCTTTAACCAAACTGGTCCTGTGCTTCAGACCTTATTTTTGGATCAAGTCAATAAAGACTGAAAATGTACAATTTTCTGAATAAATTAATACAATTTCGAAACATTAATGGCGTTGATATTTTAATGGGAAAAATCTAATGAAAACAATATTTTTCTCAAAAGCCTTATTTTGTTCTTTTCCCAAGATTCATCAGTTCCCTCGACGCTCGCGGTCGAGAGAACTGGTGGATCTTGGGGAATGTCTATGTCCAACTGCAGACTTCTAAGGGATGATGATGGACCCGTGTGGATAGTAGGTGTTTAACGTAGCATGGCTGTAGGTTGGTTGAAAATGTTCGTATGGGTCACCAATTGTTGAAAATATTTCTAATTTCTGTATTTAATGGAGAAAACTGCAATGTTTTCCCTTTGAATTGTTTAAGTGACTGCAGTTCTAAAACATTAAACCAACAAATCTTAAGAGATCCCCTAGAGCAGCGTTACCCAAAATATCTGCTCTAGGGTTGTTTTTTTCCAATGTGTCAGGGACCGGTACCATCTTTGTGCCAAATTATTATTCGTACATGATTTGTAAACATTAATTTCATCATTTAGACAATTTGTGCCTTTAGAGTGTTTTTGCATATGCTGATAACGTTGGCATATCAAAACCATGGACTCCTTTTTATTTCTCATTTTCTTTTGTATCAGCATGGTAGATAAACCTAACACTGTCTTAATCTTTAGCCATGAATTTCTAGAGTATTTCCTTTCTTTCATTGACAATAGCAATTGTTTCTGAATGGAAAGATTAGGTAGTCTTGTTACATGGACATATTTTTAATATTGTACTTCGCAAAATATAGGCCTTGTTTTTGTTATGGTTTGTAGGTCTTCGTTTGAATATGTAAAGGACCAATCTAATTCGCCAATTACCTCGGTAGCAGCTTCTACCTCTTTCTTATTGTGTTTAGGAGCGTTTTTTCTTTTATGACCGTTTGAGACGATCTTTCGAAAGAATCCATGCCACACTCTCTAGTTTAATCTGTTCATGTTCTTTCGTATCCCATAGTAATGTTAATCTTTATCGGAAAGAATATAATAAATGTATTAAAAGTTAACAATTTCTTAAACATTTATATTTATTATGTAAACAAGTAATACAATATTGCAAAATAAAAACTAACATTCCAAGGGAAATTATGAATCACCGTCAACCATATATGCTGTGTTGGGGGTGATCAATTAAGAAGTTGGTAAAAGGAGTGATCAATGAATAAGTTACATCTTTTGTTTAGCTGTGATCATTAAAAAAAAGGTCTGAATTGTCAAAGAACAAGACTTGGAACAAACTAGTGACCAATTTAGCATAGACTTAGATTGCATAATGAACCCACCCCTAAAAGCCTAACAAAAAACAACAAAAACAAAAAAGAAATAGTTCCATACTCATTGAGGGGAGTGTGTGTGCAACATTTCAAGTTTCTACTATGAACGGTTAGGGCTAGGGGAAGTCCGGACACATAAACATATAAATGTCAGAACACATGAATAACCTAAACCCAACAATAAACCAGTGTTGTGGGTAGCGGTGATTAATAAAGAGTAATAAAGGAATAAGCAAACCTTCTGGAAAACATATTAAAATATGTGTTAATAAATAATAAAATGACAAATTATAATATGTAAAGTAGATTAAAACCAATATCAATATAGGCACATTTCTAGCTTGAAAGATGAGTCTGCATTTGTTTGCCATCATATCTAATCTTGGTTTAATTGAAGACAATGCTACACGAAATTGAGAATAGATATCCATTGTATTTCTATAGTAGAAATCTCTCTTTAAAACGGGAGGACCGCAACGCACACAGTCTCTTTAAAACGGGAGAACCGCAAGGCACAATGTCTCTTCACAACGGGAGAACCGCAAGGCAAAAAGTCTCAATCACGGGACACTTCTTCGGAGCACGACAACGAACTGTTTTCTCTCGAATCACTATACACCAACGACGTTCTTCTGACCGCAGTCAAAAGCGAAATTCGCCCACTCCTCATAAACGGCCATTTATATCTGAAATGCCTGTATGCGAAGTGTCTGGCCTGTTTGTGCAGCAAAACATGAGCGGGAAGCCCGGATGTTCCAACAGCGCCGCCACACGAAGTCTCTTCGGCTGTGGCTGGGAAGAGGTCTTCGGTTCGGTCTCGGGGTCAGCACCGTTGTTACAATTTCTATACAGTCATACGTCGACTTACGCGCGACCGATTTACGATCGCAGATACGTCCCCATAAGAGCTTAACACCTATTAACTGCGGATGACGGGAATTTCAGTCGTTGTTGTTCTATGGCTCAACTGCAAATGACAAAATGTCTACCATGTTATTGTTAGCTTGCTAAAGAGAATGCAGTGTATACGTCATGTTTGTTTCAAGTTCTCTAGACACGGAAGGTGAGAAGAGAAGATAAAAGAGCCGGCACATTGTTGGGTTGATCTAATCTCAAAGTGAAAGCCATGTAATGGATGACATTTGTTCCTTTCTCTTCGGAAAGACAAGGAAGACGTATGTACAATATATAGGTTTAGGTAAATATGTATGTGTCATGGTATATTATGCTGTGCAGTGCGTATCTTTCTCTTCATCCTATCTCATACGCCCAGTTCGAGTTGCGTCCATACTACCAGAACGTAACCCAGACCGAAGCTGACCAATTGTCATATTTTGTTTTAATGACACTCATGGCTAAGAAGCCAGTCTTGACGATATCTGTTGAAGAGAATGGCAGAAGGTCTGTTAAAGCAATTTCAACGAGCTAAGGATATTCTGCTTTCTTGTTTATCCCAAAAGAACCAGGGCGTGTTCAAATATCTATTTTTAACGGCCGTTCAAATCAACATGCTTTCTTTCTAAATTGGTCCCTTAGTTTGTGTCCGACAGCATCCATGCTCGTTCTTTTGAAAAAATTGGACATTTTAGTGCTCACTGCCCAACAAAAGGCGAGAGAAGTAACTTATTCATTGATCATCCGTTTTTCCAATTTTGTAATTGGTGACACCACCCACCAATACGGTATGCTGCCAAAAGACATTGGTCACGTGACGGTTTCTATTGAGTGACTAACCACACCTGTTTAAATCCCTTTTGGGATTTGATGGCTTCATTGAGTCGTTAGCCAACACATCTCCACAAATAACGCACTGCAGTTTTAGCACGACCCTAATATTTATGCATACACATAAGTAGTAGTGTCCTTATACTGGCTACGGCTTCAGTCGTTCCAGCTTGGGCTGCACATATCACTTTACCGCTTACTCGGCCCTTTTGCAATATGTAAAATAGACAGAGACGACAAGCACACGAAGTGGCGTCACTCTCTTCACCCTGTGCTATTTCACCCATAGCTATAGGGAGAGATGGTTTCATGCCTTTCCCAAGAACATCTGTGCGAAGTGAACACAAACTGCCCCAGCCGGTGTTTGACTCACCGAATCCATTTTTCGTGCCGTTACTCGCTTTGTCACCCTACATCTCCTATGGATGCAGAGCCGAATTAAATGTATGACGAGTTATATTTCCTACTGAAGTTAGTGTGATTTCTTTTCATTATCTGATCCACAATAATAGTGGAGATCGGGGCAGGTTGAATCACTTGCTTTAATGTTTGCTTCCACCACTTGATGTTAGCATTATATTGAGCAGAAGAATATCCGCCATTTTTCTACTACGTTTCAGTCATATGTGCTGTAAGCATAAGTGTTGCATGAAAAACGTTTTTTCACCCTGGTAAGTAACTTTTTAACTTTGACAAACGTGTGCCTAGTTCATGGAGTAATGTGCGGTTGATGATAGCGCAGTCTATGTTCATGAGAGGTGGCATTAGACAGTATATATACTACATTTCAAGCAACTTCTGTCAGAACGTCTCTTGGAAAAGAATATAAACATAACCATGCGTTTTGGGTTGGTTGGTACATTGTAAGTGGGCTACTTGGTACGCTATAATTGCATGCACTTGAGGCAGAGGGAAAACAAAGCCTGCAAAATAAGAAAAACTTCAAACAAGTCAAAAAGTGTTCGGAGAAAAAAGAAAAGTGGAAAAGAGGACAGAAACAAAAGAAAAGAAAAAACTAATAACACTGATGAATCCACAGATGATGAAACCTTTTGTTTAGTGTGCGTAGTACCTTATTCTATTTCAAGGCCTGTTGGGAATTGGGTAAAGTGCACATCTTCTCAAATGTGGGCACATGTTGTGTGCGTTTCAGAAAACAACAGGGATTACTTTGTTTGTCTAGGATAAGGAATCAAATTAATAATTTGCTCTTTGGTGGCTAAGATTTGCTACTGATGTTGTTTTGATATCTATTTCCATTTTATTTGGAGAGGGTGTCAAAGTTCTGTTTGGTGTTGTAATTATTTTCTTATTGTTCTTTTTTCCATCTTCCACCTTATTACAATACATCATTGAGGTCCACTCACATATGATTCCACTTGTCCTATCAGGTGGTCATTATATTCCTAAAATCTTACGTTTTATGAAAATACTTGTTCTATTACTTGTAATACTTCTGTCTGGTGTAAAATGTTATATTTCTCAATTATAACAATATATTCATCATTTTTGTACCTACCAACAAGAGAAATAACTTGCCCCATCAGATTGTACCAGCTATCCCCACTGGTGGGATAGGTTGGTACACATTTTCCGATTGTTTTAATGATAATACTGGACTAATATTTCAGATTTAAACGACCCACCCAAAGGAAGTCTCTTTTCCATAGTAACTTTTGGTTATATTTGCGTTTTAATGAATTAATTTAATAGGAAATTGAAGCAATCTAAGTCAACAATGTACCAACTAGCCCCGACCTCCTCCTATATAAGTTAATATCAGATGCATATTTAAAGGACATTTTTCAAGTCTACGAGATAAACGTAACAAAGTCATGCCATTCAAGCGTTATGGGAGCTTTATACGCTTTCTGTATTGTAAAACAATGCTCTAGCATGGCCAAGATCGTCGTCTAGTAATATATACTTTAAACGTCATTAAAGATTCGAAACTGAGCCGCGTACCGGGTGCAATGTTTCGCAACCGGTTCCGGTAGGCGTCCTACACTTTGAGAAGCACTGCTGAGGATTTGTCTTTGTTAAGTTTAGTCTAGCACAAGGCTACATTTGTTGAGTATATAATTAATTGAAATTATATCCTGTCTTGTTCTGACATGTGTTCATTTTATTTTATTTTTTTACATGAGCATACGTATAATTATGAAAAGAAAGTCACTTCTATTACAAAAGGGTTTTTAAAATGATGTGACTAATCATCGAAATATTAATATAATTACGACCATTTATTATGTTTATTGAATGTTTTTCACTTAGCCCAGGAGTTCTTAACTGGGGGTGCAAGACAGTTCTGTTAGGGGTGCGATATGCACTGAAATAAAAATCACTTTGGCAACAGTCCACATGCTTTTACAAAAATATGGCACCTACACACAATTACTACTGGATAACTTTGAGAAGACTATAAGTGCAATCCGTTATTATAATGGATCTAAGATGTGTATATGTAACCGAAACTGTTGCTGATATGTGATGGCTGCTGCTGATGTGTTATGAAACTTTCTACACGAACAGACGTTTTGTCGAAAACCTCTTTGTCGATTTAAAAAAAAGAAAGTCTTTTGGAATTATTAATTAGGTGACAGACGTCGAACTGACATTTGGGTTTTACTTATGAATTTGAATATTTATTTACTCACATTATATTTATTTCATATCGCAAACAATTAAACTTAATCACATATTATTTGTTATTTTACTTTTGTGTCTGTATATGTATTGTCTTCATATTGCAAACAATTAAACTCAGTCATATGATGATTCATTCGATTAAAAAAATGAAATTTTAATTTTATTTAAAACTAGACGAATAACCCTTCCTGTGGACGGGTATTAAGCTAGTAGTAACGATGGGGGATCAAAAGTTGACTTTACGAATTTAAAGTTGGACAGCAGAAGCAGCTCACAGAATATATACAACGTTGAAATGAATTTAGTATTTTATCAATCCAATTTAAACTATAAAAAATAGAATTTCATTTTAAAGACTTTGTAAAAATAATAAATTTCAATGGATTTATATAGTATTGTTCTAAATTACTTTTATATGAACATAATATCAATGTAAGTTTTAAAATATATACATAAAGAAAGCAACTATATATATTCCATTACTTAAAACGACTCATAACGATAGGTTGGAAAGCATTTGGTATGAATAGAGACATTCCGAAGAGCACCTTGCCAATGTGCCTAAAGCGTAAAGTATACAACGGCTGCATAATACCAGCCATGACTTATGAATGCGAAACATGGAAATTAACCAAACGAGCTGAAAACCGGCTCAGAATAGCACTGAGAGCCATGGGAAGAGCAATGCTAGGGATAACTCTAAGAGATAGAAAAAGACCAACATGGATCAGAGAGAGGACTAGAGTGAAAGATATTATACAACTAATTAAGCAGCAAAAGTGGAGATGGGCTGGTCAACTAGCAAGAATAAATGACAATAGATGGGGGAAACGACTAACCGACCGGTGCCCATGGGACAGTAAACGAAGTAGGAAAAGACCGGACACAAGATGGAGGGACGAGATAGAAAAGTTTGCCGGTAGAGGTTAGCACAAGATAGGTCGCCATGGAAGGAGATGGGAAAGGCCTTTGTCCAGCAGTGGATTTATAACGGCTGATGATGATGATGATGATGACGACGTATAACTAGTTTTTGTAACTTCTCAGATTGTTTGCTCTGCCACCATATTGATATCCCAACGTCCTTGGTACCTTATTTCCATGTCTTTGATATCCTGATGAAATGTGGATCCGAATCCCAACTAAGGATTACTCTTTATTTCCCGTTCGACGCTATTTACTCACTTCCGAAGGGTAATGGCTTGAGAAAAGGTTGCGATAAAAAGCAACTAATAAAATTAAGATGAAGGTGAAAAGTAGTCATAACTAATTAAAATAATAATGATTTATAATACTTCATCTAATAAACATTTTTTTTAAAAAGGAAAAATGTATTAAATACTGTAACTAGCAGAATTTAAACAAACATGGATACGATCGGAATAAAGAATGGTTTTAAGGGTGTTTTTTGAACTTCTGTTTCCAGTTAATTGGTAAAGCAGGACGGGCTAAGCTAGCGCTTTCCCTGGCTACGAGGATGCGGGTTCGAATCCCACCTACGGTTTATACTTTATTTTCCGACCAACGTTACTCACTTCCGGGTGTAACTAATACAATTAAGATGCACAACGTGAACTTCGTGACTCATTAAACTTGATTAACAAATTCTTCACAATTTCTCTGCGATTTGATATCTAAGAAACTAGAAATTACTTGAATTACTATGATACACAAGTATCTCGTTCCAGATCGTCCATTGTACCATCAAATGTTGCATCGGAAATATGTTTTCTGTTAGCTCAAGTAGCATTTTGTTTCTTGGAGTCAATTCCTACATAATCAAAACTAGCAGCTGAAGTAGGGATTGGTAGATTCAGATCCATGTTGTACAGGTATTATTGCTGATGGAATATTGGAATAAAACATTTCTTTATGATTCTTCTGTTGTATCTTTGAATTTTGCAGGAACACAAATAGCAATCGTTACAATGATTTCTGGTTTCCCTCCATCAGAATAACGAATGCAAGAGCTTTCTTTTTGCCTATTTTCCATTGTCTTATAACAGAAACAAAGCAGACACTTTCTATGAAATTAGATACCCATATGTATAATGCGAAATAACACGAAAACCTATAATTGAAACGTGTTTTTGAAGAAATGTTACGTAATAGAGGAAACGGTTTTAATTTTTTTTTATTTCAGCGCCTTAAAAAATATATAGAAAATAACCTGAAATAATCAAAACAATTTTCCGACCCATTAACTGCAGATGATTGAAATTTAAGTCATTGCAATTATATGGCTCAACTGCGAATGAAGGAATGTTCTATCAGTCACTCATATACAGGGTAGCGTAAATTAGCTGAACAGTTGTTCTCTGTATACAATGAACCCTACCCTTGAAGTTTGTTTATACGTTTCTCTGTAACTTTAAGTGGAATGGCTCATTGTTCAAAGAGAAAACAAACTGTTCAGCCTATTTCGTGCCACCCTGTATAATCCGAGTTACGCCGCATTTAGTACACGACAACGGAGCTGTTCCTGTCGCAGTTAATGGGTTAATATATACCTGTGTAAGTTGACATCGCAATTACAGTAACACAACATTTAATCCCATGACATGAGTAACTGTTTCAATGTTGATTCTTGACTTCCAGGTGGTAATCTGAGCATTTTTAGATTTTAGATCTTTCTTAGATAAAGTATGGGTACAGCGCTTTCTCGGGCTATATTATAGTTCAGACATTATTAGATTTCTATGGAGTATTCTTTTACAGAATTTTGAATTAAATTGCAATATCTTCTTGGTTAATTATATTAATATAGTAACAAACGTAAACAAAATTCGTTCAGTACATTAAGTAAAAACAAAAGATTTTTTCCAATTTTTGATATTAACTTTATTGAACAACAGTTTTACCGTTTTGTTTCATTATTTTCTACCTTCCTTCAAGCAACTAAATAATTCCATCCTCCCAAAACGTTTTAGATTTCTCACCGAAGAACTGACATCTTTTAAGCCGTGGAATTATTTTTTTCATTAATAGAGTTATGTATAAACCGGATGTAAAGACTTCTAACCGCACCCTTTCCTAGTTACCACCCGGTAATCTGAAATCGATTTCATGTTAATGTTTAAATTACCCCCTCTCTCACTGATGTAGCTAAAATGATAAATGCTCATGCCTACAACTCATAATACGTTTATTGAATAAACCCTAACCATAACATTAGGGTCACTAAGCTTAATAAACATTTTTTAAAAATCTAAATTAACATAGGAGTTGGGTTGACATCAACGTCAAGCTATCCCCAGGTCTAAATAAACATGAAAACATGTTATGGGGTAATCTATAATGCGAAATAATTGAAACGTATTGGTTGAAATCACCTTCAAGCTACCGTAGTGGGAATTTTAAATCGATTTCATCATTATCTTCCGGTAATCTGGACGCGATTTCAAGTTAGTGTAGGGTAACATGAAGCAGGGGTAATCTGAAATTGCTCTACCGGAATAAATAGTAAGCCGAAAATGCAATATCTGCTGAAATGCTTCGGAATACCAAGCTGAAATAATTATTTTCCTAGCCATCAAAGAAACATGCGGTCTAGCGTTATCTTGATGGAATATTACGCTTTCTTTGTGAACTAATTCTAACGCTTTTCGTCAATGGCTGTCTTCAGTTGGCCTAATTAGAAGCAGTACTTGCTCGAATCGAACGTTTGGTTCTCCGGGAATTCCTAATCGCTGAAGACAGTCTTCTTCTCTCAACATATACACACCATCATTTTCTTTGGATGACGACCGGTCTTTCGTACGGCTAGTGATATTACATTGTTTTGTCCGACAATCTTTTGCGTCCAACGCTATTGTAATGCACAACTTTAATCTCAAGTGATCATTTTAAATAATTTCTTTATTATCTGGCATAAATGCATTACCGTTTTTGATTATAAGGTTGGTCATCTTATAAACACTGTTCAGCTGGGCCCTTTAGTTTCCTAAGAGACCGTACCTCTATTGTTCTATTTTCCATACTGCGTGTACGCATTGGCCATGTTCTCTGAGCACGAAACGAAAGAAGAAAGAGAACGAAACAAACGATGATCATTTTGATTTCCGAACTCTCCCGCCTTGTTTAGCAAATCAATTTTTTTTTGTATTTTGTGCAAAAATGCTGATTATTCCTAAGATGTTCTGTATAATTGAGGCGGGACAGTGAGATTTGATTTTTGCAGACATCAGCATCCAAAAGAGCGATACAACATTATTTTTATTTTGGCTTGATACTAGATGACAGACGAATTTTATTCTTTAGAAATTAATTATGTATATTGCGTATATAATACTAAATACATGTGTAAGAAAGAATGTATACAGCGATGGATCTTTTTGTATTTTTACTTAAGGGCGTGTGTTACAATATAGATGAAATGTAAGGCACATAGCCACGGGATTTGGGGTACAAATCATATATAAGAAATCCGACATATGTTTTTGAAAATATTTAATTCGAGTGCTCGATATATAAGAAAGTT
>VCCN01004882.1:2590742-2607620 GCA_006491835.1 Architeuthis dux
TTTTTTTTCTTATGCCTTTTTAAAAGTATTACCTGATTGCGGTACCCGTGGTCGGTGTTCGCCTGGGTGAGAGCCAGGATTTGAATCCTGTGGTTCCGTGGTATGACTAAATGCATCGTTCTAACTATGAACATACTAATATAAGTATTATATACGGGTATCCTTCGATTTTGAATGTTTGTTTTACGCAACATTTTCGTTTTTACGAAAAAGGTCGGAAGAAAATAGTGTTCAGTGTCTTTTGACAGCGATCCCTTTGTAGACAGTGCACTCTTGTACCTCCCCCCCTCTCAGAACCTCTGATGTATCAGCCTAACCTACAACCATCAATATGTTGAGGGTCTGTGAACGCTCAAGGAATTTTCGATTAAGATTAATGATAATTGCTTCTTAGCTTTACAACATTTCAGGTCATGAAAGGTTTTTATAGGAACGCTCTAATTTTCGATGGCGGGGGAATCGTTCACATGCAGTAAATCGTTGGGAAATTGTTACAGTTACCGTTTTAAAATGGTCGCCAGCCCAGCTGGAAAGTGGCAGGAGCTGATGGCGAATTTAAAGTCAAAGAAGCAGACGACAATTTCATTTGTTTTTCACTTTTTAAATTCAAAATGACTGAAGGACGTTTTCGTTTACAAAAAAAAATGCTTTAACTGGACGTGGTAAGCCCGTTGCACCTACATCTATTGTTTCATTACAAGTAACAAGACATGTCTTACCTAAACTAAAAATCACATTCAGGGAGTTATCCAATCTTACTAGTAATGACATGTATTGTATAAAGTAGTTGGCTAAACGACACCTTATTGCTAACACATTAGAATGTATCGACTACAAAATACGGATGTAGTTTCAGAGAAGAAAAGGACAGGAATATATTGACGGTTATGCATAGACTTCTCATCAGTGGAAAAACAGGAAACTTAGGAACGGTTCTTTCTTTAGTAGATATCATATATAGTTGCTGGACATAATATACTGGTGATCTATTGATATGAACAATAGCATGTGGTTCAAGAGACTGGTGTCAGTCGAAGGGTAATTATTGAGTGGCAAAATGTTATACGCGATATTTGCGCATAGTTCATAATCGATCACCATATTGAATTGGGTGGACCAAATACAAAGGTCGAGATCGATGAAAATAAATTCATGAAACCAAAATATCACAGAGAGATGCAACAAGAACGTAAAAGCGACCGCTGTGCAGGACAGATCAGTAAGCACCCTACTACCATTGATTCAGCAGTATATCTTGTCAGGGACAAGGGTACTAACTGATCAATGGGCCAGTTATAAGCAATTACCTAACCACTATACAGTGAACCATTCCCTGCATTTTGTAGATCCAAGATATCCAACAATCCACACAAACCATGTGGAAGGCTTTTGGACCCATTTTGTATCTGCAAGATTCCATGTGGAGAAAAACATGCAAAGAAGACCAGTTTGTAAATATTCTATACTGGAGTTCACATTATTACGATAGCCCTAACCCTAAAACTACTAACCTAACACTAAACCCTAAAAATACTAATAATAAAAATGCTAACCCCAAAAACACTATCTCTAAAAAACACTAAGCCTAAATTATCCTTTGTATTTATCAAGAGTTTTGTTTTAATTTTTTTTTAAAGTGGAGAAAACCACTAGTCTCTTGAACCACTTGAAATTACCTGATATCAGTTGCCCACTTAAAATATGAAAATAAAAACTTAAAATGTGTCGTCTGCTTCTTTGATTTAAATTCGTCCTCAGTGCCTGCTACACTGCAGCTGGAGCGACGGCCATTTTGAAACGAGCAAGGTAACAATAGCCAATCGTTGTATTTGATAACAGCGTCAATTAGCTAAGCGAGTATATTTAGTAAAGAGATTCTATGTTTGGTAGATGTTTTCACCAGATCAATATCCTTATCTTTGTTATTTCATCAGAACGTTCCGGCCGATATGATTTTCGGCTTCACTCAGATGTATGGTTATCTTGTATCGTTTTAACATATTCAATAGAAACGTTAAAATTCACTGCTTTGTGATGTGTAAGATACAACCAACAATGATGAGGATGTCGGTCTAGATAATTCACTGTGTACTTCATCCCAGAACGTCCAGCAATGCATGTGTGCGAGAGAGCGCACCGGCTGAAGTGCTATAATCAACACAACAACAAAATTGAAAAAAATATTTCACAATGAAGTTAAAAGAAGTAACTGAAATACTTCAAAGCCGAAGTGGTCAAACATGATGTAACAGTTGCAAATCACACGGGTTTTGTTTGCATTCTTTACGTTAGTGATTTTGGACCATATGAGCGACCAGCACCCCAAATCTTTGCAAATCTAAAAGGACGGATTTTGTCTTTACACCGGTGACGTCACTGAAACGTCAGCAGCCGTTAGTTACCAAATTAAACAAAGTCCGCGTGTTGATATTGAAAATAGAGATTGAAAGTAGAAAATCCTCGCCTGAACTGGTGTCGCTTCTCTGTATTTGTTTCGAAGTTACTTTTCTTCCGAAAACATTAAAAACTATTTATTCGATAAATCATTTAGATTGTTTATAGTTTTTTCCCCTTTTTTAAACTAACAATTCTTCCGAAATTTGATGTTTCGAAGTTAGTTACTCTTTGATGTTGTTTCCATTTAGATTGTTGATAGTTTTTTTTTCCTTTTTTTAAACTAACAAACTTTCGAAGTTATTAAGCGACATTCTTCCGAAAAAATTAAAAACTAAAAGCTATTTATTATTCGATAAAAAATAGGTTGTTTATAGTTTTTTTTTTAAACAAACAAACAAACTTCCGACTTATAAGACTTTTTTTGGTGCTTTCAAAATTCAATCTAAGTAGCTTTTTGTGCTCATTGCTTATTTGTGATTATTAGAGTTTACATTTTACAGTCAGTCGGCAGTTGTATTCTTAGTGTAATCGTTAGCGTATATGACTGCCAACTCCTATGACGCGATTTCAATCCACGTCGGATCTTCCTTGTTGTTTTTTTTGTTCTGAAAAAAATTAAAACCTATTGTTTGTGCTTTTAATCTAAGTATCTGTTTGTGCTTTCAATCCAACTATTCTTTGTCGCTTAATATTCAAGGGTCCAAATAAGTTTTATTCTGGCATTAGGAGATCGTTTCTCTCTTTGATTATTCAAGTACCGGTCCATGAAGACAAGAATTGAAATTCGCTGATGGCTAGGATGTCCATTTTTAGTGTGATGAAATGGTCTTACGAAATAAAAATATATCCGGATAGTTTTACAAACAAGTTTAGAGTCTTCCTTTTTTTTTGTTCAGGAGTTCCCTCCCGCAAATGAGAAACCCAACGACGAGACGTCTCATGTCGGCAGAATATGTAAAAGGGGCTATACAACACCTGTTGACCCCCGGACTACCTGGATTACTTTATGGCTTATCCTTTCCAGGAGTATTTGGTTTGTGCTCGTACTATATGTCTACATGACATAACCCTAGCCAGTGTATGACTGTACCCACTCGGTCGTGCCTATTCTTGTACTCTTTCCGGACCAGTTTACTACATTCGCCGATTATGTTGTTTATCGTCTTATCTCTTTCTCCACATAGTTTTTCTGGGTTCTGTCGATCTTTGACTTGAAATAGTTTGTCCTGATGCACTTGTCCTGGGCTGCCATGACGAGGGATTCTGTTTCTCTCTTCAGTTGTCCCCTACGTAGCCATGTCCATCATGATTCGTTTGCGATATTTCTTTTGCAATTTTAAATACTCCATGGAGTATGTTCTGTTCCCATTTCACTTTCTGTGTGTCCTTTACTACCCCCTTGCTTTCTACTGTGTATTGCTTCGAGCAGTTTTCATTATATATTCACTGCATGCTTGTACGTGTTTTTCCAATCCAATTTTGGCTATATGGACACTGACTTCTATGCTGATGAGTCCTCTGTCGCCTCCTTTCCTATTTATAATTTCTCTGTGCCATCTCTGGGGTATAGATCAGTGTACACGGGCATCAGTTCCCTAGTTGATTTGAATTCATATTTGTTCATCCCGTGTATCTTACTACCGATGCTGCCCATGTGTTCATCCCTTTTATTAGATTTCTGCTATTTAGTTTTTTATTTTAATGTATTTCAAGCGATTGCAGGTTTACACTTGATATCTGATTGAGACAACGGAAATTCTCTCTGGTCTCAAGCAACTTCTTGTATACAGTGTATTTGCAGACCCATAGGACTACCGCCGTTTGGAAAGTTTCAATTATTTAACAAGTGCATTTACTACATCCAGTTTGAAAACAAGCCGCTGTGCAGAGCAAATGAGAATGTTCAGCAATCATTATCTGTTGTTTTGTATACTCTTGCAGTAAGTATTGCACAATTATGTCTGCAATGCAATCATCAAGTGGGGAATATTGAATAGGCGTCCTTGGACGAGGCACCGTTTAATTGCTCATTGCAACTAACAAGATTGTTGATCTCTGACTCTGACTATAAATTCAGCAGTCTTCTATTCTTTGCAGTCAGACAACACTTCGAATCGAAGGATCAACGACCCCTGAAAACTCATCATGCCTAACTACACTCTGTACTACTTCAATGGCCGCGGCCGTGCCGAGATCCTGCGTATGATGTTCAATGCTGCCGGTGTCAAGTACATGGACAAAAGGTTCGAGTTCAATGAATGGGACAAATACAGGAATGGTAAGTTCCCATTTACAAAATGTGTCTAGGAGAGATGAAGATAAGCGTCGCGTTACTTCGTCTTTCCGTTCTTATTTTATTTTATTTGACTTGACCAATTTGTTATAATCGTTTTACGTCAGCAGAGTCCAGACAATCGTACATTTTGGGAAAGCATCTACTATGTCATGTGTTCGCCTTTCGTGACGCTTGGACTTTATTGGTTTGGAATCGGAGTTGTCCGACCCCAAGACAGGTTCCTAACGAAGGCTGAAGAACCATGCCTTACTTCCTATTTACCAATTATAGGGAGGGAGAAGAGATGGATTTATGTTGGACTACCCCAAGTCCAGTTGTTTTAAAACATGGGGAATGTTGAGCCCATGACGTGTTGGAAAACATGTTAAAGGGGTGGAGTGATCTTAGTCTGGCAGCTCAGTCTTGGCCTCTTCGACAGTGTATAACGTACTCGGTTCAGTACCAGGGTTCTTCACTAGATGTAAGCATTTTGATTACATGAGTTAAAAAAACTGTTGTTTTCTTAATGCTTCGAAAATACGTCCGTTTTCTTTGATTCTCAGATTCCAATTAAATAATAGACAGGTCTGGGTATTCACTCAATAGAAACCGTAAGTGAACAACATATTTTGGCAGTGATCATTGGGGTGATCAATTAAAACTTTAGAAAAAGGGGGTGATCGATGAATAAGTTACTTCTCTCGTATTCTGTTGGGCAGTGATCATTAAAATAGTCTGAGTTTTAAAAAGAAAAAGCATTGCGGGGTACATATTAACGGACCAATTTAGTATAAACACACATTGTAAATTGACCCCCAACTTTAAAAACCTGAGGTGGGGGTTGTTAAAAAACAAAACAAAATGTCTTTCTAGACATAATGTAGAGTAATTATTCAGATGTTCATCCCTCCAGCTCAGACTACCCCCCTAAAGAAATGAGTATAATCTATGTCAATAGTTAATTCGAAATTAGCTATCTGACGATATGTTATACGAAAGAAGCGGCATGAGATTAGGGGTTTCGGGAGATTTTCGAGACACACTTTCCTGGAATGCTTAGAGAAATCGGAAACTAATATTCTTCCTGTTTTCAATTGTTTCCAGATATGCCCTGCATGCGTGTCCCTGTCTTGGAGATGGACGGTGGCATGAAGATGCCTGAGACCATGGCCATTGCCAGGTACTTGGCCCGTGAACACAGTAAGTATTTTGAAGTAAAGTAACAGACGTTTATTTAATTTTTTAAATAACTTATCAGTTCTTAACGAAATTTTCAATCAATACATTTTCTCTTGAAATATGAGCAAAGGTGAGTTTTATTCTAGTGCATTTATAGATATATGATTCAATATTTATATTAGTGCTAGCATATTTCGATCATTCTTATTCTTTTGACTTATATACTTGTAGTCATTTCTCTATTTGCATATCATTTTCCTACTTGTTAGAATTCTACCCCACACGCAGCATGGACATGATGAGGTGTGACTACATTGCTGACTGCTTCTATGAAATGATGCACGATTATATGAGGTACTACCACTGGAAGAACGGACGCTTCAGGGTAAGTCAGTTATCTTAACATTCCATCTTTCAAAACACTATAGAAATGTATTAGCAAAGTGACACTAGTAAACTGATCATTAATACTAAAAGACATTAGCTGATACCAGTGTCAAGTGCTTTGTAAATAATGACAACTTTTGTGAAATCATGCACGCTTAAATGAGGTACTACCACCGGAAGAACGGACGCTTCAGGGTGACTCAGTTATCTCAACATTTCATATCTACATCTTTTAAAACATAGAAAGTATAGAAATAGATTAGCAAAGAAGCTATAGTAAAATTTTCATTATTCATAGACCTGTGGACGACGTTCACAGATTGCTTTGATTCTAGGTTTATTTAATCTAGGAATTCATTCATTCATTCATTTGTTGTCGCTCGAAGCCAGGCCATTCAAAGATTCGTTATTGAGCGTAGTGAAAATATCAGTCTTCTCGTGGGAGAATTAACGGGTTTAACCCCAGTATAAACCGGTTGGTCACCCATCTAGGTACTGATCCGGCTCGACGTTGCTTAATTTCGGTGATCGCACAAAAACTAGGCAACGGCTCACTGATTTGTATGATGATGTTGCAGTAGGCACAAGCACGTATACTAATTCAGACTCAGCCAAATGTATACATTAAAAACTTTACACCTTTTCATGAAATTTTATTTATTTTCTATTTCTTTTAGTTTGGTGAAAAGGGAGATGATGCCTTCCAGTGGTGATATGAAGGACTCTAACTACGACGTAAGTACAGCTTTCTATAATTCATATTAAAAATGATATTCTTTTAGGTTTTAGTCAGTCAAATTCATTGGACGATATTTCATATAGGAAAATAATTCCAATGTGTTTCTCTGGTAAAATTATGTCCAATGAAATTATTTAGAAAAATAATTGTAATGCATTTTTAGTATAGTTTTCAATGCAATTCCTTAGTAAAATAATAACCAATAGATTTCTATATAAGCTTTTAATGTTGTCTGTGTCACCATACATGTAATCATTAGAGTGAATGTTTTGACATGGATATTTAACAAATCATAGTAATGCATTTTTAAAGTATATCAGTTTTGAGTGCATTTATATAGTAATATAATTACCAAAAAATGGTTTTAATATTTGCGTTTCACCATACATGTATTCATTAGAGTGAATGTCTGATTGATATATAATAAATAATTGTAATGCCTTTCCATATTAAAATGATTTCCAATACATTTATATAATTAAATATATTCCAATGTATTTCTGTATGTGCTTCTAATATTTCGGTCGTATTACATGACGCGCTAAGAACCACATGATACAATCCGTCATGTATAGCGAAATCGAGTTATATAAACCATACGAGCAGGCAAGCTTCAGAAGCGGCTACTCAACAATAGACCACCTACATGCAATAAATCAACTAATCGAAACATCCTTAGAATACAACAAATCACTTTGCATTTGACTCTGTAGAACACATGGCAATCTTCAACTCAATGCGGGAACAAGGTGTTAACGAGAATTACATGCAAATCATCAACAACATATATGAAAATGGCACTGCAATAATTAGACTACATAAAGATACAAACAAGATACAGATAGCAAAAGGAGTAAGACAAGGAGATACAATATCACCTAAACTATTTACAGCGGGCCTTGAAAGCATCTTTCGGAAAACTCATTGGGAGGGAATAGATGGAGAATACTTAAGCCACATCAACGATAAACTCCCCAAAAAGGTCATAAAGAAGAAGCTCTATAAGAGGTTGATGAATACATCTACCTAGGACAGGTAATAGAGTTAGAGAAAGACCTTGACAGTGAAATAAAACGACGTTTAACGATAGGTTGTAAAGCATTCGATGTGAATAAAGACATTTTGAAGAGCACCTTGCATAATACCAGCCATGACTTACTTATTTTACTGACGTGTTTCCCCTACTACACATTACCGTATATTATGACTTTCTTCCTGTGACTTGTTTTCTAGTCACCGATTTTTACCCCAAACCGAGAGTGTTAGAATTCACACATAAAACGCAATATATATAACATGGCTGTGGATTCGAAACATGGAAATTAACACAACGAACTGAAAATCAACTTAGAATAGCACCGAGACCCAAGGGAAGAGCAATGCTAGGAATAACTCTAAGAGATAGAAAAAGATCAATATGCATCAGAGGGAGGACTAGAGTGAAGGATATTATATAATTGATTAAGCAGCAAAAATAGAGATGGGCTGGTCACCTAGCAAGAAGAGATGACAATAGATGGGGGGGAAAGACTAACCGATTGGTGCCCATGGGAGAACAAACGCAGTAGGAAAAGACCAGACAAAAGATGGACAGCGAGATAGAAAGGGTTGCCGGTAAGACGTGGCAGAGGTTAGCACAATCTAGAGCGTCGTGGAAAGAAATGGGAAAGGCATTTGTCCAGCAGTGAACGGCTGATGCTGCTGCTGCTGCTGCTGCTGCTGATGATGATGATGATGATGATGATAATGGTGACCTTCAAAGCCCCTTTTGCTTCAAAATGTCATAGTTTTCCTGAAGTGTAGAAGTAGAAGAATTAAGAAACTTTGGTCACGTTTTTCTCCGGTTTTTTTTTATCATTGGGGGATGTATCTTGTGGTTCTAAGCGCCAAATATATGCATCATACCAGTAGAGTGAATAAACCTAGCTATATCTGTTTCATATATCCTACCCCTAATATCACATTGCATGGACTGCCAGTACTGAAATAATTTCAAATGCATTTCTATCATAAAAAATATCCAGTGATATTCTATATTAAATTAATTTCCAACGAATTTCTACGTAATCATTAGTTTGAATTAAAGTTGCTACATGATGCTTTGATAAATATAACCTCTGATATCACGATTTGCATCTACAGCTAATAGTTATTTAATCCATGTTAGGCAATTTAAAAAAAACCTGAATGTATTCGTTTTTTACTTTTTCAGAACTACATGCAATGGAGATACATGAACAACTTCAACAGAGTGATGCCCTTCATGGAGAGGACTCTGTCCATGCGTGATGGTGGAAGCAAATTCTTCATGGGAAGTGATGTAAGCGCCATTTATTAGTTTCCTAATATATCATTTCGAATGGCGTCATCATTCCAATTTTATACATGGAACTTTGAATATTGGGGCCATTGATGTTAGCCAATACGTTGCTCCAGCGTGGAAGTAGCACTGATAGAATAATTAAGTATAAGTGTATGACGGCAGTAGATGACCCAAGTTTCAGCTCCATATAGAAAGTTAGTTAGCACGAGAGTTTTTAAACTTTTACTTTTATGTCTTTCCAAAAGCTCTTGTTTTTCCAAACGAGATTATACAATCTACCAACGACTTTGTTTGCCTTGATCAGTAAACCCGGAAAATATCGAACCATTTTGAATATCTCGAGAACTGCTGGCACAGCTTTGCTGTAACTTTGCCAACAATGACAGGGGATCTTACTGTGCGTGTGTGAACAGACACTCGCCCGTCGGGCTACTCAGTCAGCAATGATTACTCAGCCATTGAATGAGCTTGTGTACTGAGTTACCGAGCAAATCATTCAAGTCGCGTGCATGGTTCTGCTGCAAACGATCGTATCACCTGACCGTATGTCGGACCGTGATAATGTTAATAATAATTTTATATATTTTACTCTTTCAGAAATACCTTAGTAAAAGTAAAACGTACTTACCACAATTTGTTCCTGATATATTTTTATATATTTATTTCTATGTTCTAATACCATATTCTTCTCTGCAGTTGATGTGGTGTGACATGATGATGTACTGTTGTATGGAAAACCCCTACATGGAGAACCAGTCCATGTTCAGCCAGTACCCCAAACTGATGGCCCTCTACAATCGTGTGTCCTCTCACCCCAAGATCTCTCCATACATCAGGAGCCGCAGCAAGACCAACTGGTAGACTATTCATTGAACTTCCAACACTCAGATATATTATGCAAGTTTTGAAATCAGAAGAAAATTGACTCAAATGGATTCTGTTACTGACATCGATTTGTATTCAAGTAATGAAGGTCTTGTTTTTTCAAGGATGTATCTGTTTTATGCTTTTATTTTGAAAACTAGTCTATTACTCGTCGCTTCATTGATGGTTTTAATCAGTGTACAACAAACGGCTCGCCTTATGACTGCAATTGATACGATAACAGTTTTGTTTTTCATTCTGCTAAAAATAAAATATAAATGATAATATTAAAAATGAAACAAACTGTATAATTATGTAACGAGCAAACAGAGAGACAGACAGAGAGAGAGACAGAGAGAGAGAGAGAGAGAGAGAGAGAGAGAGAGAGGGGGGGGTGAAGGATGTTTGTCTCACACCGCCGATATAATATGGTATGTTGAACTATGAGAGTGACAATTAGTTGTTTATTAGGACCGATAACTCCGAGATATTTTTATCCAAACCATAAAATACTTAAAAACGTTATATATTTTCAATAATTAGTTGCCCAATAACCCGTATAACAATTTTCATTTTAATCGGTTCAATATTGTTTGCATTTTGACATATGGTTATTTACATAAAAAATTTAAACAAACAATTGAATCGACCGTAACTGACAATTATTCAATTCCTAGTGTTTTGCCAACATTATAGCCAAATCTCAGCAAAATCGGTCAAGATATGAGAAATCTTCCCAATCGTAAACAAAAACAACGCTTTGGCTTATAAATGTAAACAAACAGATAGGCTATAACTCACCATCCCCCAAGTAGAATCCCACCACAAGCCTACATACAAAATTTCATTGAAATATATTGAAAGTTATCCAATTGATAAAAAAGAATACAACGGCTTTTTCCCGCAAGGGAGAAAAATACTGATAACCATTTTTGGGGACTCCTTCCCTTAAAATATCAACTTCGTCACATTATTTCATTTTGCTGTCTGTAAAAAAACGTGTAAAATTCAATTGCTCTTTTCTTTAATTCGAAATTAATCGATCAAATGTCACATGATGATTCCTCGATTCACATGGAAAATAATTCAGACAAATAAAAAGCAAAGCGAAGTGACTTTACTTAACTTTTTACCATTTTTTCATGAAAGTTAATATTCAGGCACAATGACGACGGCGTCTGCATTTTCTGATCCTGCCGAAAAAGAACTTTTAGTTAGTCCCCACTAGGAAAACGAAAAACCTAACAAAACTTTCATAACCAATTTGTCCCCCCTCCCCCGGGTTAGGGCGTAGAGGTTAGGGTTAGAGGTTAGGAGTCTTTTCCGTTGGTCCCTAACTTCCATAATTTTAAAGTGCGGAAGAAAATGTATTAAGCTGTTTTTTCTTTATCTTTAATTAATTCGTGGCATTAGTTTAGATGGTTAGGTTAGAGTCAAACCGTCCTACGTACGAAAATATGGTTTGAGATATTGCGGTTACTTCCGATGAGAAAAGCATTTGTTTCGTGAAATTTCTCATTTTTAATTATGTTCAGGTACATTGCTCTATTTTAGAAAAATGATTTCTCAATGAAATAAAACAAAATTCGGTCAGTTCGTTTTTCGGTTAGCATTTCTTATCATCATGGACTCTACACGTTTTATTAGAAATTTAGTATTATCCGAATCTTAAACCCCACTTCCACGTTAAAACATTTTAATAGTGGCAACACTAAACTTGCACGAATTTTCTTTTTAACAGAAGTAAGCGAAATACCTCAAAGCTGCATTTATCCCCAGCATTGCTCTTTCCATGGCTCTCTAGGGTGGTTTTCAGCCCGTTTTGTTAATTTCCATGTTTCGCATCCACAGCCATGTTATACATATAGCGTTTTATATGTGAATTCTAACACTCCCGGTTTTGGGTAAAACGCGGTGACTAGAAAAAAGTAACAGGAAGAAAGTCATACTATACGGTGATGTGCAGTAGGGGAGAAACGTCATAGTAAGAAATATGACTTTGGTTACTGGGTAGAAAAAAGTCATAAACAAAACAAATTAATAATTACCTTTTTACTATGACTTTCTGTCGTACAATTGTTGGATAATGCCGGTATATTCTTCTGTCACCGATGTGATGGTGATGAGAGAGAAGAGGGCTCGTTCCAGGAAACCTGCTTTCTTTTAAAAAAGGATAAAATTTAAGAGGAATAAAAATCCACAACTTACAAAATATTTCGGAGAAAAAGTATTGTTGATATTGTTGATATAATGGTTTTCTCAAAAAGAACGCACGCAGGCTGGAGTGAAAATATCCTATTTTTTATTTATTGACTCCCCTTCAATGCACTTTCGGTTTAGAAAAGGAAATTTAATTTTGCTTAAATTAATGACTCATTTAAATAATTACAAATATCGAAATGAAGGTAAAAAAATAAATCATCCTAGCAATTAGGATTTATTTAACACACATATTCTTTAAGTGTTAATCTTGGTGTACTGCTTTGTGTACCGGATTGCCAGCCGGCTCGATGCTGGTTCAGATCTTATAAATTTTATAACTCGGTTTTGTTTAGCGTAACTCATTAGGCTAAACAGACACATAAACCAACAAATTCGGTAACATTGGTATGCATATGTATATACTAAGAGTTAATATCAGTGAAAAATGTAAGTATATACACTGGATTCTGCTTAATAAGACTATCGGTTTTTAGGGCAGTCTGCACAACAGGACCAATATTGTAAGAACCTATTCAAACATATGTAATCATCGCTAATTAGCTTCGTTTATTATGACCAATGCGCCGTTTATTTGGACCAGGCGGCAGTGCCACCGAATTAATAATTTTTAAATTAACACTGATATCATTATTAAAAAATAATTTTAGTTTTCAAAACAACTATTTTTCAAATATGTTTTGTTTGTAACTCAAATTAAATGTGAAATAACCGAACTCTCAAAGATATACCGTGTTAGGATTTGGTTGACTAAATTACCCCCTTGCATTGCTCATTGCTTCGAATAAGAGTTTTTTGTATTAATATCTTTTCATAGATAGATATGCCTTGTTCGGTTAATCGGACCAGTCGGTTATTGGGTCCAACATCGTTGGTCCCGATGCGGTTGGGCGGGGTAGTCGGTTTGTGTGTCAAAGTCCTGGAGTACTTCATGGCTTCTCCTTTCCAGGGGTCTCTAGTCTGTGCTCGTAATATTTGTCTACATGACCTAACACTAGCCATTTGCACAGTTCCCAGTGTATGGCTGAACCTACTCTGTCGCGCCTATTCTTGTACTACTTCTGGTCCAGATGACTACATTCGTTGATTATGCTGTTTATCGTCTCATCTCTTTCTCCACGGAGGTGAGATTTGCTGTTTTTTCTGGGTTCTGCCGATCTTTGACATGCCATAGTTTGTCCTGATGCACTTGTTCTCGGCTGCCATGATGAGGGATTCTGTTTCTCTACTCAGTTGTTCTCTACGTAACCACGTCCATCATCATTCGTTTGCGATATTTTCTTTTTGCAATTTTAAATTCTCCATGGATTTTTTTCTTCTGTTCCCATTTTACTTTGCTTGTTTCCTTTACTACCCCCTTGTTTGCTACCGTGTATTGGTTGTGGCACTGTTACGAGCGGTTTTCATATGTTCACTGCATGTTTGCACGTGTTTCTCCAATCCGATTTTGGCTATTTGGACACTGTCTTCTATGCTGAGGTTTCTTCTGTCGCCTTCTTCCCTATTTATAATTTCTCTGTGCCCTCTCCGAGGTATAGATACTTGCACATGGGCATCAGTTCTCTAGTTGCCGGGTCCATTAATTTGGATTCATCTTTGTCCATCCATCTGACGCTGTCCATGTGTTCATCCCTTTTATCAGATTTCTGCTATTTAGTTTATTACTTTAATGCAGTTCAAGTGGTTGCAGGTTCACACTTGATATCTGATTGCGACAATGCAGATTTTCTCTGGTCTCAAGCAACTTCTATTTGTATACAGTGTATTTGCAGATCCCCAACACTACCGCCGTTTGGAAAACCAATTATTTATCAAGAGCATTTACTACATCCAGTTTGAAAACAAGCCTACACAATTAGGTCTGCAATGCAATCATCAAGTGGGAAATATTTAATAGGCGTCAATGGACGTGGCACCGTTTAATTGCTCATTGCAACTAACAAGGTTGTTAATCTGTGACTCAGGACGGACTATAAATTCTATTCTTTGCAGTCAGACAACACTTCGAATCGAAGGATCAACCACCCCCGAAACCTCGCCATGACAAACTACACTCTGTACTACTTCAATGGCCGTGGACGTGCCGAGATCCTGCGTATGATGTTCGCTGCTGCCGGCGTCAAGTACATTGACAAAAGGTTCGAGTTCAATGAATGGGACAAATACAGGAATGGTAAGTTCCCATTAAAAAAATATTTTCTGAGTACAGATGGATGGAAAATTACTTCGTAAAAACAAGATGTAGTATCGCCTCATGCTTTATCAACGTATGGCCAATTGTGTTATCATGCTGTTAAAATGTCGGATTTCGACGGAGAGTCATAAAACAAAACATTTTAAACAAATGCGTTTACGATTTTTAAAATCTTTCAATTTTACTGGAGGTGGCTAGGAGAGATGGAGACAACCGTCGCGTTATTTCGTCCTTCCGTTCTTATCTTATTTTACTTGACCAATTTGTTATAATCGTTTTACGGCTTGTTAGGTCTATCGAAGCTTCAGCAGAGTTCAGTTAATCGTACATTTTGGGAAAGCCTCTACTATGTCATGTGTCCGCCTTTCGTGACGTTTGGAATCGGAGTTGTCCTACCCCAAGACAGGTTCCTAACGAAGGCTGAAGAACCATGTCTTCCTTCCTATTTGCCAATTATAGGTAGGGAGAATAGATGCGTTTATTTTGGACATATGCCATCTCCAAGGCCAGTTGTTTTAAAACATGGGGAGTGTTGAGCCCATGACGTATTGGAAGGGGTGGAGTGATCTTAGTCTGGCAGCTCAGACTTGGCCTCTTCGACAGCGTAAAACGTATTCGTTTCAATTCCAGACTTTTTCACTAGATGTACGCATGTTGATTACATCCGTTAAAAAGCTTTTTTCTTTTCCTAATGCTTCGAAAATGACGTCCGTTTTCTTTGATTCCCAGATTCCAATTGCATAGACAGGTCAGGTTATTCGCTCAATAGAAACCATAACGTGAACAACGTCTTTTGGCAGCGTGCCGTATTGGGGTGATCAATTAAAACGGGTAAAGGTGGTGATCGATGAATAAGTTACTTCTCTCGCCTTTTGTGCGGCAGTAATGATTTAAAAAGTCCGAATTTCCAAAGAAAAAGCATTGCCGGGTACATATTAACGGACCAACTAACGCACCCTAAAAACAAAGAAATGTTCTTCTTAGTCATAATATAGCGTAAATGTTCAGGCTTTCATCCCTCTAAGTCCATTGGTGCGTCTTGTAGGCACGGCACATGCATATATTCATATATACATAGCCAGTCATCTAGCCAAACCAACTTAACGGCCTATGTTCGTGTCGACTATGCCAATGTTGACAGTTATGGCTGATGGTTTCTGATAAATAAACAATCATATTTTGATTACATCAGTTAAAAACCGTTCTTTTCTTAGAGCTTCGAAAATGACGTCCGTTTTCTTTGGTTCTCAGACTATCCCCTCCCCACCCCATCAAAAATAAGAATAATTTATGTCAATAGTTAATTCGATGTCTGACATTTTCGAGACACAAACGTTCCTGGAATGCTTAGAGAAATCTTAAACTAATTTTCTTCCTGTTCTGATTTGTTTCCAGATATGCCCTGCATGCGAGTCCCTGTCTTGGAGATTGACGGTGGCATGAAGATGCCCGAGACCATGGCCATCGGTATTTGGCCCGCGAACATAGTAAGTACTTTGAATCAAAATAACAGAAATGTAATTAATTTTTAATTAATTTTAAAACTTTCAAAAATAACTCCTCAGTTCTTAGCGAAATTTTCAATCAATAACATTTTCTCTTGAAATATTAGCAAAAGTGAGTTTTATTCTTGTGCATTTATAGATATATCATTCAATATTTATATTAATGCTAACCTATTTCAAACATTTTTAATTGTTCTCTTAGAATTCTACCCCACGAGCAACATGGACATGATGAGGTGTGACTACATCGCTGACTGCTTCTATGAAATCATGCACGATTACATGAGGTACTTCCACTGGAAGAACAGACGCTTCAGGGTGAGTCAGTTATCTTAACATTCCATATCTACATCTTTCAAAACACTATCTATAGAAATGTATTAGCAAAGTGACAATAGTAAAATGATCATTATTCATAGACCTGTGGACCACGTTCACAAATTGCTTTGATTCTATGTTTATTTAATCTAGGAATGCATTTTCTGTCGCTCGCAGCCAGGCCATACAAATATTCGGGAGGGGGTGTATTTGGTTTCCTTGTTGAGCGTAGTGAAAAAATCGGTCTTCTCCTGGGAGGATTAACTGGTTTGGCACGTGCACCACTGGTCGCACTAAAACGGTGTATTTAACGCGAATTGGCCGTAACTAATCTGGGGGGAAATTGTAGCAGAAGCTAGGCAACGGATCACTGATTTCGATGATAATGTTGCAGTAGGCGCAATCACGTATGAGGAATGTTTTTTTTACCTCGAACTAATTCATGGACTCAAATATATACATGAAACACCTTTTTTT
>VCCN01004882.1:2619646-2659569 GCA_006491835.1 Architeuthis dux
TGATTTTCAGCTCGTTTTGTTAATTTCCATGTTTCGTATCCACAGCCATGTTATACATATTGCGTTGTATATGTGAATTCTAACACTCCCGGTTTGGGGTAGAAATCGGTGACTAGAAAAAAGTCATACTATACGGTGATGTGCAGTAGGGGAGAAACGTCATAGTAAGAAATATGATTTTGGGTCCTGGGTGGAAAAAAGTCATATAAAAAGAAATGAATAATTACCTATTTACTATGACCTTTTGTCGTACAATCAAAGAATCTGAAGTCTTGTTTCTTGGTGAAATATTTGTTTAAAAAATCCTTTCCATGAATATTTGCAACCCCGCCCAAAGCGCATAGGAAAATAAAATCGTCTCCGTAATGAAATGTTTTTATATTATAAAATTCATAATAAAATTTGAAAACAGGTGTCAAAAATTGCACAGTTTATAGAATATATTAAAAGATAATTTTGAAATAGGGAAATGTGAAAAATCAAATGAAAATATATTGTTTAAAATGTTTTTAAATCAACAAATGTAATAAAACATCCAATTCAAGTTTTTAAAACAATTCTTGATGACGTAAATCAGGTTTCTGCTTTTCAAATTATAAACATTTTTTAAATTTGAAAACATTTTCCAGTATCGAAGGGTAACTACGAACTCTTAAGCCTAAAAAGATATTTTTTTTAAAAAAGGATGAAATTTAAGAGGATTAAAATCCACAACTTACTTAAAGGTCGAAACAAAATATTTCGGAGAAAAATAATTGTTGATGGCACAAAAAGAAAGCACGCAGGCTTGAGTGAAAATGTCCTATTTTTTAAAAATGTATTCTCCTTTAAGGAACATTCAGATTAGAAAAGGGAATGTACTTTTTAAAAAGATAATCAACACATATTTAACTAAAGGTAAATAAATAATTCTTCCTGGCAATTCGGATGTATTTAACACACATATTCTTTAAGTGTTAATCTTGGTGTAATGCTTTGTGTACCGGATTGCCAGTCGGCTCGATGCGGCTTCAGATCTTATAAATTGTATAAATCTGTTTTGTTTAGCATAACTCATTAGGCTAAACAGACACATAAACCAACAAATTCGGTAACATTGGTATGTATATGTATATACTAAGAGTTAATTATATACAGTGGATTCAGCTTAATAAGACTATCGGTTATTAGGGCAGTCAGCCAACAGGACCAATTTTGTAAGAACCTATTCAAACGTATGAAATCATCGCTAATTTGCTTCGTTTATTATGACCAATACGCCTTTTATTTGGACCAAGCGGCAGTGCCACCGAATTAACATGTTTTTAAATAAATCCTGATCTAATTATTAAAAATATATTTTTTAGTTTTCAAAACAAATATTTTCCAAATATTTTTTGCTTGTACCTCAAATTAAATGTGAAATACTCAAAAATATACCGTGTTAGGTTTTAGTTGACTAAATTACCCCCCCCCCCCCACACACACACACACCTTGCATTTCTTATTGCTTCAAACAAGAGTGTTTTTATAATTTGTTCATAGATAGATTTGCCTTGTTCGGTTAATCAGACCAGTCGGTTATTGGGTCCAACATCGTTGGTCCCGATGCGGTTGGGTGGGGTAGTCGGTTTGTGTGTCAACGTCCTGGAGTACGTCATGGCTTCTCCTTTCTATTTGTCTACATGACCTGACCCTGGCCATTTGCACAGTTCACTGTGTATGACTGAAACTACTCTTTCGTGCCTATTCTTGTACTCTTTCTGGTCCAGTTGACTACATTCGCCGATTATGCTGTTTATCGTCTCATCTCTTTCTACACGGAGGTGGAATTTGCTGTTTTTCTGGGTTCTGTCGATCTTTGACTTGACATAATTTGTCCTGATGCACTTGTTCTCGGCTTCCATGCTGTGGGATTCCGTTTCTCTCTTCAGTTAACCTCTACGTAGCCATGTCCATCATCATTCGTTTGCGATATTTTAAATTCTTTATGGATTTATTTTCTGTTCCCATTTTACTTTACCGTATATTGCTTGTTGCACTAAGCGGTTTTCATAATATTTTCACTGCATGGTTGCACGTGTTTTTCCAATCCAATTTTAGCAATTTGGACACTATCTTCTATGCTGAGGAGTCCTCTGTCGCCTTCTTTCCTATTTATAATCTCTTTGTGCCATCTCTGGGGTATAGATCATTGTACATGGGCATCAGTTCCCTAGTTGGCGGTCCCGAAATGGTCCCGTGTATCTTATTATGCTGCCCATGTGTTCATATCTTTTATCAGATTTCTGCTATTTAGTTTATTATGTTAATGCATTTCAAGCGATTGCAGGCTCACCCTTGATATCTGATTGCGACAACGCAAATTTTCTCTGGTCTCAAGCAACTTCTTGTATACAGTGTATTTGCAGACCCCCAGTACTACCGCCGTTTGGAAAGTTTCAATTATTTATCAAGTGCATTTATTACATCCAGTTTGAAAACAAGCCTCTGTGCAGAGCAAATGAGGATGTTCAGCAATCATTATCTATTGTTCTTTATGCTCTCGCAGTAAGTATTACACAATTAGGTCTGCAGTGCAATCATCAAGTGGGGAATATTTAATAGGCGTCATTGGACGAGGCACCGTTTACTTGCTCATTGCATCTAACAAGGCTGTTAATCTGTGACTCAGGATAGCCTATAAATCCAGAAGTCGTCTTCTGTATTCCGTCAGACAACACTTCAAGTCGAAGCATCAATGACCCTCGAAACATCACCATGCCTAACTATACTCTGTACTACTTCAATGGCCGCGGCCGTGCCGAGATCCTGCGTATGTTGTTCGCTGCAGCCGGCGTCAAGTACACAGACAAAAGGTTCGAGTTCAATGAATGGGACAAATACAGGAATGGTAAGTTCCCATTTAAAAAATATTTTCTGAGTACAGAATGGATAGAAAAGATATAAAATCGCCTCCTGTTTTATCGACGTATGGCCAATTGTGTTATTATGCTGTAAAAATGCAATGGCGGATTTCGACGAAGAATCATGAAACAAAATATTTTTTTTAAATTCGTTTACGATTTTTAAAATCTTTCAATTTTACTGTATGTGAAGATGGAGAAAACCGTCCCGTTATTTCGTCCCTCCGTTCTTATTTTATTTTATTTTACTTGACCAACTTGTTTTACGGCTTGGCCAATCAAAGCTTCACCAGAGTCCAGTCACTCGTACATTTTGGGAAAGCTTCTACTAGGTCCTTTGTCCGCCTTTCGTGACACTGGACTAGCCCTTGGACTTCCCTGGTTTGGAATCGGAGTTGTCCGACCTCAACGCAAGTTTCTAACGAAGGCTGAAGAACCCTGTCTTCCCTCCTATTTACCAATTATAGGGAGGGAGAAGAGATGGATTCATGTTGGCCATCCCCAGGGCCAGTTGTTTTAATAAATGGGGAGTGTTGGAAGGGGTTGAGCGGTCTTAGTCCAGTTCAGTATTGGCCTCTTCGACAGCGTAAAACCTACTCGATAGCGTCCCAGACTTCACTACATGTAAGCATTTTGATTACATCTGTTAAAAAATGACACCCGTTTTTTTTAATTCTCAGACCAATTAAATAATTGATAGGTCTGGTTAGTCACTCAATAGAAACCGTAACCTGAACAACGTCTTTTGGCAGCGTGTTGGGGGTGATCAATTAAAAAGTTAGGAAAAATGGGTGATCAATGATTAAGTTACTTCTCTCGCTGTTTGTTGGGCGTGATCATTAAAAAAGTTCGAATTTAAAAAGAAGAAGTATTGCCGCGTACATACTAACGGACCAATTTAGCATAAACACTCATTGAAGTACCCTCTGAACAAAACCTGTTTTGGGGAGGTTGTTAACAAAAAGTTCTTTTTAGACATAATAAAAAGTTTTCATCCCTTGGTGTTAGATCTATTGGTGCGGCCTGTAGGCGCGACACACGCATACGCATATACATAGTCAGCCATCCAGCCAAATCCACTTAAAAACTGAATAAACCTATGTTGATGTTGACTATGTTGACGTTGACAGTTTTGGTTGACGGCCTCTAATAAATAAGCAACAAAAAACACATTTTGATTACATCTGTTAAAAACCGTTGTTTTCTAACAAAATAATTTATGTCAATATTTAATTCGAAATTAGGTGCCTGATGATAGTTTATATGAGAGCAACGTTTACACGCGTAATGACGGCATGAGATTAGGGGTTTCGGGTAGAATTTCGAGATGCACACTTTCCTGGAATGCTTACAAAAATCGGAAACTAATGTTCTTCTTTTTTTCAATTGCTCCCAGATATGCCCTGCATGCGCGTCCCTGTCTTGGAGATAGACGGTGGCATGAAGATGCCCGAGACCATGGCCATTGCCAGGTACTTGGCTCGCGAATACAGTAAGTATTTTGAATAACAGAAGTTTAATTAATTTTTAATTAATTTCAACATTTTCAAAAATAACTTACCAGTTCTTAACAAAATGTTCAATCAATACATTTTCTCATGTAATATTAGCAAGATTGTATTCTTGTGCAGTTATGGATATATGATTCAATATTTAAATTAATGCTAGCCTATTTCTAAAATTTCTCTTCTTTTGACATATACTTGTAGATATTTCTCTATTTGCATATTATTTTACTACTTATTGTATTTTTCACATCGCGGAGTATATAATTAATGTCAGTATTTTAAAATTTTAAATCCCCAAATTTTATTTTTCTCTTGTTAGAATTCTACCCCACAAGGGTGGTGAAATCATTAGTCATAACCCTGTGGCCGACGTTCACGGATTGCTTTGATTCTATTTTTATTTAATGTAATAATCGCTCGCAGCCAGGCCATTCAAAGCAAGTGGTGTGGGCCTTTGGCTTGCGTTATCTGTAAAGGTAATGTTGCAGTAGGCGCAAGCACGTATCATGAGTGGGTTTCTATTCAAATTCTTACCTCGAACTAATTTTAAATATATACATAAAAAATGTCTTTTCATAAACTTTTATTTCTTTTCTATTTCTTTTAGTTTGGTGAAGATGGAGAGATGATGTCTTCCAACAACAGTGGCGATATGAAGGACTCTAACTGCGACGTAAGTACAGCTTTCTATAACTCATATTAAAAGTGATATTCTTTAGGGTTTATAGGTTTTAGTCAGTCAAATTCAGTGGACGATATTCATATTGTAAAATAATTCCAATGTGTTTTTTTGGTAATATTATGTCCAATGAAAATTGTTTGAAAAATAATTGCAATGCATTTTTAATATAAGCTTTTAATATTTACTGTGTCACCAAACATGTATTCATTAGAGTGAATGTTTTGACATGGATATTTAACAAATCATAATAATGCATCTTTAAAGTAAATCAGTTTTGAACGCATTTCTATAGTAAAATAATTACCAATGAATTATTATTTAAGCTTTTCACCATACATGCATACATTAAAGTGAATGTGCTGACAGATATGTAATAAATAATTGTAATTCGTTTCCATATTAAAATGATTACCAATACATGTATATAATTAAATATCTTGAATTTCTGTGCTCATAATATTTGCTGTCTTACTATATGAAGCACTAGGAACCACAACTTACAATCATCAAAGCCTTTTTTGCTTCAAAATGTCCCTTTTTCCTGATGAAGGTGTTTGCCCCTTAGAGTAGAAGCATTTAGGTAAAATAGAATATGTGCAATAATTTCAAAATTACGGCTTTTTGAAAGTTAAATTAAAAATATGTGAGAGCGTTTTTCTCCACTATTTTTTTATCATTGGCGGAATGTACCTTGTGGTTTTAAGCGCCTCATATATGTAATCAGTAGAATGAATGGATTTAGTTTACTTGTTTCATAAATCCTACCCATAATATCGCATATTGCCTGAACTGCTAGTATTGAAATAATCCCCAATGCATTTCTATCATAAAAAAATATTCAGTGATATTCTATAGTAAAATAATTTCCACTGGATTTCTACGCAATCATTAGTTTGAATTAACGTTGTTACATGTTTGTTTTTTTTTATAAATGTTACCTCCGATATAACGTATTGCATGGACATCTAGTAGTTGAATAACTATTTAATCTATGGCAATTTAACAAATGTTAAAAACATTCGCTCTTGTTTTCTTTTTCAGAAGTACATGCAATGGAGATACATGAACACCTTCAACAGAGTGATGCCCTTCATGGAGAGGACTCTGTCCATGCGTGATGGTGGAAGCAAGTTCTTCATGGGAAATGATGTAACTGCCATTTATTAGTTTCCTAATATATCATTTCGAATAGCGTCATCATTCTAATTTTCTGCATGTGATTTTGAATATTGGGGCCATTGGTGTTAGCCAATAGGTTGCTCCAACAGCACTGATAGAATCAGTCAAGTATAAGTGTATGACGGCAGTAGATCCTCCATATAGAAAGTTAGTTAGCACGAGAGTTCTTAGAATTTTACTTCTGTGTCTTTTCAAAGATCTTATTTTTCCAAACGAGTTTGTATAATCTGCCAACGGCTTTGTTTGCTTTGATCAGTAGGCCCGGCTTCAAAATATACGAAGTCATTCCGTAAGGTATCGAGCCTCTTTTGAATATCTCGAGAACTGGTGGCACAGACTTGCTGTAACTTTGCAACCAATCACAGGGTATCTATGTGAACAGAAACAGCAGTGAGATACCATCGAGTGAGCTTGTGTACTGAGTGAGTGAGCAAATCATTATTATATATCTTGTGCAGGGTTCTTCTGCAAACGATCGTATCACCTAGGTATGTCAATAATGTTAATAGTAATTTTATATATTTTTCTCTTGCAAAAAGAATTACTGAGTCCATCCCATAAATACCTTAGTAAAAGAAAATACGCACTTGCCATAAATGTTTCCTGATATGTGTTTATATATGTATTTCTATGTTATAATATCCTATTCTTCTCTGCAGATGATGTGGTGTGACATGATGATGTACTGCTGTATGGAAAACCCCTACATGGAAAACCAATCCATGTTCAGCCAGTACCCCAAACTTATGTCCCTCTACAACCGTGTGTCCTCTCACCCCAAGATCTCCCCATACCTCAAGAGCCGCAGCAAGACCAACTGGTAGACTATTCATTGAATTTCAAACACTCCGATATTTTATGCAAGTTTTGAAATCAAAGAAAATTGGCACAGATGGATTCTGTGACTGACATGGATTTGAGAGGAAACATTACATCAAAGTTTCCTATACACACAAGAATTGTATTCAAGTAATAAAGGTCTTGTCTTTCATAAAAAGTATCTGTTTTATGCTTTTATTTTGAATACTAGTCTATTACTCATCGCTTCGAGGACAGTTTTCATAAGTGTACACACGGCTCAGCGTATGGCTGTGACTGGTACTATGAAGGTTTTGTTTTATTCTGCTTTTTAAAATTATTTTACAAAGTTGTTTTTAAAAGACTGAAACATACTTATTACCTGCTTGCGGTACCAGAGCCAGGATTCGAATCCCGTGTTTCTGTGGTATGTCTAAATGATATAAGTATTATTTACGGGTATCTTTCGATTTCGAATGTTCTCTTTACGAAACCTTTTCGCTTTTACGAAAAAAGGCGAACGAAAATAGTGTTCAGTGTTTGGTAGCCCAAACTCTTCCTCTCCCTCTTACAACCCAGTCTCTTACCTCCCACTGCCAGAACCCCCGATGTATCAGCCTAACCTACCACCATCACGATTCTGAGGGTCTGGGAACGCTCAAGAATTTCCGATATAGATTAATGACAATAGCTTCTTGGCTTTACACCATTTTGGGTTATGAAAGGTTTTTATAGGAAGGCTCTACTTTTGGATAGCGGGGAGTAAATCGTTGGGAAATTGTTACCTTTCCAGCTTCAAAATGGCCGCTGCTGGAAAAATGCTTTACCTGGACATGGTAAGCCTGCTGCACTTACATATATAATAGTTCATTCCGAGTAACAAGACATTTTTACCTGAACTAAAATTTACATTCGGGGAGTTATACATGTTTACTAGTAACGACATGTATTACATAAGGCTGTTAGCTAACATATTAGAATGTACCGACTGTAACATACATATGTCGTTTCAGAGAAGAAAAGGACAAGATAGTTCTTTTTGCAGCAGATATAATCTGAAATTGATACTGTTGCTTGACATAATATACTGATGGTCTACTGATATGAAGCAATATTATGTGGTTCAAGAGTCAAGTGTCAGTCGAAAGGTAATTATTGACGCAATATTTTATACGCGATATTTGCGCACAGTACATAATTGATCACCCTATTAAATTGGGTGGACCAAATACAACGGTTGAGATCGATGAAAATAAATTCATGAATCCGAAATATCACAGAGAGATGCATCAAGAAAGTGAAAGTGTTTGCTGTGTTATGATACCTATCCAGGACAAATCAGCAAGCACCCTACTACCATTGATTCAGCAGTATCTCTTGCCAGGTACAAGGATACTAACTGATCAATGGGCCAGTTATGAGAAATGGCCTAATCACTATACAGTGAACCATTCCCTGCATTTTGCAGATCCAAAAGATCCAACAATCCACACAAACCAAGTGGAAGTATTTTGGGCCCATGCGAAGGCAACATTTCGTAATATGCATGATACCTCTGATCAATTGACCAATTGACCAGCCATAAACCAAGGTTATGATTTCTTTTCTAAAAGCAACAAAATTGGACTTAAATTATTCTCGTAATGAATATGTTGATGATAAAATTCCACACGAAAGCAATGTTGGGTAATAAAAAAATACTGGAAATATAAATGAAAATATTTAAAACTAAACAAACTGCATAATTTTGTAACGAGCAAAGTGTTCAAGAATAAAGGAAAAAAGTATTGGTTGGAATAGAGAGAGAGAGCGGGAGCGGAGGTAGGTAGGATGGGAAGGAGGGTGTTTGTCTCGCACAACCGATATAATATGGTATGCCAATCTAGCAGACTGGTATTTTTTATTCAAATCTAATTACTGAAAATATATAACGTTTTTAAAGATGTTATTTCTTAAAAACTTTATATATTTTCAGTAAGTGCACAAGAACCTGCATAACAATGTTCATTCTAATCGGTTCGATATATTTTGCATGTTGACATATTTTCTATTCCTGGGGTTTTGTCAACATTATAGCCAAATGGCCAAATTTCAGAAAACTCGGTCAAGATTTGAGAAATTTTCCCAATTGTAAACAAAAACAACATTTTTGTTAAATAATAAATATAAATGTAAACAAACAATCGGATCGGCCTTAACTCACCATCTCTCAGGAAGAATCTCTCGCCTACATACAAAACGTCAATGAAATATATTAAGGAATAACGAAGTTATCCAATTGACAAAAAGGATACAACGATGACCACGGCGACGTCACTACGACGACCTTAATACTTTTGTATTTAAGGGGAAAAGACGGGGTTTCACACCCGGTCAACTGCCTAGGATGTTTAGCAGCTGTGCGCTCGTTGAAATGTTATACATATTGCGTTTTATATATGAATTCTAACACTTCCGGTTTGGGGTTAAAAATCGGTGACTAGAAAATAAGTCATAGGAAAAAGTCCTGGGAAGTAATGTACGGTAATATGCAGTAGAGGAAATAAAGTCATATAACAATTAATAATTATCTTTTTACCATGACTTTTTGTCGTACAATCAAAGAATCTCAAGTCTTATTTCTTGGTGAAATATTTGTTTTAAAAAATTCCTTTCCAAAGCGCATAGGAAAATAAAATCTTCTTCGTAATGTAATGTTTTTATATTATAACAATCGTAAGAAGATTTGAAAAAAGATATTGGGCTTAAAATTATATTTAAAATTAAGTTAAAGTTGGTAAAGGGGAGATGTGAATTAATATTGAATGAGAATGTAAATGAATTATCCATTCAAAAGTAGCCGCCGATATGGTGGCTAGTATGTAGCAGCAGCAGCCATTAGCCGTAACAATAGTAGAAGTAGTGGTAGCCATCAGCGACCGCAGCGGCAGAAAGAGGAGGAATGCAATATGTACCACGTGGTCAATGGTGAAGAACAAAGGAACGAGCGGCCATATTGGATTGTCGGGAAAATATGAACAAAGACACGATGCATATAAAGAGAGAGAGAGAGAACAAATGTATAAGATTTAAACACATACAATGAAAGGCAGGTACATGTGTTAAGATACAAGAAAGGGGTAAAATGTGTAAAGAGTTTTTGAGAGAGATCATACGAGTGCAGACTGAAGATAATAGTGTTTATGTGTACCGAAATGGATAGATATGTTATCGAGACGAAGAAATCAGTTACGAAAAAGGGGCATATAACAGAAAGGAAAATATACCGGTATAGAATGAGTGGTTTCGTATCAGGAAGAACATTTAAGACTTGAGTCGCTAGCCTGATGTAGTGGAAACTACAAATATTTAATTACACATATTTAACTAAAGCTTAAAAAATAACTCATCCTAACAATTAGGATTTATTAAACACATATATTCTCCAAATGATAATCTTGGTGTAATGGTTAGTGTACCGGATTGCCAGCTGGTTCGATGAGGGTTCAGATCTTCGTCGTTAATTTTATAAATATGTTTGTATAGCGTGACTCTTTCGGTTAAACAGACAAATAAACCAACAATTTCGGTAACATTGGTTTTTATATGTATATATTAAGAGTCAATGTCAGTGAAAAATGTAAGTATATACAGTGGATTCCGCTTAATAGGACCATCGGTTTGTAGGACAGGCCGCACAACAGGAACAATTTTGTAAGAACATATTCAAACGTATGTTATCATCCCTAATTTGCTTCGTTTATGTGCCATTTATTTGGACCAAGCAGCAGTTCCACCGAATTAAATTCTTTTTAATAAATCCTGATATAATTATTAAAAAACATTTTTTAGATCTCAAACAACTACTTTTCAAATATCTTTAGCTTGTGACTCAAGTTAAATGTGAAATAACCGAACTCTCAAAAATATACCGTGTTATGTTTTGATTGTACTTGCTTCAAGCACGAGTTTTTTGTTATAAATATCTATTGATAGATAGATTTGCGTTGTTCGGTTATTGGGTCCAAAACCATTGATCCCGATGCGGTCCTATTAAACGGATTACACTGTATTTGATCTTCTATTTGATGGGTTTTTTTTTAAAATGAAACTACTGAACACGTTTCACTGGAAATCACCATTGTTTCAAATGATGGTTTAGAGATATTTTTATCAGCAAAAGTGTTATGTTTTAATGGAAGAGTTCATTGTTACGGACAGAAAACATCACTCTGTTCTTTATATAAATAGAGTAAATTTATTACTATTGAATGTATTTATTATTGAATTAATTAAGTGATATTCGGTTACTATATATAATGAACAATGTGATTATTTTCTGTTTGTTTCTCTCTCCGTAACGAACGACTCTTCCACTTAAACGTAACAATTTTGCTGATTAAATTATCTTCTACCCATCATTTAAAACAATGGACTCATCCACTTAATTTTGGTTACATATACTTGCGTTAGGATCATTATTAATAATATAGAAAGAAAACACACAGGAGATTATTGAGCAATTATCACTTATCAGCAGCAATTTTGGTAATATATCCTTACCTTAGGCCCACTAGTAATAGTATATAGAAGATTAATAGAAAATGGATCATTATTATCCTGTGTGCGAACGCAGACCCCGAGGTGAAATAGTGAACGCTTCACGAATTTGTGTTTCATCCTTGCGTAAGGGCCATGCTAAGTATTTGCGAGTATTTATTTATCCAACTTCCCCACGGGGACAGGATGTGACACAAGGTCGGTTTAACGCGGAATACCGCATGTGGGAAAATTGCTCCAGTCCCTGCCACTGGCGTTGCGAAAGCGTCAGGGTGAGCCCGACCCGACCCTGTTATCGTCATTAGCCTCACCGTCATGTTCCGCACCTTTCTCAGCTCCCGTGCCAGATCCTGATACTTTTCCAGCTTTTCGTTTTCTGTGGCATTGACTCTGTGGTCCGCAGGTACAGGTACGTCTACGATCTGGCAGGTTACCTTTTCCTTATGCAAAACTACCAAATTCAGTTTTTTTACTTGGGTGGTGTGGTGTGGAGTGCTTCATGGCTTCTACTTTCGTTTGTCCTCGTACTATTTGTCTACATGACCTAACCCTAGCCATTTGCACAGTTCCCAGTGTATGACTGTACCTACTCTGTCGTGTCTATTCTTGTATGCTTTCTGGGTCAGTTTATTACATTCGCTGATTATGTTGTTTATCGTCTCACCTCTTTCTCCACAGAGGCGGCATTTAATGATCTGGGTTTCTGTCCATCTTCGCCTTGACCTAGTTCATTATTATAATTTATTTCATGCGATTGCAAGTTCACACAGATTGAGAAAACACAAATTTCCTCACGTCTCAAGCAACTTCTCAAGTGTATTTGCAGACCCCCAGCATTACCGCCGTTTGGAAGGTTTTAATTCTTTATCAAGTGCATTTAATACATCCAGTTTGAAAACAAGCCTTCTACACTTTCTGTGCAGAGCGAACGAGACAGTTCAGTAATCATTATCTTTTGTTCTTTTTATTCTTGCAGTAAGTATTACATAATTAGGTCTGCAGTGCAATCATCAAGTGGGAAATATTTAATAGGCGTCATTGGATGAGGCACCGTTTACTTGCTCGTTGGAACTAACAACGTTGTTAATCTGTGACTCAGGACGGACTATAAATTCAACAGTATCCTCTTCTTTTCAATCAGTCAACACTTCCAGTCGAAGCAACAACGACTCCCAAAACATCACCATGCATAACTACATTCTGTACTACTTCAATGGCCGCGGCCGTGCCGAGATCCTGCGTATGTTGTTCGCTGCAGCCGACGTCAAGTACACAGACAAAAGGTTCGAGTTCAATGAATGGGACAAATACAAGAATGGTAAGTTCCCATTTAAAAATATAGATAGAAAATTACTTCGTAAAGAAGAGATATGGTATCGCCTCGTGCTTTATCGACGTATGGCCAATTGTGTTATTAAGCTGTAAAAAGTGAAATGTCGGATGTCGACCGAGATTAATTAATTAATTAATCGTATCTTTTGGGAAATCCTTTACTATGTCCTTTGTCCGCCTTTCATGACGCTGAACGAGCGCTTGGACTTCCTTGTTTTGGAATCGGAGTTGTCCGACCCCAAGACAGGTTTCTAACGAAGACTGAATAACCCTGTCTTCCCTCCTATTTACCAATTATAGGGAGGGGGAAGAGATGGATTTATGTTGGACATATAAAAACCTTGGCCTAAGACACGGGGAGTGTTGAGCCCATGAGGTGTTGGCAACGGTGTAGAGATCTTAGTCTGGCAGCTCAGTCTTGACTTCATCGACATAGTAAAACGTACTCGGTACAGTCCAAGACTTTTTCACTACATGTAAGAATTTGGATTATATCTGTTAAAAACATTTGTTTTCTTGGAGATTCGAAATGTCACCCGTTTTCTTTGATTCTCAGACTCCAATTAAATAATAGACAGGTCTGGATAGGCACTTAATAGAAACTCTCACGTGACCAAGCTCTTTTGGCAGCATGCCGTGTTGGGGTATTTGTAAGCATTTTGATTGCATCCGTTAAAAAAATGTTGTTTACTTAACGCTTTGAAAATAACATCCGTTTTCTTTGATTCTCAGACTTAAATAATAGACAGATCTGGTTAGTTACTGCATAGGAACCATAAGGTGAACTACGACTTTTGACCGCGTGCCGTGTTGAGGGCGATCAATTAAAAAATTTGAAAAAGGGGGTGATCAATGAATAAGTTACTTCCCCACCTGTTGGTGGGCGGCGATCACTAAAATATTTCGAATTTTCAAAATCAACATTGTAAAACATACATTGTAACCCCCCCCCCACACACACACACTAAAACCTATTTGGTGGGGGGGTTAAAAAAACAATAAAGACATGATAAGGGGTAAATATTTATACTCTCAGCCCGCTATTGGTACGGTCTGTAGGCGCGACACATACATACATACATACATACATAGCCATCCATCAAAACACACTTAAAAACGGAACAAACCTATGTTGATGTTGACTATGTTGATGTTGACAGTGTTGGTTGACCGTTTCTAATAAATAGACAACAAATCCCATATTGATTACATCCGGTAAAAATCGTTGTTTTCTAAGAGCTAACATAAAGATGTCAGTTTTCTTTGATTCTCAGACTACCCCCTCCCCGAAAAAAATGTATATCAATATTTAAATCAAATTTGGTGTCTAACGATATTTTATACGAGAGCGACATTTACACACGTAATGACGGCATGCGATTAGGGGTTTCGGGTAGAATTTCGAGACAGGCACTTTCCTGGAATGATTAGAGAAATCGGAAACTAATGTTATTCCTGTTTTCAATATTTTCCAGATATGCCCTGCATGCGTGTCCCTGTCTTGGAGATAGACGGTGGAATGAAGATGCCTGAGACGATGGCCATCGCCAGATACTTGGCCCGCGAAAGCAGTAAGTATTTTGAAGTAAAATAACAGAAGTTTAATTAAGTTTTAATTAATTTAAAATTGTTAATGTCAGTATCTTAAAATTTTAAATCACCGATTTTAATTGTTCTCTTGTTAGAATTCTACCCCACAAGCAGCATGGACATGATGAGGTGTGACTACATTGCTGACTGCTTCTATGAAATCCTGCACGATTACATGAGGTACTTCCACTGGACGAACGGACGCTTCAGGGTGAGTCAGTTATTCCGAATCTACTCAACATTTCATACCTACATCTTTCAAGACACCATCTATCGGAATAGATCAGCAAAGAAGTTATAGTAAAATGATCATTAATACTAAAATACATTAGCTGATACCAATGGCAAGTGCTTTGTAAATGATGATCATTTTTATGACATCATGCTCGCTTAATTGAGGTATAACTACTGGAAGAACGGATGCTTCAAGGTGAGTCAACATGTCATATCTATATATTTTAAAACACTATCTATACAAATAGATTAGCAAATAATCTATAGTAAAATGATCATTGATAGTAAAAGACATTAGCTAATACGAATGTCGAATGCTTTGTAAATAATGACTGCTTCTATAAAAGCATGCAAGACTATATGAGGTACTACCACTGGAAGAACGGACATTTCGTGGTGACTGAAGTATTTGAATTTTAATGTGGTGCAAAGTATATAATAAAAGCCCAACACATTTTAGGTTACAATTTTAATATTCGGCGGTGAAATCAGTCTTCATAGCCCTGTGGACGATGTTCACAGATTGCTTTGATCCTATATTTATTCAATGTAGGAATTAATTCATTCATTTTGTGTCGGTCGCAGCCAGGCCATTCAAAGATTCGGAAGGGGGGGGGGCTTTGGCTTGCATTATTGAGCGTAGTGAAGAGATCGGTCTTCTCGTGGGAGGATTAACGGGCAGCACATGGTATAACCCAGTTGGTCACCCTTCTACCTACTGACCCGGCTCAATGTTGCTTAAATTCGGTGATTGCACAAATGCCGGTGTATTTAACAATTTGGCCGTACCAAATCGGTGGGGGTGGGGGAATTGCAGCATAAACTAGCCAACGGATCATTGATTCTCATGTTAATGTTAATGTTGCATTCTATTCATTTATTTACCTCGAAGTAATTCATGGACTCATCCAGAAATTTACATAAAACACTTTATATTATTTCTTTTAGTTTGGTGAAAATGGTGAGATGATGTCTTCCAACGACAGTGGCGATATGATGGACTCTAACTGCGACGTAAGTCCTGCTTTCCATAAGTCATATTCAAAGTGATATTCTTTAGCGTTTACAAGTTTTAGTCAGTCAAATTCATTGGACGATATTTCATATAGTAAAATAATTCCAATCTGTTTCTCTGGTAAAATTATGTCTAATGAAATTCTTTAGAAAAATAATTGTAATGCATTTTTAGTATAATTTGCGATTCCTTAGTAAAATAATAACCAATAGATTTCTATATAAGCTTTTAATATTTTCTGTGTCACCATACATGTAATCATTAGAGTGTTTTGACAGATATTTAATAAATAATTGTAATGAGTCTCCATATTAAAATGATTTCCAATACATTTATATAATTAAATATCTTCAAATGAATTTCTATATGTGCTTCTAATATTTGCTGTCTTACTATATGAAGCGCTAATAACCACAAGGTTCGCCATTTATGGCCAAATCGATTTAAATACCACTATGAACTTCGAAGCCTTTTTTGTTTCAAAATGCCACATTTTTCCGATGAAAGTGTCTGTATCTTAAAGTAGAAGCTTTTATCTACATAAAAAGGGTAATGTAATATGTGCAATAATTTCAGAATTACGGCATTTTGAAAGTTAAGTAACAATCTTTGAGTGCGTTTTTTATCATTGGCGGAATGTACCTTGTGGTTTTAAGCGCCTCATGTAGGTAATCATCAGAATAAATAAATTATATATATTTGTTTCATAAATAGCACCCATAATATCACAGATTACATGAACTGCTAGGATTGAAATAATCTCCAATGCATTCCTATCATTAAGAAAATGCATTTCTATCATAAAAAATCTCCAGTGAATTTCTACGTAATCATTAGGTTGAATAAACGTTGTTATATATTTGTTTTATAAATTCTACCCCTGATATTCTAGTTAAATATTTATTTAATCCATGTTAGGCAATTTTAAAATATTTAAATGTATTCGTTCTTTTCTTTTACAGAAGTACATGCAATGGAGATACATGAACACCCTCAACAGAGTGATGCCTTTCATGGAGAGGACTCTGGCCATGCGTGATGGTGGAAGCAAATTCTTCATGGGAAATGATGTAAGTGCCATTTATTAGTTTCTATTACAGAGTCATCCAGAGAGATTTTTAGTCTTTTATTTTTGTGTCTTTTCTAAAGCCATTATTTTCCAAACATGTTTGTACAATCTGTCAATGGCCCTGCCCACAAAGCTATGAGGTCTGAGCCATTTTGAATGTCTCGAACTGGTGGCATAGCGTTGCTGTAACTTTGCAACCAATGACAGGGGATCTTAATGTGTGTGTGTGTGTGTGTGAACAGGCACTCTCCGGTCGGGTTACTCAGTCAGCAGTGAGATACCATTGAGTGACTGTGTGTACTGGGTGACCGAGCAAGTCATTCTTCACATCGTGTGCAGGCTTCTTGTGCAAAAGATCGTATAACCTAGGTATGTCATGATAATGTTAATTATAATTTTATTTTTAATCTTGCAAAAAGAATTACTGAGTCCATCCCGTAAACACCTTAGTAAAAGTAAAACTCACTTGCCATAAATGTTTCCTGATATATGTTTATATATTTATTTCTAATATCATATTCTTCTCTGCAGTTAATGTGGTGTGACATGATGATGTACTGTTGTCTGGAAAACCCCTACATGGAGAACCAGTCCATGTTCAGCCAGTACCCCAAACTGATAGCCCTCTACAACCGTGTGTCTTCTCACCCCAACATCTCTCCATACCTCAAGAGCCGCAGCAAGACCAACTGGTAGACTGTTCATTGAATTTCCAACACTCGGATATTTTATGCAAGTTTTGAAATCAAAAGAGAAATGAAAATATTGATTCTATGATTAATATCAATTTGAGAGGAAACATTATATCAAAGTTTTCTATACGTACAAGAATTGTATTAAGTAATAAAGTCCTTGTTTTTTCATAACAATATGTTTTCTCCTTTTATTCTGAACACTAGTCTATTACCCGCGGATTCGTTGATGCTTATCATAAGTGACAACAAACGGCTCGTCTTATGGCTGCGATTGATGCTATAATGTTTTTGTTTTTTTGTTTTTTTAATTTACAAATGTTTTTAATACCTTGAACATACCACTGGTACCGGTGAGAATTATACAAGCAGTTAATATAGTTTTCATTTATTATTTCATCACCAAAAAATGAATACTTAGAATAAATATGTTGAAAGGAAGACAAAAATCGAATGTATTTTAAGAAAATTAAAATGTTAATAATACTACATGAATCAGTTCGATTTTCTTGTAATTTACGGTATTATTTGTGTTATTCTCACCGGTGCCAGTGGTGGGTGTTCGCGTCTGGGTGAGACCCAGGATTCAAATCGTGTGGTTATGTGGTATGACTAAATGAATCGGACAAACTACGAATATTCTGATATAAATATTATATCCGAGCATCTTTGGATTTCGAATATGCGCTGTACGCAACTTTTTCGTTTTTACGAAAAAAAGACGAACGAAAGTGGCGATCAGTGTTTTTTGTGCTGATAGCACTTATAGAAGTAGTGCGCAACCATCTTCCTCTCCCTCTTACACTCCAGACTCTTGTTCCTCTCACTGACCCAACCTCGAGTTACGAAAGGTTTTTATAGGAACGCTTTACTTTGGAAAGTAAATTTGTTGTACTTGTTTTTTTATCGTTAGGCACCTTGATCCAATACATCTGGCAACAACGCACTGATTATCTGAAACAAAGTGTGAGGACATACGGACATACGTAACGCATATATATATATAAGATTAAAACATTACTTATTTTATTAAAAATACTACTTATGTTATTACTAAAAATAAATTAAATTGAAATATTACATGTTTTATCAAAAACATTACTTATTTTATAACTATAAATTGAATTAAAATATCATTTATTTAAACATTTTCCAATAACTTTTTTCCTAGCCAGAAACCACATTTATGATTGTTTTTCCTACAACCGAACAATTTAGACTTAAATCATTCTCGTAACGAATATTGTATAGAGAACACGAGGAAATATTTAAAAACTAAAGAATTTAAGGATGAAGTAAGCACCCCAAAATTGACCGAATTGAAACGGACACATTTTGCTTTGACACCGAATGACGTCACTGAAACGTCAGCAGTCTTACCAAGATAAACAAATACGACGTGTTTTAGGGAAGATCGCAGATTTAACTTTGCATGGACATTTTTGATAAGTTTAAAATTAAAGGTGTGACATCGAAATTAATAATCTCAAAGTTTTTTTCATCCAGTCCAGAAAGATTATGAGCAAAAAAGAAAGAAAACAGAACCATTTTTAGGGTTTTATACAAAAATGTTTACATACAATGTTGTTTAAAACGGGCGCTACTTCTCATAATTCTGAATTTTGTAAAACACAAAATGAAACCTGAAAGGGCTAATCAGTTTCAATAAAACACAAAATGAAAACTGAAAGTGTCGATATTAAAGTCGACAGACACTTGATGATCAAGATGAAAAAAGTAGTTTTCATTCATTATTTCATCACTAAAAAAAATGAATACTTGGAAATGAAAAGTTCCTAAATAAAATAAATATGTTGAAAGAAAGACACAAAATCGAATGCATTTCAAGGAAATTAAAATTTGAATAATACTACATGAATCAGTTAGATTTTCTTGTAATTTACGGTATTATTTGTGTTAAGAGTATTTTTTAAAATTTAAATCAAATCGGACTTTCATGACATCCTTGCCGAGAAAGTCTAAAGGAGTAAGAATGTCATAAAAACTCCGATTTGATTTTATATATTTTCAGTAATTACGTGCCTCAGAACCTGTCTAACAATTTTCATTCTAATCGGTTCCGCAGTCCAAAGTTCAATATTATTTGCACTTTGTCATATGGTTATGTACATATAAAATGTAAATGCACAATCGGATGGACCGTAACTCACCATTTTTCAATTCCTGGGGTTTTGCAAAATTATAGTCAAAGTATGTTATATTTCTTCTCATTTAAACAGTAGGGTAGTCCCCTCCAAAAGTTGCATTTTCTTTTCCTTGTCGAAAAAGACCTAGATACCCAAAATATTGGGTCTTTTTAGTTAGTCCCCACCACGAAAACGAAAATCCTTACCGTAACTAATCCTAGCCCCGGGCTTTTTCGGTAGCACACACCAGACCAAATGTGTCCTAACCCGTGGGAACTGATATGTCAAGTTTAGTTGGTTTGTTCTCCAGGGTTAGTGGTTAGGGTTAGGCTTGGATTTAGGGTTAGAGGTCTTTGCCGTTGGCCCCTACCAAGAGCTAACGTCCATAACTTTAAAGTACGAAAGAAAAAAAATATTTAGTTACATTTTCTTTATCTTGTCGACTAGACACTCAGTTAATTCGGGGTGGTAGTTTTGGGTCAAACCGTCCACCGTACCAAAATACGACTTTCGATTTTTTCGGGAGATTTCTAATTTCTAATCATGTTCGGATGAATTTTTGTGTTTTGTAAAATGATTTCTCAATGAAATAAAACAAAATTCGTTACAAAATCCGGTCAGTTCCTTTTTTTCGGTTACTTACTTCCTTTCTTATAGTTATTTCTTTTTTCACGTTGCGGGGGAGTCAAATATCTGCCAACACCTTCTTCTTACGGCCATCTTTGCACCTGTTCACAGACCTATTACCGCATAAGAAACTATTACGGAAGTCGATATTTGTCAATAAGCAGTGGCTGACTGTGAGATTATGACAGCAGTTGTGTGCTCTTTGTTGAAATGGAAATTATAGAAAATTTACGTTTATGACCATCCGTAGAAAAATATCGGCCAATTAAATCACAACAAAAATACTAATTAAAAAAAGGTTTCATTTTTTACATATCTTTACTTACACTTTCACAGTACATCACGTGAGAATAGATTTTAACTGATTAGTACAGGCAGAGTAAAAAATTAAATTTTTAAAAACAGTAAAAACTTTAAAATTCTCTATAAAAATGATTTTAATGCTAAGATTATTTCTCCTTTTATGGAAAATAGCGATAAATCATATTTTACCAAATGAAAGAAAAATATTGGCAATTAGAGCAGTATTTCTTTCTTTTTTTTCACATTTTTTAAATTTAAAAAAAAATTTATTCACGGAAACTCATATATAGCTTTTTCAAAAACAGAAGCAGAATTTATATGTTCATGGGCTTGACTTAATAATGTAAAACGATCGGACAGATCTATTGAAAATAAATCAAATTTTTAAGGGGAGTGTTTTTTAATCACAATGAAAAAATATTTGTTTCCCGAAATTTGGAATACAAAGTGATTTTTTTAAAAATTCATCATTTATTCGATAAGTATTGAACATTTTATTAAGATCGAATCAGTAGTTGATGTATGATATTTTTTTAAAAATCTAGGTGGTTTTTTTATCGTTGAAAGGGGAGAAAACTTACTACTAATTAGTACGGAAAATCTTTTTGTTTACATTTCGCGGAGATTTACACTATTTAATTCAATAATATCTCTCGTTTTATAAGGTGCACACAAATAATTTTTATCTCATATATTTCGTCAATCTTTCAACTTACTCAATCTTTCAACTTACTTAAGTTTTATATGATTCTGACGTTTATTTATATCAAGTTGTCAATTCTCTGTATTCTGCGCAGAAATACCTACTTTCTTATCAACAAGGATTCTACACGTTTTCTTTTTACAAATCTGGTATTATCCTAATCTTAAACCCAACTCCCATTTCAAAATATGTTAATAAGAGTGACACTACAGGTTTCACAACCTGAGTAAGCGAAGTCTCTCAAAGCTGTATTTTCAAACGACGGGCGTTGTTTGTTTTTTAAATGAAACTACTGAACGCATTTCACTGAGTACATTGTTTCAAATGATGGGTAGGAGATATTTTTTATCAGCAATATTGTTATATTGAAGTGGAAGAGCCCATTGTTACAGACAGAAAAATCAATCTGTTCTTCATATAAGTAGATTTAATTTTTTATTATTGAATTTATTGATTATAATATTGTTATTAAATCATTTTGATAATCATTAAATAATTATTAAACTATTATTGTAATGTTTTTAAAATCATTCTTTTTTAAAATTATTTATTTAATTATTTATTATTAAATTATTTAGTATTACATTATCAATATTAGCCGAAAACCAGTCCTACCAATGATTCGGCTATTATATATAATGAACAGTGTGATTTTCACTTTATTTCCCTCTCCGTAACGAACGACTCTGCCACTTAAAGGTAACAATTTGATGATTAAATTATCTCCTACCCATCAGTTGAAACTACGGAAGGAAGATTCAGCTAGTATATATAATGAACAGTGTGATTTCCCCTTTGTTTCTCGCTCCGTGGCGAACGATTCCGCCGCTTAAAGGTAACAATGTTGCTGATTATATTATCTCCTCCCCACCAATTAAAAAACAATGGACTCATCCACTTAGATTTGGTTACATATGCTTACGTTAGGATCATTATTAATTCATAGAAAGCAAACTATTATTGAACAGACATCAATTATTATCATCTGTTTTGGTTACATATCCATATCTTAGGTCCATTAGTAATATAGGATAGGATATAGAAGATATATACAGATGGCAGATGCCATGCTAATATTTTCTCTATCGTTCCAATGCCAAAGCAAGTATTTATTTATCCAGCCTCCCCACGAGGACAGGTTGTGACACAAGGTCGGTTTAACGTGGGGTCCTGTATGTTGGCAGTTTCCAAAATGTCTCTAGTCCCCGCAACTAATGTTGAGAAGGCGAGTCTGACCCTCCCCTTTTAGTGCAATGGGGAGGCTACCCCAGGGCTTACTGATGCCCGGATACTGAGCAAGGTAGGGGAGGGCGGTGATACTACGGACAGTGGGATAGGTCGGACATTGCATTTCCTGAAAAAAGTATGGGACCTAGGGTCGCGAGATTTTGCGTGAAAATTCGAGAGTTTTTTTACATCGTCCATGAGGAATTTCAAAACAACAAGCCCAGAGCTTCTTTCAGAATTTATGTTTTTTGAAGTTCCTTTGAGTATAGAGGTAAGCTCTACCTACAAGAATATGGTAAGAAATGATTTATGCATTATTATGGTGAATCTGTGTTACAAGTAGAAGATGTTGCTGTTGAAAGTGAATGTTCAAGTTTGCTGTGTGGACCTTGAGGGTAGCCATTATTTTATCATATTGTGGGGTGGGGATAAGTCGGACAGTCAAGAAAAGTCAATGTAGTCAATCAGTAAGACATAGGGAAATAGATATGCCTAGATAAAACGAAAGTTTGTTTCTTTTGTAATCTGAAATAGATGAGAAGTCAAGTCAATATTAAGTTTCTTTTGTAATCTGTAATGTCCATTATATCTTAGAGATAGAGATAGAGGAGAGAAAGAGATAGAGAGCGAGGACGAGGAGGAAAGAGAGAGCGGGGGACGAGGAGGAGGAGAGAGACAGAAGAGGAGAAGAGAGGAGGAGAACTACAGTAGAGCGCATTTGTGAGAAATGCAGTGAATGTAAGAGGGAGAGGGAAATGAGACCAATTATGCATCGTATTAAAGCAAAAAGAAAGGGGCTAAGCCAATTATCCATAATTCTGAAGACGCTTATTTCAGTTTTAAAAGATTATATTTATAACAAATACGAAGAGGTACCTTTGTATTGAAGTTTATTTTTGTACTTTGTACTTTAGGATAATAAAATATCTTTGAAATGATTAAATTTATGTTTTAACCAATCCAACTCATTTAATTTCAAGAATATGCCAATTAATAGATGTGGCTGAACTATCCCCCACACTCTGACCGAACTATCGCCACTAGGTGGGATAGTTCGGGCGATTTACAAACTTGTGTTTTGTTAACTGTAGCTTAAAATTGAAAGGAGCTAAGGATTTGATACTATCTGCCTGACGAGCCAAATGATAAGGCTATTTGCTAACATCAACACAGTTACACTACTGCTTAAATCTGATTTTTTAGAAATAGTTGTTTTAAAAGCGGCCTAAGTATCACCGCCCTCCCTAACATTTGTTGAGGCCACAGGACTAGGGTCACCCGGACAATGTTTTTCAGAACTTCACAGAAGTGATACCACACCTCGGAAAATCCTCAGGTGCGGTACCGCCTTTGTTTATTTGCCTACTCACGACGGCAAATCTTGACACAAGGTGGTTTTTAGGGTGGGGTCTCAGGACGAATCCTGGGATTACGGTATTTTCATAGCGGGTAAGTTAATCGCGGTGATTTTCATAAGTGAAGTGGCTATTTCCTAGCCACTTTCTATAGCGAAAACTCATGTTCGTCTGGTGTTGCTAATTTTTACAATCTTATTCAAAGCTTTTGAGGGCAATAAGTAAAATCAAATCTTTTTAAATAAAGTTGTGTAGTAATTATCACTGAAAAAAAAATGTATGCAAATTAAATCTAATTTTTGGGTGTGTTAATAATCTCAGAGATCCGAATAAACACGTTTTAAAAACAATGATTATAAGTACGTACTTAACTTTACTTTACTATGCTACATAAAAATAAAAATAAAATCTTTTCAGAATTATTTATTTTTCAATAGCATCAATATTTTTGATGCTATTTGTATTAATATAATTTCGAAAAATAAAACATACCAACTTTCATAACTAAACTACAAACAAGATTATTAGACCCGCTAAAAACATTTATACTGTCACCGTTTACTAATATTTTCTTTAATTGAGACTTTTGATCAAATTAAAACTATGTAATTATTTATTAATGCCGATGTTGTTTTTTTTGGTAATCTTTCGGCATATAAATTATATATATTTTCCAAATTAAAACTACGTATTTATTTATTTTTGGTAGAAATAGTTAAAACTACGTATTTACTTAATTTATTCTTACAAACATAAATAAATACGAATAATACTCGAATCATGAGCAAGCTGGGCTAGGGTCACGGGACGAATCCCGGGCAATGCTTTTCTGAACTTCGCAGAAGCGATAGCATGCCTCGGAAAATCCTCACGGAAAATCTTCATCGTCGGTAGCGCCGCTGCGTGAGAATGCTGAGGCAAGTAGATCGGAGACGAACAATGGATGGCAGTAAATGCCCGACTACATGTAAATTACTTTTTGCCCAGGATAGCTGATTTGCATATTTTATATGAAATGCAGCATTAAAATATCAACAGTAAACATGACATATCATGCAGTCAATTATTATTATGAACTAGGTTTTATTTACAATTCGTTAATACTCGAGTGTAATAATCAAATACTGTCGACAAAGAAAATACTATTCATTACACAAAGCAAACATACAATGGGAGATATTTGAGCAGATATCATTTATAAGCAGCAATTTTGGTTACATATCCTTAGGTCCATTAGTAATACAATTCAAACAACAATAACAATAACAATAACAATACTAATAATAATAACAATAACAATAACAATAACAATAACAATAACAATAACAATAATACGTCTGCATGTTCACACCATCGCTGAAGACCGGGTGACAATAAGTCTCCTCAGATCACCAGCCCTCCTCCCAGCGTCCCAGCAGATCGCAGCAACGTTGTGGTTTGTACCTCCCCAACCTTCCTCGATTAACAAACTCTTCTGCCATGTTTATTCTAGATGCCTGGTCATCATTGAATAGTGGGATGTCATTAGTCTCAGAATTTAAGTACCCTACTCTGTATTTCCACAGACCCAAGCAGCGCCTTTTCCTCATCTTCAACTCCTCCAATCTTCGCTTCAGTGTCTTTGGCACGGTTCCCAGTGCGCCTACTATTATCGGCACTACCCTAAACTTCATGATCCACACTTTGCTCAGCTCAGGTGCGGGTACTGTTCGAGCTTTTCCCTTTATTTTGCATTGACTCTGTGGTCCGCATGTACAGGTACGCCTACGATCTGGCAGGTTCTCTTTTCCTTATCTACAACTACCGGATTCGGTCTTCTTGCTCGGGTGAGGTGGTCGGTTTTGATGTCAAAGTCCACTTTATGACTTCTACTTTCTAGGAGTCTCTGGTTTGGACTGGTACTATTTGTCTACATGACCGAACCCTAGTCATTTGCACAGTTCCCAGTGTATGACTGTAGCTAGTCTGTCATGACTATTCTTGTACTCCTTTTGGGACAGCATACTACATTTGCTGATTATGTTGTTTATCGTTTCATCTCTTTCTCCACAAAGTCGACACTTGCTGTTTTTCTGGGCTCTGTCGATCTTTGCTTTGACATAGTTGGCGCTAATGCACTTGTTCTGGGCTACAATGATGAGGGATTATCTTTCTCTCTCTTCAGGTGTCCTCTGCGTAGCCAGGTTCATGATCATTCGTCTGCGATATTTCCATTTCGTATTTTAAATTATTCATGGATATTTTCTGTTCCCATTTTTCCCTTGTCTCCTTTACCCCACGTTTGGTACTTTTTCATTGCTTGTCGCACTATTTCGAGCGCTTTTTATAATATTTTCACTGCATGCTTATACATGTTTTTCCGATCCTTTTTTTACAATTATGACACAATCTTCTATGATAGGTTCTCTGCCGTCTTCTTTCCTACTGACATATAAACTGTCTGTGCTATCTATGGGGTATAAATGGTATAAATGGTATCTTTCTACCGTTATTGCCACTATGTTCATTTAATTTATTATTTGAATTTATTCCATTCGATTGCAGGTTCAAACTTGATATTCATCACCTTCCTCAGTATATTTGTAGATCCAAGCTCTACCACTGTCCGGGAAATTTTCAAATCTTTATCAAGTATATTTGCTACATCCAGTTTAAAAACAAGCCTTTTACACTTTGTGCAGAGTGATCGAGACAGTTCAGTAATCGGGATCTTTTGTTCTTTGAACTCTTGCAGTAAGTATTAAACAATTAGGTCTATAGTGCAATCATCAAATGAGAGATATTAGATAGACGTCCTTGGGCGAGGCATCGTTTAATTTCTCATTGGAACTAACAAGGTTTTTAATGTGACTCAGGTCTGACTATAAATTCAACAGTCTTCTCCTGTTTTCCGTCATAGAAAACTTCGAGTCGAAGCATCAACGACCCCCGAAACATCACCATGCCTAATTACACTCTGTACTACTTCAATGGCCGTGGCCGTGCCGAGATTCTGCGTATGCTGTTCGCCGTTGCCGGACAAAAGTACACCGACAAGAGGATCGAGTTCAATGAATGGGACAAATACAGGAATGGTAAGTTCCCATCTTTAACATATCTTTTGAGTGCAGAGTGGATAGAAAATTACTTAGTATCGCTTGGTGCGTTATCGCCGTATGTTCAATAGTGTTATACTGCTCTAAAAATGAAATGTTTTCATCTTCCAATTCTACTCGAGGTGTCTGGGGGGAGATGGAGACAGCCGTTGCGTTATTTCGGCTGGTCGTTCTCATTTCGGTTAATTCTACTTGAACAGTTATCGTTTTACGGCTTGTTATACCTGTTGAAGCCTCACTAGAGTCCAGTTAATCGTACATTTTGGGAACACCTCTACTCCTTTTTGCGAACCAAGGCTGAAGTACTCTGTCTGCCCTCCTATTTACCAGTAGTTGGGAGGGGGGAAAAATTCATGTGGGACAGAGGCTATACCCAATGTTGGTTATTATAAGATATGGGAAATGCTGAGCCCAGTGTTGGCAGAGGTGGAGTGATCTTAGCCTTAAAGCTCAGTCTTTGCCTCATCGACAGCATACACCGTATTCGGTACAGTTCCAGATTTCTACACTACATGTAAGCATTTTGATTATATCCGTTAAAAAAACTGTTGTTTTCTTAAGGTTTTGAAAATTACAACCATTTTCTTTGATTCTCAGACCCCAATTAAATTATATACAGGTCTGGTTAGTCACTAAATAGAAACTGTCACGTGATCAACGTCTTTTGGGAGCATGTCGTGTTGGGGGTGATCAATTAACAAATTTCGTAAAGAGATGATCAATGAAGAGTTACTTCTCTCACATTTTGTTGGGCGGTGATCACTAAAAAAGTCTGAATTTTCAAAAAACAAACGTGAACACTGCCGGGCACAAACTAAGAGACCAATTTAGCATAAACTAACATTGCAAATTGAATCCCTCACTATTTGGTGGTGATAGGTGAAAAAAAGAGATAATAAGGAGTAAATGTTTCAATTTTCATCCCTCTAGCTCCATTGATGCGGCCTGTACGGGCGACACATACATAGCCAGCCTGCCAGACAGACTCACATATAAACTGATGAAGCCTATATTGATGTCGACTTTGCTGATGTTGACCGTTTTGGCTGACCGTTTCTAATAATAAACAAATAATCACATTTTGATTACATCCGTTAAAAACCGTTGTTTTCTTACAGCTTCGAAAATGACGTCCGTTTTCTTTGATTCTCAGCCCATTCACCAACAAAAGGAATAATTTATTTCAATATTTAACTCGAAAGATTTGGTGTCTGACGATATTTCATACGAGTGCAACGTTTACACGCGTAATGACGGCAGGAGATTGAGGTTTCAGGTAGAATTTCGAGATACACCCATTAGTCGGTTGCTTATGTCAAAATAAAGGCTCCCGCTCGAGTTACGTGCCAAAGTTGATTGTTTTGCATGTTTACATGTACATGTCTATGTAGAATATGAAGAATATAGGGGCCCAATGTATGTATTTAACCGGACGTGAGTTTAATCGAGCCTAAAGTAATTGCACGACCAGATCTGGGTTGGTCAAGAAAATTTGATTCTGTTAGTTTATTTGTTGCAAAGATAACTGTTACTTACTGTTTTAAGATCTTACTAATCCCTTGTGCCTGTAAAGAAATCATCAATTAAATATTATTTTATGGACCATGACTTCACTCAAGTTGACTGAAATTATATACCGTCCTCTTGAACTACATTGATTTACTTTCGTTACTAAATGGGTTGAGAACAGAAGTAACATATCATGTGCTTGGTGCCGGTGGTTGTATGTAGTGGATGTTTTATTATCTACAGTGGTGAACATTTACTTTTCTGTGTTCTTTTCATGCAAATCATGAGATAAAACCAGAATAATCATCAAAAGGTAAGTACTTGGAATTCCTAGCATTTTAGTCCTTTCATTCATATGTTTTAATTAAGCAGGTTAATTTCATCGCAGCTAACACTGATGTGGGCCTGCATACTAAAAGGAAATTACAAATTAACTTAAAGCTCGACATTTTTACCAGGGTGGGATTCTCTGGTAACATGCAAAGATTCCTTCTGATCATAGCTGCACGACAAGGTGATCTGAAGCTGTACATACCAGCTCTACAAGAACAGATCAAGTCTAACGTTGCACATGACTTGTACAAGTATGCACGACTTGTTCCATTTAACATTGCCTAATTGCAGCTGAAAAGGAATGACGCAGAAACTTGGAACTCAGTTGAGGATTACTTTAGTATTGAAAGGCCAGGCATCCCTTTCACAAACTTGTTTGCTGATCAAACATTTGTACAACAGATACGTGCTCTTAATGTTGCAGGGAGTATAACTGGAAATGCACAAAACGAATTAGCACTTGATAGGTATCTGTTAATTGCTCCAGGTCAAGCGTTTAGTGGAAGAGTTTCAAGCTACCTATGGTGTAAGTCCTACAAAGGAGAGAAAGTTGCACCATCAGCTAACAGGTACAATGGCATCAAGAGTACAGCGAAATGCAGAGAAGATAAGGAATGGGATTCTTAAGCATTGCGTGAAAAATCGTTTTGCTGTAGATACAAAGTTAATGAATATAGTATCGAATATGACAGTTTCACACATAGCAGAGAAGGATATTGTGCAATCATTCAAATCGTGTTGCTGATAGGCTTGTGATTGCCACAACAGAGATGTCCATGTGGGATCCGTTCAAGAAGCTCCCACTGAAATCATTTGCAAACTAGCAAAAGGAAGCTCACTGCACAGTTAACAAGAACGTCATCAAGCTTAGGGAAGATCGGCAGCTTCTTGCAGGTTTTCTAGTCATTCAGAAATCAAGACCAGATTTGGTGCAGAAACTAAATAGGCACATACGAGTTCTCTACAATCCCTAGATTATTGTTTTCAGTAGATGGACAACTTTTAATTCTAGCAGATATAAGTGCTTTTCTTAAATTATTACAGTCACATGTTGACTTCGAGAATCATGCATAAGATGTTGAAATGGAGCAAAGTTGAATGTCATAATTGATGCTATGGCAGTTGTTCAAACCATCAAAAAAGGCAAAGTGTCGTCTGTTCATCTGCGACCAAAGCAACTAAAGTAAATAAGTTGGGGGCTGTTTAGCAGGGGGAATATGAAAGCAGAAAAGTTAGCTCCATCTCCGGGAGCATTAATTCCTTACATACAGAGGGCTAATCTAATTGCTAGAATTTAAAAAGGGTATAGAAGTGTCATAAACATAATATCCCCTCTTACTGAAAATGGATGGGAAACAGCTGATGGCATAATAGTTCCGAAAAATGGCTCAAGCTACCAGCCCCTCAAGCAGTACTAGAATTTGTGAAATGTGGATGCAAGAGAAGAGATACAGTGAACGAAGTAAATGTTCATGTTTAAAGAATAGTTTTTCATGTACTGGTTTATGTAAATGCGAAGTCTGTGGAAACACTAGAGAAATTTAAAACTGTAGATTCCGAAAGATACAATGATTCAGAGGAAGATGAAGATATTGACTAACTGAAAATGTATATAATGAGTTTGGAATATATAAATAAGTTCAGAAGTTCAGAATGTTTCTTTTAGAACATGTGGAAATTAGTGTATGCACAAAATAATCGAGAATCTAAACAAGTTAAACGAAAACATTAATGCCCCTTTCGCCGTTTAACTTTCAAAAACAGCCCTTTTTACGCCATCCCCAATATTGCCGCAAGACTAAAGTTAGCGTCAAACAGGGTCTGCTTATGTTACTCGAAGAAGGACAGTAATTACCATATACGGAAAGGGGAGAAGCTAATCACATGATCATTAAATCTTATTTTCCCAGGAAAAGAGGGTGATCTTGACCTGCCCCATAGCATATGTATTTGCAATCTTTGTGCCTTTTCTTACTGTTTTCTCCGTAGATTTTGACGGGGTAAATCGCTGCTCCCGTAAAATACGTTATACACCAATAAAAGAAAATTGGCAGCTACCATTCTCGTGTTATTCAGGTCCTAATAAAAGTATATACGCAAAATATTCAATTTTGGCATTGAAATCGAGCGGATTACATAAGCAACCTCACTATATCCTGAAATGCTTCAAGACATCGGAAGCTAATTGTATTCCTATTATCGATTCTTTCCAGATATGCCCTGCATGCGTGTCCCTGTCTTGGAGATGGACGGTGGCATGAAGATTCCTGAGACCATGGCTATTGCCAGGTATTTGGCCCGCGAATGCAGTAAGTATTTTGAAGTAAAGTAACAGAAGTTTAATTAATTTTTAATTAATTTCACAATTTTCAAAAATAACTTAACATTTCTAAACGAAATTTTCAATCAAAGGATTTTCTCTTGAAATATTAGCAAAAGTATGTTTTAATCTTGTGCAGTTATACACATATGATTCAATAATTGTATAAATACTAGCCTATTTCGAAAATTGTTTTGACTTATATACTTGTAGATATTTCTCTATTTACATATTATTTTCCTACTTATTGTTCTCTTTCACATAGCAGAGTATATAATTGAAGTCAGTAATTTAAAATTTAATTTTTTAAATTTTTCTCTTAGAATTCTACCCGACAAGCAGTATGGACATGATGAGGTGTGACTACATCACTGACTGCTTCTATGAAATCATGGACGATTACATGAGGTACTTCCACTGGACGAACGGACGCTTCAGGGTGAGTCAGTTAGTTTGAATCTACTCAACATTTCATATCTACATCTTTCGACACACTATCTATAAAAATGGATTAGAAAAGAGACTATAGTGAAATAATCATTAATACTAAAAGACATTAGATAATACGAATGTCCAGTGCTTAGTTAATAATGGCTGCTTCTATGAAAGCAGGCATGATTATATGATGTACTACCACTGGAAGAACGGACGCTTCAGGGTGAGTCAGTTATCTCATCATATCATGTCTACATCTTTCAAAACACTATCTATAGAACGGGATTTGCAAAGTGGCTATTATAAAATGATCATTAATACTAAAATGCATTGGTTAATACGAGTGTTGAGTGATTTGTAAATAATGACTGCTTCTATGCACGATTACATGAGGTACTTCAATTGGAAGAATGGAAGCTCCGGAGTGAGTGATGTCTTTAGATTTGAATGTGATGCAAAATACATAATAAAAGTCCAACATATTTTAGGTTACAATTTGCAAAATTTGGCGGTGAAATCATTACGTTTTACTTTTAGTCGCTCATGATCCGATGTTCATTAATTCATAGCCCTGTGAACGACGTTCACAGATTGCTTTGATTTTATGTTTCTTCTTAATTAATCTGAGAATGTATTCATTCGTTTTTGTAGCTCGCAGCCTGGCCAGTCAAAGAATCGGGGAGGGGCAGGAAGAGGAGAGGGCTTTGGCTTGCATTATTGAGCGTAGTAAAGAAATCGGTCTTTTCGTAGGAGGATTAATGGGTTAGGCACGGGCGGCTTCTTACATGATCAGCAGCTGCTTACAGCACCTGGTATAACCTAGTTGGTCATCCATCTAAGTAATAATCAGGTTTGACGCTGATTAATTTCGGTGATCGCACAAAAACCGATGTAGTTAACGCGATTTGGCAATTTAAACTAGCCAAAAATGTACATAAACAACTTTATGTCTTTTCCTAAACTTTCATTTATTTTCCATTTCATTTAGTTTGGTGAAAATGGAGAGATGATGTCTTCCAACAACAGTGGCGATATGAAGGACTCTAACTACGACGTAAGTACAGCTTTCTTCAACTCATATTAAAACTGATATTCTTTAGCGTTTACAAGTTTTAGTCAGATAAATTCAATGTACGATATTTCATATAGTAACATAATTCCAAAGTGTTTCTCTGGTAAAATTTGCTTAGAAGAATAATTGTAATGCATTTTAGTATACTTTTCAATGCAATTCCTTAGTAAAATAATAACCAATGCATTTCTATTTTCTGTGTCACCATACATGTAATCATTAGAGTGAATGTTTTGACATAGATATTTAATAAATAATAGTAATGAATTTTTAAAGTAAATCAGTTTCGAATAAAATAATTACCAATAAATGATTAGTTAAGATTTTAATATTTGCTGTGTCTCTATACATGTAATCATTTGAGTGAATGAAAGTTTTGGCAGATTTTTAATAAATAATTGTAATGCGTTTCCATATAAAAATGTTTTCCTATACATTTATATAATTAAATATCTTCCAATGAATGTGCTTCTAATATTTGATGTCTTACTACATGAAGCGCTAAGAACCACAATGTACAATTCGCCATTTATGGCGAAATCGGGTTAAGTATCATTATAATCTTCAAAGCCTTTGTTTGCTTCAAAATGCCACATTTTTCCCGGTGAAAGTGTGTGTATCTTAAAGTAGGAACTGTTAACAACAATATAATATGTGCAATAACTTCAAAATTACAGTATTCTAAAAGTTAAGTTAAGAATCTTTGGGTGCGATTTTCTCCATGTTTTATCATTGGCGGAATGTACCTTGTCGTTCTAAGCGCCTCATCTATGTAATCATTTGAATGAATAAGTTTGGATATATTTGTTATATAAATCCTACCTATAAAACCACAGATTACATAAACTGCTAGTACTGAAAACATCTCCAATGCATTTCTATAATAAAAGAATCTCCAGTGAATTTCTATAATAAAATCATTTCCAATTAATTTCTACGTAATCATTAATTGAATAAAACAAAAGTTATGTATTTGTTTTATAAATTCTACTCCTGATATCATGGGTTGCATGAACAGTTAGTAGTTACATATTTATTTAATCTATGTTAAGCAATTTACACATATTTGAATACATTCGTTCTTTACATTTCTAGAACTACATGAAATGGAGATACATGAACACCTTCAACAGAATTATGCCCTTCATGGAGAGGACTCTGTCCATGCGCGATGGTGGAAGCAAATTCTTCATGGGAAATGACGTAAGTTCCTTCTGTGAATTGTACATTGTATAAAACTATTATTGCTACTTTCTATAATTATAACATGCGTGATGGTGGAAGCAAGTTCTTCATGGGAGACCAGGTAAGTACCATTTATTAGCTTCCTAATATATAATTTCGAATAGCGTCATCATCTAATTTTATGCATGATATTTTTGAAATCTTGGCGACTTGGTGTTAGTCATAATGTTGCTCCAGTGTGGAAGCAGCAATGATAGAAGCATTCAAGTATGAGTGTATGATGGCAGTAGATGACCCAAGTTTCAGCACCGTTGACAGCGGATCTTACTGCGCGTGCGTGAACAGAAACTATCACGTCGGGTTACTCAGTGAGCAGTGAGATGCCATTGAGTGAGCTTGTGTACTGGGTGACTGAGCAAGTCACCCTACACGTCTCACGCAGGGTTTCGTTTTGCAAAAGTCTGTATCACCTAGGTCTGTCATACCGTGATAATGTTACTAATAATTTTATATATATTTTATTCTTGCAAAAATAATTACTGAGCCTATCCTATAAATAGCTTAATTAGTCAAAGTAAAACTCACTTGCTAAAATGTTTCCTGATATACGTTTATATATTCTAATATCATATTCTTCTCTACAGATGATGTGGTGTGACATGATGATGTATTGCTCTATGGAGAACCTCTACATGGAGAACCAGTCTATGTTCAGCCAGTACCCCAAACTGATGGCCCTCTACAACCGTGTATCATCTCACCCCAAGATCTCTCAATACCTGAAGAGCCGCAGCAAGACCAACTGGTAGACTGTTCATTGAATTTCCAACACTCAGATATTTTATGCAAGTTTTGAAATCAAAATAGAAATGACAAAAATGGATTCTGTGACTGACATCGATTTGAGAGGAAACATTAAATCAATGTTTTCTATACGTACAATAATTGTATTCAAGTAATAAAGGTCTTGTTTATCATAACAAACGTGTATGTTTTATGCTTTTATTTTAAATACTAATCTATTACCCATCGCTTCGTTGACGGTTATCATAAGTGACACAACAACTGCTATGGCTGTGACTGATACTATAAAGGTTTTGTTTTTATTCTGCTTGTTTTAAGGTGTTTTTAAAAGCCTTGAACATACTTATTACCTGCTTGCATAATTCCCACCGGTACAAGTGGTCAGTGTTGACGCCTGGGTGAGAGCCAGGATTCGAATCCTGTGGTTATGTGACATGACTAAATGAATCGTTCTAACAATGAATATACTGATATAAGTATTATATACGGGTATCCTTCAATTTCGAATGTTCGCTTTACGCAACTTTTTCGCTTTTACGAAAAAAGGCAAACCAGCATAGCGTTCAGTGTGTTTCTGGCAACTATCCCTTATAGCGCAACCTTTTCCTCCCCCTCTTACACCCCAGTCGCTTGTAACTCTCACTGCCCCAACCTCTGATGTCTCAGTCTAACCTACGATCATCACGATTTTGGGGGACTCGAAACGCTCAAAAATACTTCATCAAAAAGTATCCCATCTCAGAACGTCCAGCAGTACAGGTTATCCGAGAGAGCGCACTGATTGGAATGCTCTGATCGACACAACAAAGATACATATTCTAATTTGAACAATTCGTCGAATAATGATTATTTTCAGTGTCTTGTGATTTAATAATTTCTCTATGTTTGGACTGAAATATTCGTTACTTTGTGAGAAGACGGGACCAGAGATACATACTCAAGTTGTGAAGTAAGTTATCTCCCTTGGATAAGAAGGTTTTTTTAATAAACTCAGTTGTTTGTGATATGTGTTAGTAGAGTGGGATATGTTAATAATATATGTGTTCTTATTTAAAATTGAAGAAAGTAAATCAGAAGAAAATGAAGAAAACGTGGTATAAAAATATCAACAATACATTTATTAGATAAACGACACAAGTAGTTGTTTGATAAGCTCAAAAATTAAATGCCTCTGCGTAATGCAACATTATTGAAAGTCAGAGTCTTCTACATAATAACAGTTTTTTTCATTTTCGTTAGATAGATGTACATGATGTGATATGACATGATGCCAAGAAAATCACTACATGGAGAACTAGTTCTTGTTTGGTTTGACTGTAGGAATTGCTATTTTCAGTGGGAGGCATAAATTAATATTTGGTGCTTCACCGTTAGTCAATGGTTAGCCAGCTGGTCGCGTAGACGATTACTGCTGTAGTGAGTTCGATTCACACTGGATGTCCAATGGCAGAAATAGAACGACCTGAGCTTTGCAACAAACAAAGATGAAAGAAAAACTAGTCTAAATGAATAATAATTACAATGCTTTATCTAAGAAATTCGGGTAACCTTAGACTGTAATATATATTTACAATGAATTTCTTTTTCTACAAGCGTTATATAAGTAGCATGGATGGGAAATAAAATGACTCGGGTGTAGTGACAAAAAACGATAAGATGAGATGAATAAAAATCGAGGGAAAGATTTACTCATATAATGAACAGTCTGATTTTCTTGGTTCTTTGTCCGTAACCATGGACTCTTCTACTTTAGGGTAACAAATATTCTAATGAAAATAGCTCCTATCTGCCAATTTAAACAATGGACTCTTCCACTGAAAATCATCTCATAGAATTCGAATACAGGTAGTGCCCGCTTTTCGCAAACTCGCGAAAATAGGGTATAGCTTTTGCGTTGCAGTGAGCCATTATAGAGGCAGCGCACACTCTCTTCCTCATTCATCTACACCCCAACCTCCTCTAGCTCCAACCACTACGACCTCCGATGACTCAGCCTGACATAACATCCTCACCATTTTGGTGTCAAGGGACGCTATAAATTAATGGTAATTGCTTCTTTGTTTTACGCAATTTCGGCTTACGAAAGGTTTTTATAGGAACGCTCTGTATGTCCATGAATTATTTTCACGGGGATTAACTATTTAAGAATAATGTCAATGCTTTATCTAAGAAATGTGGACAACTTAAGACTATCACGTTTATTTACAATGTATTTCTATTTCTACGGCCGTTAAATAAGCAGCATGGATCGGAAATAAAACGACCTGAGCTTAGTATGTAACACGATAGGGTTTTTATACCTTGATAGTAAGGCCTGTAATTTAACATAGTCGTAGTAGATTCAATAATCTTTTAGAAGTGTGTGGATGGGCAGAATTTATTACGAACACCATTGATAGGTAGGTAGACCCGAATAATTAATAACTCTGAATTATTAAAGGAACGTGTTATAGTTTGATGTTAATCGAAGTAAAATTCTCAGATATATTAATCAGGGGATCAACATTAGGGACCCAAAACACGACTTTCAGGTACCAAATTCCAACTGTTACTCTAACAAAGAGATTTGGCGCTATAGAATCTTCGTAAAAGGCACATCATTCAATCCTTTTTAACACCACGTTATACACTATAATGAGTAAAAGCTTTCACGTAATTCCAAGATGTATGTAATGCCATATATAATATATGCCAACAACCTTCATCGGGTGTACAATCTGTTTGGATATGAGCTTTCTTTTTCGGTATCATAAGTCAGTCTGGTTATGTGTCTGTCTGTCTGTCTGTCTGTCTGTCTGTCTGTCTGTCTGTCTCTCTCTCTCTCTCTCTCTCTCTCTCTCTCTCTCTCTCTCTCCATATCTAGATAGTTCATATATATCCATCTGTATTTCTATCTATGCATCTATCCATCAAAGTCTGTTTACATCTATCTATCGAAGTTTATATATCTATTGATTCTGGACCCTTACTTTCCGTCCCTCGTACGAAACTACAGCTATGAAATATTTCGATTACTTCCCTTCTTACTAATGTATTCTGATAATATTTTAATTAACATATGTTCAGATATAATTTCGTGTTTTGGAAAAATGCTTTCTCTGAAGTTATGGAAAGTAGCCGAAATACTTCAAAACTGTAGTTTCGTACGACGGTGGGAAAGTAAGGGTCAAGTTCAGCATTACAGTTACATTGTGAATAGAATCCCCCACGAAATTTCGTGTTCTGAACAAATGATTTCTCAATGAAATAAAAAGTAACCGAAATACTTCAAAGTCCTAGTTTCACACGACCAATGGAAAGTAAGGGCTCATTTCAGCATTTTAGTTACATCATAAATAGAACCAGCATCCCAAATTACGTTATTTGGAAAAATGCTTTCTCAATGAAGTAAGGGGAAGTTACTGAAAGTGTTCAAAGCCGTAGTTTAGTACGACGAATGTAAAGTAAGGAGCAGTTCAGCAGTATAGTTACATCGTAAATAGAAGCCATCTCCAGCCCCAATTCCAAATTTTGGAAAAATGATTTCTCAGTATAGTAAAGGGAAGTAACCGTAATATTTTAAAGCCGTAACTTCTTACGGTGGATGGAGTAATTGTCCATTTCAGCATTATAGTTACATCGTAAATAGCCCCCTAAATAAAACAATATAGAACCCCCTCTCCAAACATAATGTAACAGTTGCAAATCACTGATTTTTTGTTGTTGCATTCTTTATATTAGCGCATTTTAGGGGTATCTTAATTTAATAGCTCTAGCTACAACGCCTGTTTATCTGGGGAAAAGAATGTGGGGTGGGTGCATACAGGCAAACGCAAATTTATATTAAATTAAAATATTACTTATTTTATTACTTTAAATAAAATAAAATAATATTACTTATTTTATTAAAAATACTACTTATTTTATAAATTAAATTAAAATATTACTTATCTTAAAATTGTCCAATGACATTTTTCGTAGTCATAAACCAATGTTATGACTTGTTTCACACAACCAAGCAATATAGACTTATTCATCCATCGAATATTGTATAGAAAATACGTCGAATTATTTTGAGTAATGAAAAAAATACTTGAAAAATAAACTTTTGCCGACTGGTAATATACATGAAAATGTTTTTAAAAATTAAACAAACTGCACAATTTATAAAGAGCAAAATGTTAAAAAAATAAAGAGAAAAATATATTTTCCTTTAATACAAAAGTATTAACTTCGTCACATTTGTCAAAGCGTGTAAATTCAAATGTTCTTTTCTCTTGATATAACCCGAAGTTAGTCGATAATTCACAAGATAAATCCTCATCAGCTTTCCAACGGTGTATGTTCACAATTTGTATCTGTTGGGCTTAAAAAGTTACAGCCCAAGACGTGAACACTAGTATTCAGAATGTTACGAGAAAACTTCAAGTACACAGTCCAAAGTTTATGGATTGTGGAATTAACTTCTGATGGAGGTATATATACACACACACACACACACACACACATACACACACACACACACACACACATATATATATATATATATATATCGTTAGAAAGAGAATTTTATCAACTTTCTAACGGTCTATGTTCACAATTTGTATCTATCTTACTTGAAAGTAATTAAAAATACACGACATTTTCAGGCGAAATGGCGACGGAGTTTGCTTCGCGCGGTGCATGTTAAGATATTGAATCAAATACGTATTTTTAATGATCATCTTTTACTTTTAAGTACAGAAAGCCTTGATCATAGACACCCGTCTAGTAGGCAGCATCTCCCCATTGCACTAAAACTAAAAGATGATCTTTAAAAGTGACGGGAGTAAAGTTATACTTTGAGTAAAGTCCCCACTGATATGTTAAGTTTATTTCATTTGTCGCCCAGAGTTAGCGTTAGGGGTTAGGGGTCGTTTCCGTTGGTCCCTACATAACAATGAGATCTTGCCCAGGTTAGATCCTTTGCATATTTTATATAAAACCCAGAATAATAAAATACAGGTTTAAGAAATATCAACTCTAAACATGATGTATCATACAATCGATTATTATCAACTAGGTTTTATCTACAATACGTTAATACTCGAGTGAAATGATTAAATATTGTCGATGAAGAAAATATCATTCATTTACCTACTATACAAAACAAACATATACAGGGAGATATTTAACCAGACATAAATTATCAGCAGCAGCTTTCGTTACATATCCTTACCTAGGTTCATTAATAATACCATTCAATTGAATTATTTATAAAATTATTATCAATTTATTGAAGAAGAAGAAGAATAAGAATAAGAATA
>VCCN01004882.1:2671679-2688388 GCA_006491835.1 Architeuthis dux
AAACAATTTAGGTTAAATTTATTGAAAGCAATAACAATATAATTTATGTATTTACTTTTGTTTTTTTTTCATTAATTCTCTTTCTTTTTTTTTTATTAGTGTACTGTTTTTAAGATCGAGTGTGCGAGGGTGTGAAACTTTACAATTGGGACAACCGTCTCTATCTTTTCTATTTATTTTTATTTTAGCGTTATTTTTTCAAACCAAAATGGAGATTATTAATGCAAGCTGTACCCGTAGAAATATTGGAAAGTATGTTCCCACTGTATCATTAGAGTTACATTGTAAACAGACCCCTCCCCCCCCCCGCCACCTCTTAAAAACTGAAAAAAAAACTTTTCTAGAAGTGAAAAACTCCCTGGTTTAGGAGGCCAAAATGTGAGACCACTTTCCTTAACAAATGCCAACCAAAAAATGTCATAACTAGTGGGAACTGATATGTTAAGTTTATTTCATTTGTTCCCGTTTGGGGTTAGAGTTAAGTCTTTTTCATCGGTCCCTACCAAAAGGTAACGTCCATAATTTCAAAGTACCAAATAAAAAGAATAACATTTAATGATTTTCCGATAAACTTCTTCCTCCTCTCCCACTTCCTCCTGCTACTACTACCACAACTAGTAATGCTAAATATCAATTTTCTCAGCCGTATCGTGTTGGATTGATATGAAAGTTGGTCCAGACCATCAGGTGAGCCATCTTCATCTTCTACCTCCTACTCGTTCTGCTACTACTACCACAACTGATAATGTTACATCTTCTTCTCCCTTCCCCCCTCTTTCTCATTCTACCACCACAACTAGTAAAGTTTAATATAAATGTTCTCAGATGTATCGCATTGAATTGATATCACTCTTAGTCCCAGCCTTCGCATGAGCCATCTTCATCTTCCTACTCCTACCACTACTACAACTACCACAACTAGTAATGTTAAACATCAAATTTCTCAGCCGTATTGATATGAAACTTGGACCATACCTTTGGGTCCCCTACTCCTACTACCACCATACCTAGTAATGTTCAATATCAATTTTATCAGCCGCATCCTGTTGGATTGATATGACACTTGGTCCTGACCTTTGCGCAAGACAAATTTATTTTCTTCTCCCTCCTCCTCTCACCCTTCCCCTCCTCCTTCTGCCACTACAACCACAACTAATAATGCTAAATACCAAGTTCCCCAGCTGTATCTTGTTGCATGGATGTAAAACTTGGTCCAGATCTTTGGGTGAACATCCTCATCTTTGCCCCACCCCCATCCACCTTCCTCCAGATTCTACTAGCACAACAAGTAATGTTCAGATATTTTTTGAGAAGGGTCATTAATATTGAAATGGTTCTTCGGACGGTTGAACTCCTTCTTGGAGAGAGAACGGCGAGCATCTTCCTCTTTGGGAGGAAGTCCAGATTATCGACAGAGAACATTGTTGGAAGCAGAGAAAAATCAAAGAGGCAGCTCGCATCAACATGTCGACTAAATGCATTAGCCAGACAAGCGCGAATTTCAACCCGATGTGGCTTCCACTTCTCAACAAATCCAAACCCGACAGAACAAAGACACAGAAACACCAGGGCCATTGAGAACCTTTGGAGATATCGTATGGCTAGATTGAGACATTTTGTGTGGACAGATAGCTACAATGTTGGGGAGATAATTTTGCATGGATCCGCTCAGATATTTAATTGCTTCTTTCCTAATTTATTTCCCACGCTTGCACACAATTTAATTGAAATTCATTGAGAACTTTTGAGATATCGTGTGCACATACAGAGAACGTTTGGAAATATTATGTGGTTGCTTACAGTTAGCTAGGACATAAGGGAGATAATTGTGCATGGATCCATTCCAAGATTTCCTGACTTCTTTCGTAGCCTATTGCCCACGCTTCCACAAAATCTCATTGAAATTCAATGTTGGGGAAAGGAGACAGCGTCGTAAAACAGGTGTTTATGTAATGATTAATCATCATCCTACTTCAAAAGCTTCCCCTGCGGCCTCTGTGACATGCCTGTCATGCATTGGCCCTATCAGCAATCAGCGAGCTTACACCCGAAGTGGAGTGCCTTCTTTGACTTTCGTTCGTGAAACTAATGCCAAGAGAATAAGTAAGACTCTAAAAATGGAGACAGGTCAGAAAGATATTCACAGATACAAATCCACATATAATTTCTTAAAATGTTTGTACAGTGGTACCCCCTTAAACATGGTTTCAGTTACCTGCGGTCAGCCCTAGCAATAAACAATTCATAAGTTTGACTTAATAATGGTCCCAAAGCGCATGGTGAAAGATGCTGGGAATTTGTATATCTCACAGTAAAGTGATTCCTTTAAGTGAACATATTAAAGTTCTTGAGTTATTGAGAAAAAATGTATATGAGATCGACGGTAAGGACGAATCTTCTATCCGTAACATAATTTCTTTTTCTTTTTACAATATTTTTATTACAGTATATTGTTGTAATTGTTCCATTTTATTATTAGTTATAGTTGTTAAACTCTTATTGGGCATAATTCATGAATTAAACTTTATCATATTTATCGTATTTATAAGAACACATAATATATATAGTGTTCAGTACTATTCGTGATTTCGACCATAGTTTTACTTGCAGTAATAAATTTACTCTTTATTTTTATATGTTCGTGATAATGTTAATAACAATTGTAGTTGTTTTTATTCTTGCAAAAATAATTACTGAGCCCACCCTTTCAATAGGTTACTAAAAGTAAAACTCACTTGGCAAAAATGTTTCCTGGTATATGTTTGTATATTTCTGTATATATTCTAATATTCTATCCTTCTCTTCAGATGATGTTCTGTTACATGATGATGTACTGTTGTATGGAGATCCCTACATGGAGAACCAGTCCATGTTCAGCCAGTACCCCAAAATGATGTCCCTCTACAAGCGCATCGCCAACACCCCAAGATCTCTCAATACCTCAAGAGCCGTTCTAACACCAACTGGTAGACTGTTCATTGAATTGTATGCACATTTTGAAATCAAAAGAGAAATGACAAAAATGAATTCTGTGACTGACATCGATTTGAGAGGAAACATTAAATCAAAGTTTTCTGTGCGTACAAGAATTGTATTCAAGTAATAAAGATCTTGTTTTTTCACATAAATATTTGTTTTCTGCTTTTTAAAAAATACTTCATAACATTGATTTTTAAAGCTCAATCCAGGAGTTCTGCAGTATCTATACTATTTTTCTGCTTTTTGTCTGTACGACCATTATGCTCATTTACATAGGATCAGAGCGTAGTATCTGCCCGACCCTTGGATCTTCTGAGCTGGAATCAGTTACAATTTCTGAGCGAGAAACCTACATAATCTAACAACAATTGAAGAAATAGCTGTGTGTGTGTGTGTATGTGTGTGTATGCACCGCGATTACTCGACGACTGTGGATTGTATTAATTGAAATTCGCCAGATATATCAGTCAGCACACAAGGCATTACTGTGTCGAGTTTTGGGGATCAGCGATTCTTGAGAAATCAAATAAAAATTAATGAAGTGACCGAAATACTTTGAAGCCGCAGTTTCGTACGACGGACGGATGATTAGTTTACATAACAATTATGGTAGGCTGCTCCACACACCATGAAGTCCGGCCCCAGCGGGGTGGGAGGGAGCGGGGGGAAAGGGTGCGAAGGAGGAAAGGTAGAAAACAGCAGAAAATTAGGTGAAAGGAAAAAGTAAATATACAAGCCTGGCTGGTCCAGAGTCAAACTCTGCTCCTACTCCTACTTCCTTCCGTAATTCTACTATAAATCTTGGAGGTATATAAGCGTATCAGTTTAGCGCAGGTAGTAACACATCAGGCTAGCGGTCAATAGTTCATGACTTCAATCAGAGGAAAGTAAAGTCAACTCTGACTTTGTCCTGGGGTTTGATAATATACATATATATAGAGAGAGGGGGGAATGAATGGATGGACACGAAAGAAAGATAAAAGAAAAGTCAGGCTTGCTGTTTGGATATCAAGTGACAATGAACGAAAGATTGAAAGGCAAGTCTGACACCCTGTGTCTTTGTTTCGTGTCCATCCTTTCCCCTCTGTATATATGCGCATTTACTTTTTACTTTCACCTAATCTGTTCCTTTTCTATGTTTTCTTAACCCCTACCATTTCTCCCTCGCACCCTCTTTTCCCCTCCCCATCCACTACGTAGGTATGGATAGATGTAAACATTGCAAGATATTAAAACATTCTTTTTTCATGTTACATTATTATTTTAAAATTTATGCCTACTTTTTAACTTTAGTTGCTTTTTTTTATCGCCGTATAAATAATAAGTCTTAGGTGGGATTTGAACCCACCTCTCCAACGGAAAGCACCATTGAGCCCGGCCTGCTAAGCTAACTGAGCTACCAGGACTCAAACGACAGACAGGACTCTAAACAACACCCTTAAACTCATACTTCATTCCGATCGACATCCATGTTTGGTTACATTCTGATAGTTTCAGTATTTTAATTCATTTTTCCGTTTTTTTTATTTCATTAGATGAAGTATTATAAACCATTATTATTTTAAATTTTGTAATTACTTTTTACCTTTATCTTAAAGTTGGAGGGATACGTGAAAGAATGAAAAGATAAAATCAAAGGGTGTGAGAAGGGCAGAGGCATTAGATAATGGTTAATGAAATTGCCACCGGTCCATCTTTTAACTAAATAAATAGTATAAACCATGAATATGTATATTGATATTAGTAATATATATATATATATCACAAGCAGTAAATCGTAGATATAGAGTCAATTAGCCGAGCGAGTATATTTAGTGAAGGGTTTCTATCTTAGACTCGAAATAATTATTATTCCAGTTTTAATCGGACCAATATCTTCATCTTTGTTATTTTATCATAACGTTTCGGCCGATATGCTCTCTATGTTATGAAATAATAATTCATTACCATAATTCCCTAAAGTCCTCTCGGATAGTGTAATGGTTAGCACGTCTGCCTCACACACAGAAGGTGCCTGGTTTGGTTCGAGCGTAGAGCGTAGAGCGTAGAGTGTGGAAATCTTTTTAGTAGTACAGATTTCCCTGTGTGCTCAGCAGCTAATTGAGTACACTGTGTGATTAGGGTAGTGGTATCCCTTCAGTGGACTTGCATCCTGCCAAAGGGTTGGCCAGACTAAGCTTGCAAGGATAAAGTCCTTGTCTTGACTAGACTTGAAACTTACAAGGATCATTAATCTGACTCTAATGGGAGTTGTCTCTTAAGAGACGGACGATTTACCTTTTATTAATTCCCAAGAACTTCATCAATTGGGCTCAGGCCTTCCACGGATGCCTGCTTTATTTTTTTTTAAGTTGAACCTTCTCCTGTTGGGACATGCACATTCCTTTTCAAATACGATGTTCACAATACAATAAGTGGATCACCGTGTGTAAAAGTATTCCAAAACATCATCAATTTGTTTTAAGGATTAACTGATTAATTGCAAATGACGGGAATTTCCGTCATTGCAGTCCTAATAATGATAACAACTCAGTTCTATCTGTGAGTCCGGGCTTTATCTTGCAATGGATAATTTACACTAGTGTATCTTGCAATAAACAATGGATTTTATCTTGCAATGGTTAACTATTATTCTTCGCCACCTGCGTTAATAGGTTTAATGCAGAAAAATTAAACCGACAGACCATGGTTAGCACGCTGATCTTGCAGAACATTACAACGGTGGCGAGTCTGATCCTCACTCCGATCAGCACAGTGTGGTCTTGTGCCAGACTAACCAAATGTTAGTGAAATACATTTGGTGCCTCACCGTTGGTGAGTGGTTAGCAATCTAGTCTCATAGACCATTACTGCCGTAGTGAGTTCCATCCTTACTGAGTGTCCCCACACTTGTTACAGAATAGGGCGTCTCGCCGTGGATCAATGGTAAACACGCTAGTCTTGCAGACCATTACACGGTAGTGTGTTTGAGCCTTACTGGGTTCCTTACAGTTCTGGCCTTGTACTAGACTAATCTTGTCTCGCCGCGGATCAATGGTAAACACGCTAGTCTTGCAGACCATTATACTGTAGTTTGAGCCTATCTGGGTTCCTTACAGTTCTGGCATTGTACAAGACTAATCTTGTCTCGCCGTGGAGCACGCTAGTCTTGTAGACCATTATACTGTATTCGGTTTGAGCCTCATTGGATTCCCCACTCTTGGAGCTTTATGCCAGACTAATCTAAACTTAGTGAATAACCCGAGGTGCTTTTACGTTGATCAATGGTTAGCAACCAAGTCTCGTAGACCATTACTACTGTAGTGACTTAGATTCACACTGGGTGCCCCATGGAAGTATGAATCAGAAATAAAAACGACTTGAGCGTTGCGATAAAAAGCAACACAAATAAGATGAAAGACAAAACTAGTAAAAAAAATACTAATAACTAGCTGGAATTCCGCCCTACGGATGTTAGCTAATTCCTGCGGAAGACCTGAATAGTGCCTTTGGCCCCAATAAGAAATAAAAATTATTTTTTATCTTCGGTACGGTATCTGCCTTTTGGGTTGGATGGCAAATAATTACCTTTACTCGGCTCTTGGACATCTTTCAATACGATGGTCTCCAACTGTACAACTCAGAATTCCATTCAAGAGTATATTTCAGTAACTGCAGAGCCACCAGCATATAACCTATGTAAGGAATACTTTGATCTTTTGCTGGACATTATAGTAGATCTCGATATTCCAAACATATTTGTACATTCTGATGACGCAGTCTATTCAAAACTGTGTCGTATCCCCTGGAAGAATAACGATCTGTACCAAAACGTAATCTTGCTGATGGGCGGATTTCACTGCGTACCAGACAAAAACTGCTATTCAAACGGCATAGTTGCAGAGGATACAAGCAATGGTGCATTGACTCAGATGTGGTAGCCTCTGGATCAGCAGATCAGGACTTTGAAGGACGTTACTACTATAGATGCATGAGGAAATAACAGCTTGTCATACCAGCATTGCTCGTTGCTCTAAGAAAAGAACCAATCCCAACTACAATGGAGAAAGTAATCAATTCATCAGAATTAGAAAATCTACTTACCGATCTAGCCAAAGCGGAAGATAGCTCTGGAGCAAGCATAACCATTGCTTATCTCAAAGATGTTTCCTCGTTGCTGTAAGAGAAGGAACCATAGAGCGACACTTCCAGTCTGAGAAGAATATGCTGAACCAGATATTCTCATTCAACTACCAAAATTACGCAATATATTGTAGCTACCAAACTGTTTATTTGTGATCCTACAACAGCAAGTTCATCCAGCGTTTGAAGAACTGAGATTGAAGGCTTTTGGGGCAAATATTGCAGATGGGAATTTCTTGTCGATTCCCAGAGTTTAATAACATAATGTAAGACATACAAAAAGGAACCACAGGACCTTTCGGAGCCGGCTTTAGCACTAACTCTTCAGCAGTTGATACATAGATTCGAACTATCTATAATTACAGTAAAGACTATGTTTAGGGAACAGCTTATTTTTAAAACAAACTCCAAACACAAGGCACTAACTCCAGGTAGAAGAATCATGCTGAAAGAAAGTCCGAAGTTCCAGCTGAAGAATTACGGTGTCAATCCCTTTGACACACGCTCACCAAAATGTGTTCATTCTGGTGTAACAATCGAAAAAGTCTGTAGTGCGAGTTACGCTCAATATGCCTGCTACCGGAAATGCGTTGTTTAAGACCTTTGTCAGCGAAAGACTCAAAAGTAACGGTAAAGGGTTTTTTGAGCCAATCGAGAGCATGAAGCTGAACAATGGCCTCGAAAAGAAGAAAAAAACAAGAAAAGCAGTATCTTTAGTACAGGAAGACCACCAAACATTTGGTCTGATCGTTGCGAAATCTGTCAGCTTAGAAGAGGCATTTCAATACCTAATAACAACAGTGCCATTAGCTTCAACCACAACCGGGGTTCGGGGAGCTTCCGTCCCTCTCTGGATCACCTAGGTGAGCGGGGTTGAAAGTTGAAACTTATAGTCTATAAAGGATAATGTTTTACGTAATCCCAACTTAATTTACCCAAATAAAATTAATTAACGTTCAGTTTACTGTTTAATTTACTCCAAACAAACAGAAATATTTAAAATTTAAATAAAAACCGTATTTACTGCAGGTAAGTTGAAAAGGACGACGAAAATTAAATAAAAAACATGGTTGTTATGACTAACTTTTAGTACTGAGTTTGTGTTGCAGCAGCAGTATTGTTTACCATTGCTTCAAATTAAATGTGGCCTTTTGTTTTAGAAAAATAACAATTAAGATTCTGCTTAAACTTGTATGTTTGTGTTTGTTAATTAATACAAATTGAAGGTAAATTAGGTGTTGTTTCTAAGTAAATAGTCGGCAGTTCCTACTGAACGTCCAGTTTACTGTTCAATTCAATCCAAACAAACTGAAATATGATGGTAAATTTAAATAAAAACGTCTTTTTTAAAACTTAAGTTTAATTTACTGTAGATAAATTGAAACGGGTACAAAATAAAAAAAATCGTGGTTGTTATGACTAACTTTTAGTACTGAGTTTGTGTTGCAGCAGTATTCATTTCAAATTAAATGTGGCACTTTAACAATTAACATAGCACTTAAGATTCTGCTTAAACTTAATTTTGTGTGACTGTTAATTCTTTAATGATAGGTATCCTAATATTTGAATAGCAACTAAGTAATTGTCGGTGCTTTATGAGAGTATATAGTAGGTATGAACAAAATGAAGTCGACACGTGAGAAATGTTAAAATCAGGCAAAAATCAGCATATAATTCGATTTTAATAAAATGTTTGATATTTATTTATTAAAGGACGAATTTAAAAAAAAATAGTTTTCCATTCCAAATTTCGGAGAAGAAGAATTTTTTTTCATATGGTTCCCACCCCATCTTTTATTAATTTGATGATTTATTTTATTTATATAATCATGCGTCCGTTGATTGCTACATATTTTACAGATATATCCCTCGAGAAACATATTTACCCTTTTTAGAATAAATGTAAATGCATATTTTACATTCTTTCTATATCGCGGTTCGACTGAAACTTACATAACTGTATTATAACAAGGATGAATAATTAAATATAGCGAAATGATGAAAAACTGTTCATCGGCTGTATGTTTCATGTATTTTATTCTGTTTTTTGTTTTTGTAAATTGACCGCTATTTCAATTTATTGGAGCTGCAGACGACAACATATGTTATGATATGCTGCCACGAAAAGGTTATTCCGAGGTCAGACACCTGTGCGGAAATGTAAGTGTCCCCGGTCACCTTAGGAAATAGGTATATGCGTGGGTGTCCAAAACAGGATATGGGTACCGGAAATGGCACCTGCCTAGGCGTTCGAGAAACCTATAAATCAGACCCGAGACCAGAACAGAAACCCAGAGACCCAATCAGCTAGGAGGCAGACCGCCTAGGACTGGGAAGACATAAGATCAAGTTCCCCTGTTGGGAAGGTCTCTCGGCACCCATCATCTCTTTCCCACTCTTCCTCCACCGTCCGACGAAGTGTATGCTGTGTATACTATGAAATAAAAATATGTCCAGATATTTTTACAAGCAAGTTTTCGAGTTTCCTTTCTATCCAAGTCCAGGATATTCACCCCGCTATACAACACATGCCTCTTTCTTGCACAGCACAGCTGTGGTGCATTTAATTTTTTCCACTCAAATATATGTGTACTGCATTGTCTACCATACATTTTAAAAATCAAGAGTCGCTTACACGCTTGAATCTTTTTTTCATTTTTTTCATTTTTTTTCATGTTGTTCATACCTAGTAAATAGTAGTTAAAATTAATGAATTTTTGTCAAAAATGTATTTATATCGCAGTTTTTGTAGAAAAAAACATTTTTATTTAGGTAATATTATATGAATACTAAAACAAAATTGAACCTATATCGGCTATTAAAATGCGTTTTTGGCTTCCCAAATCACGGATCTCTTCGGATAGTATAGTATAAAACCATCTAGAGTGAAATATAATATATAAAGCCTACAACCGGTTGGGGGGGGGCAATGTTCACAGAGAAACTTAGTGATAGAGGGATTAAGCTAATCTCCATTATTATGAGAAGATTATTCTGTATGTTCACACCAGATGCCTGGTAGTCATCGCTGAAGACTGAGCGACAGCAAGTCACCTCAAGTATCAAAACCTCCTCTGTACGGCTTAGCAGACCACAGTAACGCTGTGGTTTGTCCATTCCCAACTATATCATCGTTGCGTCTGTATGTTCACACCCAATGTCTGGAGGCCATTGCTGAAGACTGAGTGAAAATCAGTCTCCTCTGGTCTCAAGCCTTCCTCTCAGCGTCCTAACAGATCACAGCAACGCTGTGGTTTTTAATACTGTAGCCTAACGCGGGGTACTAACCACTATACGATCACGGCCGCCACGAGGGAAAGAGAGAGATATAGATTTAGAGCGAGAGAGAGTGAGAGATAGTAGTTTCTGGATAGGTCGCCATGAGGGAAAGAGATGTAGAGAGTTAGAGAGTTTCAGAGACGATCATTTTTCCTCCGCGGGCTGCGGACTGCGATGATGATGATGTCTCTCTGTCCGATTCGCCTCCGCGGGCTGCAGACGGCGATGATGATGGTGATGATGATGATGGTGATGATGTCTCATGTCAGATCTGCCGCTGATGGCTCTCTGTGGAGGGAAATTCATTTGTGGACACAAAGAAAACACTCCCACGTGTGTGGAGAGAAAAGACGACAAAATCCACGTATACTAAAAGTTTACGAAGTTTTATTTCCGTACCACGCAGGTCAATTTCTGGTCTGCGGATTTCGGCGAGGTACGGAAATTCTGTTGCATGTCGTTGTTTAAAGGGGTCGGTCACTTTTCAAGGACTGCTACTGATACTGCTACTGATACTGGCACTGCTACGAGGCAGGGACACCTCGCGATCCCCCACTGCCTCCGGACCCCAACTACTGTTTTTGATCTAGCCTTTATACACCTAATGGTCATAACTCCTCCCACTTTTCAAATTCTCAACGGTTTTCTGATAACTTGATACCCCATTTGGTCACGTAGGCAGTTTGACACAGATTCCAAATCTGACCACGTTCCTATCCCCACTGGCCACCGGTAAGCTGATAGGTCTATTTCGTTACAATACCCAAAACATCCTCCGATTGTCTAACTCTTCTAATTCTAGATGTCTGATTATCACTGAAAACTGGAATGTTGTTAGTCTCAGATTTCCGGTACTCTCCTCAGTATTCTCGCAGAACTCAGCAGTGCCGTTGTCTGCATACTCTAAACTCTTTCTCTTCTTTTCAACTCCTCCAATTTTCTCTTTATTTGGAACGGTTTCTAGTGCGCCTACTATTATCGGCACTACCCTAACCTTCATTTTTCCACGCCTTACTCAGCTCCCGGGCCAGGTCCTGGTACTTTCCGAGCTTTTCACTATCTTTTGCATTGATTCTGTGGTCTGCAGGTAGAGATACGTCTACAATCTGGCACGTTCTCTTTTCCTTATCTAGAACTACCACATTCGGTCTTCTTGTTTGGGTGAGGTGGTCGGTTTGGATGTCAAGGTCCAAGAGTACTTTATGACATCTACTTTCCAGGAGAGTCTCTGGTTTGTGCTGGTACTATTTGTCTACACGACTGAACCCTAGCGATGTGCACAGTTCCCAGTGCATGACTGTAGCTACCATCTCGTGCCTATGTCTGTACTCCTTCTGAGCCAGTCTACTACATTCGCTGTTTATCGTCCCACCTCTTTCCCCACATAGACAAAACCTGCAAATTGCTGTTTTACTTGGTTCTGTCAATATTTGCCTTGACATAGTTTGCCCTAATGCACTTGTTCTCGGCTACCATGATGAAGGATTCTGTTTCTCTCTCCAGATGCCCTCTGCGTAGCCATGTCCATGATCATTCGTCTGCGATATTTTATTTTTGCCTTTTAAATTCTCCATAGAGTTGTTTCTGTTCCCATTTTTCCTTCTTGCGTTCTTTACTAGCATTTCGTTTGTAACCTTTTTATTGCTTGTTGCGCTGTTTCGAGCGCTTTTCATAATATTTTCACTGCATGCTTGCACATGTTTTACAAATCTCGTTCTTGCAATTTGGACGCAGTCTTCTATGCTGATGAGTCCTCTGCCGCCTTCTTTATTCTTAACATATAATCTGTCTGTGTCATTTCTGGACTATAGAGCATTGTGCATGGTCATCAGTTCCCTATTTCGCCTTGTCCATCCAAAAGATCCCCACAAAGACGACACTGCCGGTGTGTTAATCACTTTTATCATACTTCTGTTATTTTGTTCATTGTTTTAATTTATTTCATGCGATTGCGGGTTCACACTTGATACCTTAGCGTTAACACTAGAAATCGTGAGAAGGCAAATGTTCTCACCTCTCAAGCGCCTTCCTTAGTATGTTTGCGAACCACCAGCACGAGCACTGTCCGGAAAGTTTCAATTCTTTATCGAGCGCATTTGTAACATTCACTTTGAAAACAAACCCTTTACACTTTCGGTGCAAGGTGAACGAGAAAGTTCAATATTCATTGTCTTTTGTTCTTTGTGCTCTTGCAGGGAGTATTACACAATTATGTCTGCAGTGCAATCTTCAAGTGGGAAATATTGAATAGGCGTCTTTGACAAGGCAAACTTTAATTGCTTATTGGAACTAACAAGGTTGTTAATCTGTGACTTAGGACTCACTATAAATTCAGCGGTTTTCTCTTCTTTGCAGTCAGACTAACACTTGAAGACGAACAGGAACGACAGCACAAACGATCCTCAAACTTCACTATGCCTAACTACACTCTGTACTACTTCAATGGCCGCGGACGTGCCGAGATGCTGCGTATGCTGTTCGCCGCTGCCGGACAAAAGTACAGTGATAAGAGGTTCGAGTTTAATGAATGGGACAAATACAGGAATGGTAAGTTCACATTTAAAAATCTTTTGTTAGTACATAACGGATAGAAATTGACTTTGTCAAACCAACATATAATATCGCCGTGTGTTAAATGCTTACTCTCGAGAGAAGGACGTTTGAATATCTGCTAATCATAGTCTTAAATTCGCCCGATTTCCATAATTAAATGTTATTAGACATTCTGATGATAACATTTAATGCAACACATCTGTTTCGTGATGTGTGGAGAGGAGATGAGCAGCGCCAAGAAATGTCTTATTATTTGACTGAGAAGAGTGTAGTCAGATCAAGGAATCCCTTCCCTACTGGTTCCAAAGTTGGCAGAAGTGAAGTGATCTTAGCTTTGCAGCTCAGTCATGCCCTCTTCGACAACAACTAATGTACTCGGTACTTTTTGATTACATCCGTTGTTTCCTTAAACGTTGTTTACTTATAGCTTCGAAATTGACGTCCGTTTTTTAAAATTCTCACATAACAAATAATGTAAATAATTTATGTCAATATTTCATTTGAAATTTGGTATCTGACTTTTTTTTATACAAGCGCGAGTAAACATATGTAATGGCGGCATAAGATCGTGGTTTTGGGTAGACTTTCAAGACAAACCTACCCAGAAATGTTTAGAGAAATCAGAGGCTAATATTATTTCTATTTTCGATTCTTTTCAGAAATGCCCTGCATGCGTGTCCCTGTCTTGGAGATGGACGGTGGCATGAAGGTGCCTGAGACCATGGCTATTGCCATGTACTTGGCCCGTGAACACAGTGAGTATTTTGAAATAAAGTAACAGAAGTTTAATTAATTTCAAAATGTTAAAATAGTTTTCAAAAATGATCAATCAATACATTTTCTCTAGATATATTAGCAAAAGTGTATTGTATTCTTGTGCATATGGATATATGATTCAATAATTATATAAATGCAAGCATATTTCAAACATGCTTTTGACTTATATACTTGTAGAGATTTCTTTATTTTCATATTATATTCCTACTTATTATCTCTTTCACATAGCAGAGTATATAATTAATGTCAGTAATTTAAAATCCACGTTTTTAATTTGTCCCATGTTAGAATTCTACCCCACAAGCAGCATGGACATGATGAGGTGTGACTACATCGCTGACTGCTTCTATGAAATCATGCACGATTACATGAGGTACTTCCACGAGAAGAACGGACGCTTCAGGGTGAGTCAGTTATTTCGAATCTGCTCAACATTCCATATCTACATCTTTGAAAATATTATCTCTAGAAATGGATTAGCAAAGAGGCAACAATAGAATGATCATTAATACTAAAAGACATTATCTAATACGAATTTCTAATTAATTTATGGATCTACCCAAAAACTTACATACAACTCTATGACTTTCCCTAAACTCTATTTCTTTTAGTTTGGTAACAATGGAGAGATGATGTCTTCCAACAACAGTGGCGATATGAAGGGTTCTAACTACGACGTAAGTACAGCTTTCTATAACTCATATTGAGTTATATTCTTTAGCGTTTACAGGTTTTGGTCAGTCAAATTCAGTGGAGTATATGGCATATAGTAAAATAATTCCAATGCATTTCTCCGTTAAAATCATTTCTAACGAACTTCTTTAGAAAAATAATTGTAATGCATTTATATTGTAAAATAGTGTTTAATTCATTTTTTTAGTAAAATAATAACCAATAAAGTAATATATACGCTTTTAATATTTGCTGTTTAACTATACATGTATTAATGAAAGTTAATGACAATTTTAATAAATACTTGTAATACATTTGCAGAGAAAAGGATTTCCAATGCATTTATATAATTAAATATTTTCCAATGAGTTTCTATATGTGCTTCTAATATTTGTTATCTTACTATATATGAAATCATTAGAGTGAATACAGATTAGACACATCTGTTTCATAAATAAATTCTACACCTGATATCACGTATTGCATGAACGGCTAGAAGTTAAATATTTATCAAATCCATGTTAGGCAATTCAAAAATATTTAAATGCATTCGTACCTTTTCCTTTTTTAGAACTACATGCAATGGAGATACATGAACACCTTCAACGGAATTATGCCATTCATGGAGAGGACTCTGTCCATGCGCGATGGTGGAAACAAGTTCTTCATGGGAAATGATGTAAGTGCATTTTTTTAGTTTCCATTATTACACCTTTTTAATATTTAATTTCTATAGTTCCATCGTCTAATGTTATGCCAGTGACTTTTGAAATCTCGGAGACCTCGGAGATAGCCATGAAGTGGCTCCAACGTGTAAGCAGCATTAATAGAACTGTTCCAGTAGGAGAAGGGGACGGCGATAGATGACCTAAGATTCGGCACCATATAGGAAGCTAGTCAGTACGACAGATTATAGACTTTTACTTTTGAGTCTTTCATAAAGCTATGATTCTTTTCAGACAAGTTTGTACAGTTTGCCAAACGCTGGGTTTACCATGATCAGTTGGCCCTGTACCACAAGATACCCTAGGGGTTTTTGAAACATATACCCCATGAATAAGGAGAGATCACTGCATTTACTTGCGAGAATACGGCTCAATTCAAACAGAAAACGACCTTTTTTGTTGTGTCAATGAAGGACTACCAGCAATGTAATACTTACTATTGTAGTGCTTCGTGATTTCTACGAACTGGATTATACTTTTGCCGGCAGTAATAGATTTACTTATTTTATTCTATACAAAAGTTCGTGATAAATTCTAATAGTCATTTTAGATATGTTATTCTTGTTAGGAAAATTACTGAGCCCATCCTATAAATAGCTTACTAAATGTAAAACTCACTTGATAAACATGTTTTCTGATATCTACTTATATAATCCTCTACGTGATTGGCTATACATTCTGTCTGTAACAAGGGAGATAACTATTAAAAGATATTTATACAGTAATCTCGCTTATTTATCTATGTATTTATTGTGAAAATGTAAAGAAAACATCATTCTGGCTGAACATAAACAAGAAAATGCAGAGCAACATAATGTTTTTGATATTTTATAAGAAAAATGCAGTTGCAAAATTATTTAAATACCCCCGTCGTGTTCTGACGGTATGGATAAACAAGTAGGTTTATATATTCTAATATCATATTCTTCTCTGCAGATGATGTGGTGTGACATGATGATGTACTGCTGTATGGAGAACCCCTACATGGAGAACCAGTCTATGTTCAGCCAGTACCCCAAACTGATGTCCCTCTACCAGCGCATCGCTCAACACCCCAAGATCTCTCAATACCTCAAGAGCCGTTCTAACACCAACTGGTAGAATGTTCATTGGATTTCCAACACTCAGATATTTTATGCAAGTTTTAAAATCAAAAGAGAAATGGCAAAAATGGATTCTGTAACCGACATCGATTTGAGAGGAAACAGTCAATTAATGTTTTCTATAAGTATAGGAATTGTATTCAAGTAATAAAGGTCTTGTTTTTTTCATTGAAAAAAGTATCTGTTTTCTGCTTTTTGTATTTCTGACAACGAAGTTGCTAAAGGTTTATGTATCTATATGTATGAATGTCTCCAGAAGTTCTCAATGAATTTCACTGAAATCTTGTGGAAGGCTGGGCCATGGACGGATCCATGAACAGTGTAATTTTCTTGTTTCGCTGTCCATTACACCGGATTCTTCCAATCAGGGGTAAATATTTTTCTGATAAAAACCTCCTGCCCACCATTGGAAATGTTGGACTCTTCAACAAATTTACTATTTTCTTCTTAAAGAAAAATATATATGAAATCAAGGAATGAATAATTTTATATCCGACAG
>VCCN01004882.1:2700187-2725324 GCA_006491835.1 Architeuthis dux
CAAATGTCTAGCTAGTTCATATCTATCTATCTCTGTATCTATCTATCTTTCTATCTATCGAAGACTATTTATATCTATGTTACTAACGATCGATCTATCGAGGTCTGTTCATATCATCTATCGAAGTCTGTTTATATCTATATATCGATCTATCTATCCATCCATCGAAGTCTGTTTATATCTTAGCACGAACCTGACCCTCGCCTTTTGGTGCAATGATCCACCGAATCCTGGACCTCTGCGCCTAGCAATGCCAAGCAATGCCAAGCTTCAACAAATACTCATCAGCTATGGCAAAGTACCCGTGCAAAGATACTACCGAGGCGAGTAGATCGGATTTCCCCAGTTTCCCCACAAGAGCAAGATGTGACATGTGTCAAGGCGAGCCCGGCCTTCCGCTTTTAGTGCAATAGAGAGGTATTGCCCCGGGGCTTACTGATCCCTCGGGGCGAGTATATATCACTATCGATGGCATTATATACCCGACTACATGTAAACGACATCTTGCCCAGGATAGCTCATTTACATATTTTATATAAAATGCAGACTAATTGAAATCAGTTTTTTTTCTTTCCGTAAAAAAGCGTGTAATATCCAATTGGTTTTTTCTCTTGATATAACCCGAAGTTAGCCGATAAAAATTCGCACGATAAATATTCGATTCATATAGAAAATAATTCAAATAAATAAAAAGCAAAGCGAAGTTGCTTTACTTACCTTTTTAACCTTTTTTCGTGAAAGTTATTCATGAAACACGACATTAGGCACAATAACGACGGCGTCTGCTTCGCGCGGTGCATCTCGGGAGTTTTGATTGATTGAATTTATTTTTTGGTCTTTGTTTTTCATTTTAAGTCATGGAATCAAATACGATTTAAACGAGAAGAAATTAAAAATATAACATTTCTTCCGTCACTTTGAGGACCATTTCTCACTTTTCAGCCTTGATCCCATAGACCCCGTCTCCCAGTCAGCACAAAAACTAAAAGATGATCTTTAGAATTATGTTATATTTTTTATTTCTTCTCATGTAAACAGTAGAGTGTTTTTCGTAATTCGCCACCAAAAGCTAACGTCCATAATTTTAAAATATGGAACGCTAAAACGATTAACTTGCACTTTCTTTTTCTTGCAGAAAAAGACCCAGAGACCCAAAATGCTGGGTCTTTTTAGTTAGTCCCCACCTCGAAAACGAAAACCTTTACCCTTACTAACCCTAAGCCGGGTTTTTTCGGTAGTACACATCAGACCAACATTTTCCTAAACAGTGGGAACTGATATGTTCATTTGTCCCCCAGAGTTATGGGTTTGAATTAGGGTTAGGAGTCAGGGTTAGTGTTCAAGGTTATAGTTAGGGGTATTTTCCATTGGTCTCCACCAAGAGCTAACGTCCATAATTTAAGTACGAAAGAAAAAGAAAAATGCACTGAGTTACATTTTCTTTATCTTGCCGACTACAAAACTCAATTAATTCGTGGCGTTAGTTTAGGTTCAAACCGTCCCACGTACGAAAATACGGTTTGGAATATTTCGGTTACTTCTGTTGTGACAAACATTTTCGGAAAATTACTCATTTTAATTATGTTCAGATAAACTTTTGTGTTTTGGAAAAATGATTACTCAATGAAATAAAACAAAATGTGTTACAACATCAGGTCAATTCCTTTTTTCGGTTACTTATCATCATGGATTTTGCAGCGTATTTTATTAGAAATTTAGTATTATCCGAATCTTAAACCCAACTTCAACTTTAAAACATTTTAAGTGAATTAAAAATTCGCGAAAATGTTTTTTTCACAACGTAATTAAGCGAAATAACTCAAAGCCGTATTTTTTGACGCCCTAGTTTCGGTTACATATCCGTACCTTATGTCCACTAGTAATAGGATTCAAAAAATAAATAGAACACGGTACATTATCATCGTGGTGAGCGCGAACGCAGCCAACGCAGTAATATTTTAATACATGTACTGCCGATAGGAGTATTTATTTAACCAACCTCTTCATGAGTACAAGATGTGACACAAGGTCGGTTTAAAGTGGGGTCCCGCGTGCGGGCAGTTAACAAAATCGCTTTAGACCGTGCAACGGATGTCGATAAGGCGTCAGGGCGAGCCTGACCCTCGCCTTTTAGTGCAATGGGAGATGCTGACCCGCGGCTTACTGATCCCCCGGTACTACGCAAGGTGAAACCTGGTCCGGTGCGCGTAGCATTACCAAGGCCCAGCAAATTCTCATCGGCTACGGCGAAGCACCTATGTAAAAATACGGCCGAAGCATGTGACAAAAGGTCGGTTTAATGTGGGGTACGCGTACATTACAGTGCAATGGGGAGGTACTGCCCGGGGCTTACTGACCCCCCGTGGCTAGTAGATCTGAGATGCACTATCGAAGGCATTATATACCCGACTACATGTAAACGATATCTTGTCCAGGATACCTCATTTGCACATTTAATATAAAATACAGACTAATTGAATACAGTTTTAAGAAATATCAACAGTAAACATGATTTGTCATACAGTCGATTAATATCAATTAGGTGTTATCTACAATCCGTTAATACTCGAGTGAAATAATCAGATATTTCCTACAAAGGAAGATCTATTCATGTACCTACGATACAAGCAAACATACAAAGGGGGGATAATTGAACATACATCAATTATCAGCAGTACTTTTGGTTACATATCCTTAACTTTGGTCCATTAGTAGTCGAGAGCATTTATGATTTGACCCTCCAAAGATTACTACACGGTTTTTTGTAGTACCAGGTGTACTAAATAACATACTAAATGTCTGACCACTGGAAAGGTGTAATTTTGAAGAGGCGTCCAAGACAGCCGCCAAATCCTTAAAATCCTTACTTCATTATTCATCCTAGACACGCTTTTCTAACGGTTGTGTTTAGTATTAACTATATTCACAGTTTGACCACTGGAATGGTGTAATTTTCAAGATGGTGTCCAACACAGCAGCCAAATGCTTATAATGCTAATGAGTCTTACAATATTAATCCTAGAGAGTTTTTTCCAACAGTTTCCAACAGTAGCTACCAAAGATTTCTCCTTCATTATCCATTGTAGACAGGTTTTTCTGTAGTATCAGGTCTACTCAATAACATACTAAAAGCCTACCACAGTGTAATTTTCAAGATGGCCGCCAAATCATTGAAATGCCCATTTAGCCGAGTGCATTTATGGTTTGACCCCAACAAATTGCTACCAAAGGATTCACAACGGTCTTTCGTAGTATCAGGTGTGCTCAATAACATACAAAAAGTTTACCACAGTCTGACCACCTGGAAAGGTGTAATTTTCAAGATGGCGTCCAAGGAGATCGCCAAATCTTTAAAATGCCTATTTGATCGAATGCATTTAAGTTTTGACCCCCAAAATTGCTACAAAAGGTTTCACAGCAGTTTTCTGTAGCATCAGGTGTGTTAGATAAAATACTACCATTAACTGACCGCTGGAAAGGTATAATTTTCAAAATTGCGTCCAAGGCGATCGCTATATGCTTGAAATGCCTATTTAGACGAGTGACCTAAACGAGTTTTTTCTCCTATTCCTATTTTACCTTCCTTGCCTGTATTCTTTGTTACTTTTTGTTGTGTGTTGCATTGATTCGGGCGCTTTGTATAATATCTTCACTGCTTGCTTGTACATAATTTTTCATACCGTTTTGCCATTTGGACACAGTCTTCTATACTGATGATTCTTCTTCCACCTTCTTTCCCCTTCACATACAGTCTATCTGTGTCAACTCTGGGATACAGAGCCATGTGCATTGTGATAAGTTTCCTAGTTCGCCGGTCCATTGATTTGAGTTCACACTTTGTCCATTCAAGAAGTGGTCCTGCGTATCTTAACACCGATACTGCATATGTGTTCATTCATTTTATCAAATTTCTGCTATTTAGCTTAATCTCTAATATATTTCTTATTCTCCTAAGGTATTTATATTTTATTTTTCATTTCTTCCTGTTTTATCGTGTAACATTCGAGAATCCCAGGTATTTATATCGATATGTCAAGTCACTTCCTTTGTATCGAATTAATACTATAATTACCGTATATTTTTAAATATAAATCGGGTTTGTTATACCTAAAATTAACACCATGATAGTCAAGTCAGTCATAAAGAAAGGACAAAACTTCGTAGTGGACAAATATCTGAGTGAGCGATAATAATGGTTCATCATAGCCTTAAGAAATGTGGAACGCCATGGATGAAACAGTGAAAAAGAATAACAGATTTCATCCAATTTTGACCCCTGAAAGGGAAAAGAATTTCCCCTCAGTTTTGACACATGAAACGGGGGGGGGGGTCCCACCTCACTTTTAGACTCCTGGTGGACACAAAACTATATAGTTATATCGTAAATTGAACCTCCCTCCTAAAACATAATGTAACAGATTAAAATCACCCGGATTTGTTTTATTCTTAAAGTTAGTGCATTCGGAGAGTGAGGCGGTGAAAAGAAAACTCGGCCTACCATGTGTTGTTTGTGTTGGAGGACAGTAACATACACACATATATGATCGCTGCCACTCGATACGAGTATGGCGGTTCCCAGGAGAGCACGCTGTCGTGTGTCCACCATGGGGCAGCGCGTGCTTGAGAAAGGGACCAGGTGCACAGTCCTGCACTACCTTGGCAAGATGTTCCGTTAATCGGCGGCAGGTGGCCGTAAAACAATCTTGTTATTGCATACAACACCAGTGCTGTGGTTAGCAGTTTCTCACCAAATGTCTGGTGGTTCTCGCTGACTCTTCAGCCCTCCTCTCAGCGTCCTTCGTTGTGGTTTGTACCGTACCAACCTTCCCCAGGTTGTGTTTTTTTAGTATTGTATTGTGTATTGTTGTTTTTTGTGTTGTATTGTGTCGTGTTTTTGTGTTGTGTGTTTTTGTGTTGTGTGTTTTTGTGTTGTGTGTTTTTGTGTTGTGTTGTATGTTTTTTTGTGTTGTGTTTTTATTTGGGTTGTATTTTTTGGTGTTGTGCTCCCCCCTTTTCTTTCCCTTCCCGACGTGCCATTTTTGCTGTTAGACCATTGCTGACGACTGGTGGTTGCAGGACTCATACCTCCAGTACTCTCTTCAGTATTCCTGCAGACCTCAGTAGTGCTGTGGTCTGCATAGTCTGTATCCTTCTTCTTATCTCTAGCTCCTCCAATCCTTTTTCTGATGTATTTGGCACAGTTCCCAGTGTGCCTACTATTATCGGTACTATCCTAACCATCATGTTACACATCTTTTTTAGCTCCCGGGCCATGTCCTGTTATTTTCCTACCTTTTCACTTTCGTATTGACTGTGGTTCGCAGGTACATTCACGTCTATTATTTGTCAGGTTCTCTTTCCCTTGTCCACGACTACGACGTCTGGTCTTCTTGCTTGGATAGTGTGATCGGTTTGTGTGTCGAATTCCCAGAGTAATTTGTGGCTTCTACTTTCCAGGACAGTCTATGGTTTGTGCAGATACCCGTCGTTTGCATAGTTCCAATGTATAACGGTTGCTACACCGGCGTACCTGTTTTTGTACAGGTTCTCTGCTAGTTTGCTGCATTCACTGATTATGTGTTTACAGTCTCATCCCTTTCTCAACATAGGCGGCATTTGCTGTTTGTCTGGGTTTTGTCGATCTTCTTGACATAGTTTGTCCTGATGCATTTGTTTTGGGCTGCCATAATGAGAGATTATGTTTCTCTCTTCAGGTTTCCTTTGCGCATGTCCATGATCGTTCGTCTGCGATATTTTGTATTTGTCTTTTGAATGTCTCGTATAGTTCTTTCTGTTCCCATTTTTCTTTCCTTGTTGCCTTCTTTTTTACTCCATCATCGCTATTCTTCTTCTTTTTCCTTTTCACGCGTTGCAGCAAGTCTCCTCAAGTCCCCGGCCCTCCTCTCAGTCCACAGTAAGATCACAGCAGTGTTGTGGTTTGTAATGTCCCGTCCTTCCGCGATTTACAAACTCTTCTGCTATGTTCATTCTAGATGTCTGTTCATCACTGAAGACTGGGATGTTGCTAGTCTCTAGTACTTCAGTATCCACACAGACTCCAGCAACGCCTAGATCGACCTTTTTTCATCTCCAAATCCTCCAATCTTCATTTCAGAATATTTGGCACGGTTCCCAGTGCGCCTACTATTATAGGCACTACACTACCCTTCATATTCCACACCTTTCTTTGCCCCCGGGCCAGATCCTCGTACATTTCCAGCTTTTCACTTTCTTTTGCATTAAAACGGTGGTTCACAGGTACAGGTACGTCTACGACCTGGCAGATTAACTTTTTCTTATCCACAACAACCAGATTCGGTCTTCTTGCTTGGGTGAGGTGATTCAGTTTGGATGTGTTGGTCCAAGCATAATTCATGGCTTTACTTTCCAGGACAGTTTCAGGTTTGTATTGGTACCAAATTGTCTACAGGGCCGAACCCTAGTAATTTGCACAGTTTCCAGTGTATGAACTATTCTTGTACTCCTTCTGGGTCAGTTTACTACATTAGCACGTTATGTTGATTAGCGTCTCATCTCTTTCTCCACAGATGCGACACTTGCTGCTTTTCTGATATCTGTCGATCTTTGCCTTGACCCCGTTTGTCTTGATGCACGTGTTCTTGACATGATGAGGGTGACCTCTGCGCAGGCATGACCAGGATCATTCGTCTGCGATATTTTCTTTTTGCATTTTAAATTGTTTTTTCGGTTTACATTTTTTCCCTTTGTCCTTTACTAACCCATTGTTTTCTACTTTCTCCTTGCTTGTTGCTCTGTTTCAAGCGTTTTTTATAATATATTCACTGCATGCTTGCACACGTTTTTCCAATCCCGTTTTGACCATTTGGATACAGACTTTTATGCTGATGTGTCCCCTGCCGCCTTCTTTACTACTCACATATAAACTGTTTGTGCCATCACTGGGGTATAAATACTTGTGCATGGTCATCAGTTCCCTAGTTCACCGGTCCATAGATTTGAGTTCATCCTTTGTCTATCCAAGAAATGGTATTGTGTATATTTCTACCGTCATTGCCCATATGTTCATTCCTTTCATCAGATTTCAATTGTTTATCAAGTGTATTTGCTGCATCCAGTTTAAACCCAAGCCTGTTACACTTACTGTGCAGAGTGAAGGAGAAAGTTCAGTAAAAATTATCTTTTGTTCTTTGTACTTTTGCAGTAAGTATTACACAATTAGGTCTGCAGTGCAATCATCAAGTGGCAAATATTGAATAGGCCTCATTGGACGAGAAACCGTTTAATTTCTCATTGGAACTCACAAGGTTGTTAATGTGACTCAGGACAGACTATAAATTCAGCAGTCTTCTCTTTTTTGCAGTCAGACAACACTTCAAGTCGAAGCATCAACGACCCACGAAACATCACCATGCCTAACTACACTTTGTACTACTTCAATGGCCGTGGCCGTGCCGAGATCCTGCGTATGCTGTTCGCCGCTGCCGGACAAAAGTACAATGATAAGAGGTTCGAGTTCAATTGATGGGACAAATACAGGAATGGTAAGTTCCCATTTAAAAAATATTTTTTTCAGTACATAATGGATAGAAAACTACTTTGTAATGACAAGATATGGTATCAAATCGGATTTTGATGGAGAAGCACAAAACAGTTTTTGCTCTTTACGATTTATTTAATCTTCCAATTCTACCTGAGGCGTCGGAGAGGGGGTGGAGACAGCCGTTGCGTTATTTCGCCTGGTCGTTCTCATTTTTCTTTATTTTACAATTTCTTATAATCGTTTAACGGCTTGCCATGCCAGTCGAAACTTCACTAGAGTCCAGTTAATCGTACATTTTGGGAACACCTCTACTCTGTCATTTGTCCGCCTTTCACGATGCAGTTCTTCCTTGGTTTGGAATTGGAGTTGTCCTTCTCGACGAAAGAAAATACTGAATTTTCAAAATAAAGCATGAACACTGCCGGGAAAATAATTAAGGACCAATTTAATAATAACCTAAAAACATTTTTTTTTTTGGGGGGGGGTTCTAGACTTAATAAGGGGTAACTATTTAAATATTCAGACATGGAGCTGCATTGATGAGGCCTGTACGTGCGAAACATACATAGCTAGCCAGCCAGACAGACAGTCAGACAGACCCACCTAAAAACTGAAGAAGCCTATGCTATGTTGTTGTCGACAGTTTTGGTTGAGGGTCTCTAATAAATAAACAACTAGTCACATTTTGATTACATCAGTTAGAAAACCTTTGTTTCCTTAGAGATTCGAAAATGAAGTCCGTTTTCTTTGATTCTCAGACGCCCCCGCCCACCCAAAAAAGAATAATGTATATCAATATTAAATTCGAAATTTTGTGTCTGACGATATTTCATACGAGAGCAACGTTTACACGCATAATGACGGTATGAGATTCAGGTTTCGGGTAGAATTTCGAGACACACCTATCCTGAAATGCTTAGAGAATTCAGAAGCTTATTCCTATTTTCGATTCTTTCCAGATATGCCCTGCATGCGTGTCCCTGTCTTGGAGATGGACGGTGGCATGAAGATGCCTGAGACCATGGCCATTGCCAGGTACTTAGCCCGCGAACACAGTGAGTATTTTGAAGTAAAGTTTAATTCATTTTTAATTAATTTCAAAGTTTTTACAAAGATTTTCAAAAATAGCTTACTGAACGAAATTATTTTCAATCAATACATTTTCTCTTGAAATAATAGCAAAACTGAGTTGTATGCTTGTGTAGGTATAATTATATAAATGCTAGCCTATTTCGAAAGTTCTTTTGATTTATATAATTCTCTATTTACATATTATATTCCTACTTATTATCTCTTTCACATAGCAGAGTATATAATTAATGTCAGTAATTTAGAATCCTCTTTTTCAATGTTTGCCTTGTTAGAATTCTACCCCACAAACAGCATGGACATGATGAGGTGTGACTACATCGCTGACTGCTTCTATGAAATCATGCACGATTACATGAGGTACTACCACTGGAATAACGGACGCTTCAGGGTGAGTCAGTTATTTTGAATCTGCTCAACATTTCTTATCTATACCTTTCAAGACACTATCTATAGAATTGGGTTAGCAAAGTGGCTATAGTAAAATGATTATTAATACTAAATGTCATTGGTTAATACGAATGTTTAGTGTTTTCTAAATAATGAATGTTTCTATGAAATGCACGATTACATGAGGTACTTCAACTGGAGGAACGGATGCTCCGGAGTGGGTGATATGCAAAACACATAATAAAAGTCCAACACATGTTATGTTACAATTTTCAAAATTCGACGGAGAATTCATTACTTTTCATATTTGATCGCTCATGATCCAATTTTCATTGATTCATAGCCCTATGAACGACGTTCACAGATTGCTTTGATTTTATGTTTCTTCTTATTCAATCTGGGAATTGATTCATTCATTTTTGAAGCTAGCAGCAATACCAGTCATATATTCGGGCGGGGTGGGACAGGGAGAGGTTGTGGTATTGCGCGTAGTGAAGAGATCGGTCCTCCGGTGGGAGGATTAATGGGTTCGCCACAAGCGGCTTTTCACATGAGCACCAGCTGCTTACAGCATCTGATATAACCCAGTTGGTCATCCATCTAGGTACTGACGCTGCTCGACGTTTCTTAATGGCGGTGATCGCACAAAAACCGCTGTATTCAACGCGATTTGGCCGTAACTACTCAGGGAGAAAAAACAGCGAATCATGTTAATGTTGCAGTGACTTACTATTACATTTTATTTATCTCGAAATAATTTATGGACTATGGAGCCAAAAATGTAAAAAAAATCTGTTATGTCTTTTGCTAAACTTATTCCTTTTCTCTTTCTTTTAGTTTGGTGAAAATGGAGAGATGATGCCTTCCACTGGTGATATGAAGGACTCTACTGACGTAAGTACAGCTTTCTATAACTCATATTAAAAGTGATATTCTTTAATGTTTACAGGTTTTAGTCAGTCAAATTAAGTGGACGATATTTCATATAGTAAAATAATTCCAATGTGTTTCTCTGGTAAAATCATGCCCAATGAAATTCTTTAGAAAAATAATTGTAATGTATTTTAGTATACTTTTCAATGCAATTACTTAGTAAAATAATAACCAATACATTTCTATTTTCTGTGTCACCATACATGTAATCATTAGAATGGATGCATTGACATGGATATTTAATAAATAATTCTAATGAACTTTTAAAGTAAATGCAGTTTCGAATGCATTTCTATAGTAAAATAATTACCAATAAATGAATATTTAAACTTTTAATATTTGCTGTGTCTCTATACAAGTAATCATTTGAGTGAATGAAAGTTTTGAAAGATATTTAATAAATAATTGTAATGCGTTTCCATATTAAAATGATTCCCAATACATTGATATACTTAAATATCTTCCAATCAATTTCGGTATGTGCTTCTAATATTTGCTGTCTTACTATATGAAGCGCTAAAATCCACAATGTACAATTCGTCATGTATGGCACAATCGGGTTAAGTACCTCTATAATCTTCAAAGCGTTTTTTCCTTCAAAATGACACATTTTTACAGATGAAAGTAGTTGTATCTTAAAGTAGAAACCTTTACCTAAAACGGAATATGTGCAATAATTTCAGAATTACGGTATAATGAAAGTTAAGAATCTTTGAGCGCGTTTCTTCTCCGTTGTTTATCATTGGCGGAATGTACCTTGTGGTTCTAAGTGCCTCATATATGTAATCAGTAGAGTGAATGAATTTTGATATATTTGTTTCATAAATCCTACCCATAATATCACATACTGAATGAACTGTATTGAAATAATCTCCGATGCATTTCTATCATAAACAATATCCAGTGATATTCTATAGTAAAATTGGGTTGAATAAAAGTTGTCATATGTTTGTTTCATAGATTCTACCCCTGACACATCGGGTTGCATGAACATGTAGTGGTTAAATATTTATTTAATCCATGTTAGGCAATTTCAACATATTTAAATGCATTCGTTGTTTTCTTTTTCAGAAATACATGCAATGGAGATACATGAACACCTTCAACAGAGTGATGCCCTTCATGGAGAGGACTCTGGCCATGCGTGATGGTGGAAACAAGTTCTTCATGGGAAATGATGTAAGTGACATTTATTAGCTTCCTAATATATAATTTCGAATAGCGTCATCCTCTAATTTTATATATGAAATCTTTGAAATATTGGTGACTACGTGTTAGTCATGAAGTTGCTCCGACGTGGAAGCAGCAATGATAAGGGCATTCAAGTATGGTATTGAAGTAGGCGGTAGATGATCACACCATATAGCAAGTTAGTCAGCCCAAGAGCTTTTTTGACGTTTTCTTTTGTGTCTTCCTTAAAGCTCTTATTTTTCTAAACAGGTTTGTACAATATGTCAAAGGCTTTGTTTTACTTGATCGGTAGTCCATGCTCCAAAGGATTCGGGCTTGTCTGTAAATTAATAAGCCATTTTGAATATCTTGAGAACTGGTGGCACAGCGTTGCTGTAACTTTTCAACCAATGACAAGGGGAACTTGCCTGAACAGACATTCTCCCCTCGGGTTATTCAGTCAGTAGGGAGATGCCATTGAGTGAGAGTGTGTACTGGGTGACCGACCGAGTCATTATTCACGTCTCGTTTAGGGTTTTATTTGCAAAGGATAGCATTTCTGAGGTCTGTCAAATAGTGATAATGTTAATAATAATTGTATATACTTGCAGAAATAATTACTGAGCCCATCCTATAAATAGTTTACTATAAGTAAATCTCACTTGCCAACATCTTTCCTGATATATGTTTGTATATATCTTCTAATATCATATTCTTCTCTGCAGATGATGTGGTGTGACATGATGATGTACTGCTGTATGGAGAACCCCTACATGGAGAACCAGTCCATGTTCAGCCAGTACCCCAAACTGATGTCCCTCTACCAGCGCATCGCTCAACACCCCAAGATCAGTCAATACCTCAAGAGCCGCAGCAAGACCAACTGGTAGACTGTTCATTGAACTTCCAACACTCAGATATGTTATGCAAGTGTTGATATCAAAAGAGAAATGCCAAAAATGGATTCTGTGACTGATATCAAAACATATAGGAAACATTACATCAAAGGTGTATTCAAATAATAATAAAGGGTATGTTTTTTCATAAAAAGTATCTGTTTTCTTCTTTGGAAAATAATTTTCACAATTGCTTTTAAAAGTACACTTATGCTACATAAAGTATACTAAATATAACAAACAGGGGTTACAGTTATAATTACTAAGATCACCACCTATTTTGAAAAATAGATACCTAATACCAAGATCCTTTCCCTACTGGGACCCCCTTTCAGATAAAACAAAGCAAACTCAGTTTAACTCAACATGCTTGAAAAGAATGTATCTAAACAACCTAGCTTACCACACAAGTATAGACATTTTTATGACTTTTACACTAGTGAAATCCTAGAAAGAAACACTACACAAAATGATATGTATATACGAGAAACTCATACCTTAAATGACAACTCTTGCTCCATCCGTTAGATGTATCTTCACTTGGCCCTTTTGAGATATGATTTGAGATATGAAAAGCCTTAAACATACTTATTACCCGCTTGTATAATTCCCACCATTACCAGTGGTTGCTGTTCGTGTCTGGGTGAGAATTTTTCTACATTTGGAGAGAAAACTTCCATTATCCTAATTTCCAAGACCTACATCAATAACATTGTTTTATTTTTTCGACATATTTATTTTCTTCTTCGTTGCTTTCTTTTAACTATGTTACGGCCATTGTACACTCCGGCCTCCCTAGAGGTGACAGGACAAATGCTTACCGATCGTTGGCGTCCCTGGATGTTTGTATTTTTTTTTTTTGCGTCCCGGACATTTCTGTCTCAATATATGTATGCTTCATATTAGATGTAATCTTTTTTTTTGTTAATATCAAATGCATACTACAATCCTTTTTTTCATTGATAAGAATTTTTCTGGTAAAACAAATTACATGTATATGTAAAATTACATAACATATGAAATATACATATATTGAGACACAAAAAAAACAAACGGATGCAAATGTCTAGCCAGTTCATATCTATCTGTGTATCTAACTATCGAAATATGTTCATATCTATGTAGCTAACGATCGATCTATCGAAGTCTGTTTATATCTATCAATCAGATTGTTTATATCTATATATCTTATCTATCTATCCATACATCGAAATCTGTTCATGTCTATCGGTCTGTTTCTATCTATCTATCTGTTTCTATCTATCTATCGAAGTCTGTTTATATCTATTTATCTACCTGTCGAAGCATGCTTTTATCTATCTATTCGTGTCGAACTGGACCCTTACTTTCCGACCCTAGTATGAAACTACAGCTATGAAGTATTTTGGTTATTTCCCTTGTTACTCCTGTACTCTGATAATTTTTTAATTAATATATGTTCAGATAAAATCTCGTGTTTTAGAAAAACGATTTCTCAGTGAATTAAAGGCAATTAACCGAAATACTTCAAAGCTGTTGTTTCGTATGACGGACCGAACATAAGGGTCCACTTAAGCATTACAGTTACATTGTAAATATAAATCACATTTCCAAAACACTAAATGGGGGTGGGACATCACTAATTTGGTGTTTTGGAAAAATGATTTCTCAATGAATTAAAGGGAAATTACCGCAATACATCAAAGCCGTAGTTTCGTACGACGAACGCAAAGTAAGTGTCCAGTTCAGCAATTTAGTTACCGCCCTAAATAAAATAATATAGAACCCTATGTAGCAAATCACACTGATTTCTCTTGCATACTTTACATCAGCGCATCTTTGGGGTACTTCATTACATCTGGCTACAACGCTTTGTTTATCTGTAAAAGGGAGTGGGGTATATAGATATACGTAGCGCGGGTTTATATGAGATAAAATATTACTTATTCCATAACTATAAATTAAATTAAAAAATGACTTACCTTAAAATTTTCCAATTACTTTTCCCCTTACAACCAAACAATTTAGACTTAAATCATTCTCGCAGCGAATATTGTATAAAAAATACGAGGAAATGTTTCAAAACAAAAGATTCCTAAACATTCTATTTGGGCAAAAACTGTCGCCCAACACTTCACCTTTGACCCTAGTTGTCTAGCGAACGGAACCCTTTTTTCTCGATCGTGAGAAAATGTTTAACTGGTAGTTTCTTTTTTGCTACAACGCTTCTCGCTGACTATTACGTAACACGCGAACGCAGACACCGCAGTAATATATGAAACGCTTCATGAATCTGCGTGTCATACTTGTGCAGCGACCATGCTAATCTTCTATGTATCGTTCCAATTTTAATACATGTACTGCCGATACGAGTATTTATTTAACCATCCTCTCCATTAGAACAGGATGTGACACAAGGTCGGTTTAACGAGGGATCCCACATGCGGGCAGTTAACAAAATCGCTTTAGACCGTGCAACGGATGTCAAGAAGGCGTCACGGCGAGTCTGACCATCCTCTTTGAGTGCAATAGGGAGATGCTGCCCCGGGGCTCACTGATCCCCCGAGACTAGGCAAGGTAATTCCTGGGCTTCTGCGCCTAGTAATACCAAGCCTCAGAACTCCTCATTGGCTACGGCAAAGCAACTGCGTAAAGATACTACCGAGGCGAGTAGATGTAATTACACCCCTCCACCCCACGTGGACAGGATGTGACACAACATCGGTTTAAAGTGGGGTCCCTCGTGTAGGCAGTTCCAAATATTGCTCCAGTCCCGGCAACTAATGTTGCGAAAGCGTCCGGACGAGCCTGACCCTCGCCTTTTAATGCAATGGGGAGATGCTGCTTTGCGGCTTACTGATCCCCCGGTACTGCAAGGTGAATCTTTTTGAGCCCACAGGACGAATCCTGGGCCGGTGCGTGTAGCAGTACCAAGGCCCAGTAAATCCTCATCGACTACGGCAAAGCACCTATGCAAAGATACTGCCGAAGCGAGTAGGTATACACCCGAACCACCACGAGAACAGTATGTGACAAAAGGTCGGTTTAATGTGGGTTACGTGTACTCTACGCAGTTCAAAAGATTGATCTAGTCCTCGCAACTATTGTCACGAAGGCGCCAGGTCGATCCCTACCCTCGACCTTTTAGTGGAATGGGAGGCACTGCCTATGCGACTGGGCAAGGTACTTTTTTGAGACAACATGATCAATTCTAGGCCTCTGCGCTTAGCAATACCGAGCATCAGTAAGCCCAAGCGACTACGTATTTATCCGGATCCCCACGAGAACAGGATGTGACACAGTACGCAGTTCAAAATATTGCTCATGTCTCCGCAACTATTCTCGCGAAGGCGTCAAGGCAAGCCCGACACTCTTCTTTTAGTGCAATGGGGAGGTACTGCCGGGGCGAGTTGATCTGAGTTGCACTATCGATGGCATTATATACCCGACTACATGTAAACAATATCTTGGCCAGGATACCTTATTTGCACATTTTATATAAAGTACAGACTAATTGAATACAGTTTTAAGAAATATCAACAGTAAACATCATCAACTAGGTTTTATTAAGACTCGAGTGAAATAATCAGATATTTTCGACAAAGAAAAATCTATTCATGTACCTACGATACAAGCAAAGATACAAAGGGCGATAAGACATCGATTATTAGCAGCACTTTTAGTTACATATCCTTACCTTAGGTCCATTAGTAGTCGAGAATATTTATGAATTGACCCCCAATAATTGCTACAAAAGGGTTCTCAACGGTTTTTTGAAGTATCACGTGTGCTAGATAACATACTAAAAGTCTGACCACTGGAAAGATGTAATTTTCAAGAGGCCTCAAAGATAGCCGCCAAATCCTTAAAATCCTTACTTCATTATTCATCCTAGACATGTTTTTTCTAACGGTTGTGTGTAGTATTAATTGGGCTCAATAACATATTAAACATTTATCACCGTTTGACCACTCCTTCATTATCCATTGTAGACAGGTAATTCTAACGTTTTTCTCTAGTATCAGATGTACTCAATAACATACTAAAAGCCTACCACAGTCTGACCACGGGAAAGGTGTAATTTTCAAAATGGCGCCAAATCATTGAAATGCCCATTTAGTCGAATTGTACCGTGATGCGTGTACCTGCAAAGTTTTCTGATGAAAAAAATGAACCAGACTGTATTTTATTCGAACAGCTTTATTTACCACTGATTTGAAAAAGGCACGGTTTCGTTCGTTTATGTCGGGTCTGCAACAATGTAGTCGTCGTCAGAGAGACACCGGGCAGATTCTTAACTCGAGGGAAGGGACAGTCACTTACTAATGTTTGTAGGGGAGCGTGGAAGCAGTCGACTGTATCTAGTTCGGTGACCCGCTAACTAAGGTCAAGGGCCTCTATTCAGGCTTAGCGATAATTAAAGAAGACGGCGGTTTTCAATTTCGCTCGGCCGGGAAAATGACTGACGATGACAGTCCAGTTTCCTGATCTGCTTTGACAAACCAAGTTGGTCACTTTTTATAATCTTCGAGTGACTTTTTAGTCCCGCCTTAGGCCGCGCCCACTTTGGGGACTACTCCTTCGGACATCTGTTTTTAATCAACATCCGTTAAATGTCCTTATCTGATAACCCATTAATGATTTCTAACTACCATGTCATCATTCCAGGCTAATCCCAGAACCCCTACCCTACTCCGAAAATTGTTACTGTATGTTTAAGTACTTTTAAATTCCGCTGGCCTCCAGCTGTCTGGGAAAGAAATCCTTCTCCCTCGACCGTGAGAAGATCTCCAAAACATTTGACTTCTAATTGTTGGTCTTAATTACAGCCGCACCTCGCTGAGCATTACGTAAGAGAGTGTATTTATGGTTTGACCCCAACAAATTGTTACCAAAAGATTCTCAACGGCTTTTCGTAGTATCATGTGTGCTCAATAAGATGCTAAAAGGTGTAATTTTCAAGATGGCGTCCAAGGAGATCGCCAAATCCTTGAAATACCCATTTAATCGAGTGCATTTATGTTTTGATCTCAAAATATTGCTACAAAAGATTTCTCAGCGGTTTTCTGTAGTATCATGTGTGTTCGATAAAAAATACTAAAAGTCTACGATTGACTGACCACTGGAATGGCGTAATTTCCCAAATTGCGCCCAAAGGCGGCTGCCATATGCTTAAAATCCCTATTTAGACGAGTTATTCCCATTTTTTCATCCTTCCTTCTTTGCTACTCCTTCGTTTGCTACTTTTTGTTGTTGTTGCATTGCTTCGGGCGCTCTGTATAATATCTTCACTGCTTGCTTATACATACTTTTCTAATCCCGTTTTGACCATTTGGACACAGTTTTATATGCTGATGAGTCCTATGCCTCAATTCTTCCTCTTCACATACATTCTATCCAAGTCATCTCTGGAATACAGGGCCTTGTGCATTGTGATAAGTTTTCTAGTTCGCCGGTCCATTGATTTGAGTTCATACGTTGTCCATCCAAGAAATGGTCCTGCGTATCTTAATACCGATACTGCTAATGTGTTCATTCCTTTTATCAAATTTCTGCTATTTAGTTTAGTCTCTAATATATTTCTTATTCTCCTAAGGTATTCCTTTTATATTTTCTCTTTCATGTCTTCCTGTTATACCGAGTCACATTTGAGAACCAATGTTTATATCGGCCCTGTGTATTCAATGCTCTAATTTGTTGGTCGTCCGGTAATTCGATTCCTTCTGCCGCTGTAAGACTTCCCCTGCATATAAACATTAGCGCGCGTTCCTCTATTCCGCATTAAAATCCAATGTCATCGCTATTCTTCTTCTTCTTCTTCACGCGTTGCAGCAAGTAAGTCTCCAGCCCTCCTCTCAGTCCACAGTAAGATCACAGCAGTGTTGTGGTTTGTAATGTCACGACCTTCCGCGATCTACAAACTCTTCTGCTATGTTCATTCTAGATGTTTGGTCATCACTGAAGACTGGGATGCTGCCAAATTCTCCAGTTTTAATTTCAGAATATTTGGCACGGTTCCTAGTACGCCTACTATTATAGGCACTACTCTATCCTTCATGTTCCACAGGTACGTATACGACCTGGAAGATTCTCTTTTCCTTATCCACAACAACCTGATTCGGTCCTCTTGCTTGGGTGAGGTGATTCAGTTTGGATGTGTTAGTTCAAGAGTACTTTCCAGGACAGTTTCTGGTTTGTACTGGTACCAATGTCTACATTGCTGATCACTAGTCATTTGCACAGTTTCCAGTGTATAACTGTAGCTACTCTACCGTGCCTGTTCTTGTACTCCGTCTGGGTTAGTTTACTGCACAGACAAGTTATGTTGTTTATCGTTTATCTTTCTCCACAGAGGCGACACTTGCCGCTCTTCTGGGTTCTGTCGATCTTTGCCTTGATCTAATTTGTCTTGATGCAGGTGTAGGCATGTCCATGATCATTCGTCTGCGATAATTTTTTTTTGCCTTTAAATTGTTTTTCGATTATCATTTTTTCCCTTTTGTCTAGTGTATTATGTTAATTTATTTCATGCGATTGCAGGTTCACACTTAATATCTGATTAAGAGAACGCAAATTTCCTCACGTCTCAAGCACCTTCCTCAGTAAATGTGTAGACCCAAGCACTACCGCCATGCGGAAAATTTCAATTGTTTATCAAGTGTATTTGCTACATCCAGTTTTAAAAAGTCTTTTACACTTGCTGTGCAGAGTGAAGGAGAACGTTCAGTAATAATTATCTTTTGTTCTTTGAACGCTTGCAGTAAGTATTAAACAATTAGGTCTGCAGTGCAATCATTAAATGAGAGATATTAGATAGGAGTCATTGGACAAGACATCGTTTTATTGTTCATTGGGACTAACAAGGTTGTTAATGTGACTCAGGACGGACTATAAAGATTTTTCACAATGGAATTAAGCGAAATAACTGAAAGCCGTATTTTCGTCCGACGAATGTTCGTACGGCTGGTGGAAAGTAAGAGTTCAGCATTATAGTTACATCGTAAATAGAACACCTTCCCATAAACATGTTTTTTTCAAAACTGATATTTTTCTAAAGGTAACGAAGGTCTTACTGATTGGATGCACAACATCATTTTTAATGCGGTTTTCTCTTCCTCCGTTATCCGAATTTTAACCAGTATTAATCATTACTAGTTAATCTCCGTGAAGAAATTCATGGATAAATTTGATTTTCTATCAGATGATGTTTTTTTTTCAGAAAAGAAACTACTGAACTCGTTTCACTGGAAGAGTACATTGTTTCATATGATGGGTAGGAGATATTTTATCAGCGAAATTGTTACCTTTAAATGGAATAGTCGTTCGTTACGGAGAGAGAAACAAACAGAAACAAATCGCTCTCTTCATTATATAGCCTAGCCGAATATCCCGTAAACATACAGAGGGAGATTTTTGAGCAAACATCAATTATCAGCAGCAGTTTTGGTTACATGTCCGTACCTTATGTCCACTAGTAATAGGATTTTAAAAATAGAAAACGGATCAGTATCATGAGTAATATATGGAACGCTTCATGAATGTTCGTGTCATCCTTATGCAGGGACCATGATGATCTTCTCCGTATCGTTAAAATGTTAATACATGCACTGCCGATACGAGCATTTATTTAACCAGCCTCTCCATGAGGACAGAATGTGACACAAGGTCAGTTTAACGTGGGGTACCGCATGCGGACAATTAAAGAAATCGCTTTAGACCATGCAACTAATGTCGAGAAAGTGTCAGGGCGAGTCTGATCCTCGTCTTTTAGTGCAATGCAGAGATGCTGCACTGCGGCTTACTGAACCACCGATACTGTTTAAGGCAATCAGTTAGGCCACAGGACGAATCCTGGACCTCTGCTCGTAACAATGCCAAGCCTCAGCAAATCCTCATCGGCTATGGCAAAGTACTCGTGTAAAGATACTACCGAGGCGAGTAGATCGAATTTACCCAGTTTCCCCATGAGAGCAGGTTGTGACATGAGGTTGATATGAAGTGGGGTCCCGCATACGTCCCGTTTAGTGTAATGAGGAGGTGCTGTCCCGGGGCTTACGCAAGGTAAATCATTTTGAGGCCACATGACGAATAGTGGGCCTGTGTGCGTAGCAGTACCAAGACTCAGTAAATCCTCATCTGCTACGGCAAAGCACCTACTTAAATATACTGTCGAGACGAATACGTATACACCCGAACCCGAGAACAGGATGTGACAAAAGGTCGGTTTAATGAGGGGTACGCGTACAGTCCTCGCAACTATTCTCTCGAAGGCGTAAGAGCGATCCCGACCCTCCCCGTTTAGGGAATGGGTGGTGCTGCCCCGGGGATTACTGATCCCCTGAGACTGGGCAAGGTAATCTGTTGAGGCCTCTGCGCTTAGCAATACCAAGACTTGGTAAATCCCGAGCATCAGTAAGCCCAAGCGAGAACAGGTCGGAGTTAGAAAAATTGTTCAGTCACCGCAACTATTCTCGCGAAGGCGTCAGGGCGAGCCTGACCCTCCTCTTTTAGTGCAATGAGGAGATGCTCCCCGGGGCGAGTAGATCTGAGATGCACTATCGATGGCATTATATACCCGACTACATGTAAACGACATTTTATATAAAATGCAGACTAATTGAATACAGTTTTAAAAAATATCAACAGTAAACATGGTTTATCATACAGTCGATTATTATCAATTAGGTTTTATCTACAATCCGATAATACTCAAGTGAAATAATCAAATATTGCCGACAAAGAAAAATAACATACTAAATAAAATGTCTGACCAATGGAAAGGTGTCATTTTCAAAATACTTACTTCATTATTCATCCGAGACATGTTTTTCTAACGGTTATGTGTGGTAAATAGTGTGCTCAATAACATATTAAACATTTATCACAGTTTGACCACTGGAATGGTGTAATTTTTAAGATGGCGTCCAAGACAGCAGCCAAATCCTTATAATGCTAAGTAGTCTTTCAATATTTATCTTAGATAAGCTTTTCCAACAGTTTTGTGTAGCATCAAGTAGCTACAAAAGGGTTATCCTATATTATTCATTGTAGACAGATTATTCTAACGTTTCTCTGTAGTATCATGTGTACTCAATAACATACTAAAAGCCTACCACAGTCTGAGCACGGGAAAGGTGTAATTTTCCAGATGGCCGCCAAATCCTTGAAATGCCCATTTAGTCAAGTGCATCTATGGTTTGACCCCAACAAATTGCTACAAAAGGTTTCTCAACGGTTTTTCGTAGTATCATGTGTGCTCAATAACATACTAAAGGTCTACCACAGTCTGACCACTGGAAAGGTGTAATTTTCAAAATGGTGTCTAAGGAGATCGCCAAATCCTTAAAATGCCCATTTAATCGAGTGTATTTATGTTTTGACACAAACGAATTGTTACAAAAGGTTTATCAACGGTTTTCTGTAGTATCAGGTGTGTTCGATGAAATACTAAAAGTCTTCAATTGACTGACCATTGGAAAGATGTAATTTTCCAAGGCGAAATGGTTAAAATACTCATTTAGACGAGTGAATTTATGGTTTGACCTAAAACAGTTATTCTTTCTATTCCCATTTTCCCTTCCTTCCTGGTCTTCTTTGCTACTCCCTCGTTTGCTACTTTTTGTTGTTTGTTACATTGCTTCGGGCGCTTTGTATAATATCTTCACTGCTTGCTTATACATACTTTTCTAATCCCGTTTTGGTGATTTGGACACAGTCTTCTATGCTGATGAGTCATCTGCCTTATTCTTTCCTCTTCACATACAGTCTATCTGTGTCATCTCTGGGATACAGGGCCTTGTGCATTGTGTTAAGTTTCTTAGTTCGCCGGTCCATTGATTTGAGTTCATCCTTTGTCCATCCAAGAAATGGTCCTGCGTATCTTAATACCGATACTGCACATGTGTTCATTCCTTTTATCAAATTTCTGCTATTTAGTTTAGTCTCTAATATATTTCTGCCTGTTTTATCGTGTAACATTCAAGAACCCCAGGTATTTATATCGGTATGTCAAATCACTTCCTTTGTATCGAATTAATATTATAATTACCGTATATCTTTGAATATAAGTCGGGTTTTAGTAGCCTAAAATTAACACTATGAGAATCCGTCATAAAGAAAGGACAAAACTTCGTAGTGGACAAATATCTGAATGAGCGATAATAATGGTCCAGCATAGCTTTAAGAAATGTGGAATCAGCAACGCCATGGATGGAACAGTGAAAAAGAAGAAAAAAAAGATTTCGCTCAATTTTGACCCCTATAAGTGGAAAAGAATTCCCCTCGGTTTTGACCTCTGAACAAGAAAGAAAAAAGTGTTTCCGCTCAATTTTGACACTGAAACGGAGAAAAAAAAGTTTTCCCTCACTTTTAGACTCCTGGTGAATCCCCGATGGACACACACCTATAGTTATATCGTAAATTGAACCTGCCTCCTAAAACATAACGCAATAGTTTAAAATCACACGGATTTGTTTAATTCTTCAAGTTAGAGCAATCATGTGTCCACCATGGATATACATACAGACAGACAAACTATTATCATTATATAGATTTTCATTATCTATTATTATTATTATTATTATTATTATTATTATTATTATTATTATTACAACATGTTCACAACAGATGCCTGGTGGTCATCGCTGGAAACTGGGTAACAGCAAGCTCCTCAAGTCCCCGCCACTCTTTTCACTTTCCTTCAAGTCTACAGCAGTTTCTCACCAAATGTCTAGTTCTCGCTGAAGGCTGAGTGACAATAAGTCTCCTCAGGTCTCCAACCCTACTCATCGTCCTTCGCTGTGGTTTGTGCCACCCTTTTTTTAGTATTGTGTTGTGTTTTTGTTTTTGTGTTGTGTCGTGCTTTGCTTTTTGTGTTGTGTTGTGTATTTTTGTGTTGTGTTGTGTATTTTTGTGTTGTGTTGTGTTTCCCCCCCTTTCCCATCCACGTGCCTTATTCATTTTTGCTGTTAGGCCATTGCTGACAACTGGTGATCGCAGTACTCATGCCTCCACTACTTACCTCAGTATTCGTGCAGAACCCAGTACTGCTGTGGTTTGTGCAGGTACCACCAGTCAACAATTCTTTCGAAGGTGTCAGGGCGAGACCGACCTGCCCCGGCCCTTTTGGTGCAATTGCGAGATGCTGCCTCGTGGCATACTGATCCCCCGGTGCAAGTAGATCTGAGATGCACTATCGATGGCAGTATATACCCATGTACATGTAAACGACATCTTGCCCAGGATAGCCCATTTACATATTTTATATAAAATACAGACTAGATTTGTATCTACAAATATTGCCGACAAAAAAAATCGATTGATGTACCTAGTATACAAGCAAACATACAAAGGGGGATAATTGAGCTGACATCAATTATCAGCAGCACATTTGGTTACATATCCTTACCGTAGGTCCATTAGTAGTCGAGTTGCACCCCAAATTGCTACAAAAGGTTTCTCAACGGTTTTTTTGTAGTATCAGGTGTGTTAAATAACATACTAAAAGTCTGACCACTGGAAAGGTGTAATTTTCAAGATGGCGTCCCAAACAGCAGCCAAATCCTTATAATGCTAATTAGTCTTTCAATATTGACCCTAGACACGTTTTTCCAACAGTTTTGTGTAGCATCAAGTAGCTACAAAAGGTTTATCCTTCATTATTCATTGTAGACAGGTTTTTCTATAGTATCAGTACTCAATAACATACTAAAAGCCTACCACAGTCTGACCACGGGCAAGTGTAATTTTCAAGATGGCAGCCAAATCCTTGAAACAACCATTTAGACGAGTGCATTTATGGTTTGACCCCAACAAATTGCTACAAAAGTTTTCGCAATGGTTTTTCGTAGTATCAGGTGTGCTCAATAACTTATTGGAAAGGTGTAAATTTCAAGACGGCGTCCAAGGAGATCGCCAAATCCTTAAAATGCTAATTTAATCGAGTGCATTTATGTTTTGACCCCACAAAATTCCCACAAACGTTTTCTCATCGTTTTTCTCTAGTATCAGGTGTGTTCGATAAAATACTAAACGTCTACCATTGACTGACCACTGGAAAGGTGTCATTTTCAAAACTTCGTCCAAGACGACCACCATATGCTTAAAATACCCATTTAGACGAGTGAATTAAGAGTTTTTTTCTTTCTATTCCCATTTTCCCTTGTCTTCTTTACTACTCCTTCGTTTGTTACATTTTGTTGTTTGTTGCATTGCTTCGGGCGCTTTGTATAATAGCTTCACTGCTTGCTTATACATACTTTTCTAATCCTGTTTTGGCCATTTGGACACATTCTTCTATGCTGATGAATCCTATGCCTCTTTTTTCCCTTTTCACATAGAGTCTAACTATGTCATCTCTGGGATACAGGGCCTTGTGCATTGTGTTAAGTTTCCTAGTTCGCCGGTCCATTGATTTGAGTTCACCCTTTGTTCATCAGAGAAATGGTCTTGCGTATCTTAATACCGATACTGCACATGTGTTCATTCCTTTTATCAGATGTCTGCTATTTAGCTTAGTTTCTAATATATTTCTTATTCTCCTAAGGTATTCATTTTTAAATATTTTAAATTTCATTTCTTCCTTTTTTATCAGTTATTTATATCGGTATGTCAATTCACATCTTTTGTCTCGAATCAATATTATAATTACCGTATATTTTTGAATATGTCGGGTTATTCATACATAAATAGTAAATAAATTAACACCTCGATAGTCAAGTCAGTCATAAAGAAAGGACAAAACTTTGTAGTGGACAAATATCGGAGTGATCGATAACAATGGTCCAGCATAGCTTTAAGTAATGTGGAATCAGCAACGCCATGGATGAAACAGGGAAAAAGAATAACAGATTTCATTCGGTTTTGACCCTTGAATACAAAATAGTGTTTCCTCTCATTTTTGACACTGAAACGGGGAAAAAGGGTTACCCTCACTTTTAGACTCCTGGTGGACACAAAATTATAATTATATCGTAAATTGAAACTCCCTGCTAAAACATAACGTAACTGTTTAAAATCACCCGGATTTGTTTTATTCTTCAAGTTAGAGCGTTCGTAGGGTGAGGCGGTGAAAAGAAAAATCTGCCTACTATGTGTTGTTTGTGTTGGGGGACAGTAACATACATATATGATCGCTGCCACTCGATACGAGTATGGCGG
>VCCN01004882.1:2804139-2814527 GCA_006491835.1 Architeuthis dux
TGTTCAGAGAGATTTATGTTTTACACATAATTAGATCTTATATTACTCTAAATGTAAACTTTTCTCGTAGGGATCAAAAGTTGTATGCCATGGAACTGTTTCGGGGATTTAAAAGAAAACCAGTCAGTCTACCATGGTTCCCATGCAGTTCTGATCAAGCACCACCCCCTCAAGCTATAATTCTTATATTTAGTTTGTTCCTTTTATTTAGGACATTTAGGGCATTATCATGGTGTATACTTTATGGATGCAAAATGCAAAACGTATACATATAAACACACACAAGCACACACACACACACACACACACACACACACACACATATATATATATGTGTGTGTGTGTGTGTATGTATATCTAATACTATAAAGACAAATAAGTTTGTTTCTAAATTGTTTCAAACTATGTTTTTGTATGGAGTCCTAAACGGTTACACACTACAAGCTGAACATTTGTGTATAATGGTAACTTGCCACCAAGATGAACATATAATAGGTGGCGATGATCTCTGGGGACTAGTGATCAATTTTTGGGTCAGGTCAATTTTTGCATTTTCAAATCTAACGGAGACCGCTGCATCCTAAAGTCTGCACATGTGTGTACAAGGTTACTTTGATCCCAGGATGAACATAGGATGTGTATTGCTGACCTCTAGTGACATATAATGGTCAATTTGAGGTATTGTCAATTTCGGAGAAGTCAGGTTAATTTTGGTAGTTTCAAATCTAAAGCAGCTGAACATGTGTGTACATGGATAACTGCATCCCAGGATGAACAGTATAGATGGTGCTGGCCACCGATGACTTTTAAAGGTCAATTATGTCAGGCATTTTAAAGTCTAATGGTGACTATTGCACTCTACGTCCTGCAAGTTTCAGTACAGAAAACATACGATAGGTGGTGAATGCGTCTGGTGACTTCTGAAAGTCAATTACGTGTCAGGTGAATTCTGGCATATAGGGTTCACTCAGAGAAAGTTTATAGAAGATATATCTCCAATCCTTGTTCTTACCAATTACACAAAGATTTTGACATTAACATATTTTATACAAGTTTCGGGCTATTCTTTCTCAGGCGTCAACTTCCCGGAAAATAGACAGCGTGAAAAGTTGTAAACAAAAAAGGTTTTTGTTGGTAATTTCAAGAAAAATGGTGGAAACAATTTGGTAACATAAAGTGAACATTGACTTTATAACAATCCAATTCTAGATTATGATTAATGAACATTTATTTTCTTTATTTAGACAACGAGAAAAAACATAAGAAAAAAACATTGTTTTGATTTTAATTAATTACGTTTTTAAAATAGTGTCTATTTCCCGGGGAAAATGGTTGGGCACACCTATTACTGTCTATAAAAATTGAAATTGAAAATGGAAGTTTTATATTTAAATTATTTAAAATTTTTACTCTAATTAAATTAAAGAGTGTTAAATTCGTTTCAATAAAAAGTCGTTTTGATGAAATGTCTTTTCAATGAAAAGTCGTTTCGATGAAAAGTCTTAGTACCTATAGCTGGAGATTGAAGGACAGCAAATCTCCTCACGTCTCAATCACCTTCCTCGGTATATTTGCAAACCCCCGGCACTACCGCTCTCCGGAGATTTTCAATTCTTTATCAATTGCATTTGCTACATCCAGTTTGAAAACAGACCATTTACATTTGATGTGCAGAGCTAACGAGAAAGTTCAATAATCGTTATCTTTTGTTCTTTGTACTCTTGCAGTAAGTATTACACAATTAGGTCGGCGGTACATTCATCCAATGGGAAATATTGAATAGGCGTCCTTGGACGGGGCACAGTTTACTTGCTCGTTGGAACTAACACGGTTGTTAATCTGTGACTCAGTACGGACTATAAATTCAGCAGTCTGCTCCTGTTTTCCGTCAGACCACACTTCGAGTCGAAGCATCAACGAACCCCGAAACCTCACCATGCCTAACTACACTCTCCACTACTTCAATGGCCGTGGCCGTGCCGAGATCCTGCGTATGCTGTTAGCCGCTGCCGGACAAAAGTACACCGACAAGAGGATCGAGTTCAATGAATGGGATAAATACAGGAATGGTAAGTTCTTATTTATAAAATCTGTTGTGAGTACCAAGTAATTAAGTTACGATGACTACGGCTTCAGTCGTCCCTGCTTAGATTCTGCATATTGCATTACTGCATTACGCATTTACTCGGCCCTGGTTTGCGATATGTGAACTAGAATTATAATCACCCTAAATGCCATTACTCAATTCCCTCAGTACTATTTTACACATACCGGGAGGTAGAGATGGATCCATGCCTTTCCCAAGGACGTTAATGCGGAGTGAACACAAATTGTCCTAGCCAGAGTTTGAACTCGGTTCGCCGAGTCAATTCCCTGCGCTGTATCCGCTCGATCACCCTCACCCCCTGTGTGTACAGAGATTATATAACATTAACGCTATAAAACAAAGATACAGTATTGAGCACGGGGGTTAGCAGGGCCCACTCTGCACCCCACCAGGATCCTATGAATAGGGTAGTTGCTACCCTATTCATAGGATCCTGTTCATTAGAATGTCCTCTTTCAGAAAAAAAGATGTTTCCAAGAATAAAGTTGGGAAGAACTACCTCATTTGCATGAAACAAACTGGCCGCAAGCACACACACACAAAAGAGAATCCCAATTGACATATCTGAGTACATTAAATGAAGAAATTATAGTTTTCAGACATGATTAATCTATAGGAATTTTCGCATTTTACAAGGAAATTTCAAGTATACTTTACAGGCCGAAGCCTATGAATTGTAGATTTCTTACTCCCTTTGCTATCTTTATCTTGTTTGCATCTTTATGTAGTCTAATTATTGCAGTGTCATTCTCGTATGTGGTTTTGATAATTTGTATGTATTTCTCGTTAACGCCGTGTTCTCGCATTGATTTGAAGACTGCCGTGTGTTCGAGTCAAATGTTTTCTCATAATCTACAAATGCCAAACAGAGTGGTTTGTTGTATTCTAAAGACGTCGCGATTAATTGATTTATTGCATGTAGGTGATATATTAGTGAGTAGCCACTTCTGAAGCATGCCTGCTTGCGTGGTTGATTTTCGTCTAGAGTGCCTGTTAATCTGTCTGTGATTATTTTTGTGAATAGTTTATATATGTTAGGTAGGAGTAAGACAAGGGGATACAATATCGCCTAAATTATTCACAGCGAGCCTTGAAATTATCTTTCGGAAAACTGACTGGGAGGGAATGGGAATAAACATAGATGGAGAATACTTAAGCAACTTACGATTCGCCGATGACATTTCCATGAAGTCGGAAGCATCCGAAGAATTACAAAACATGTTAACAGATTTAAATAGGGAAAGTAAATAAGTAGGCTTAAAGATGAACAGAACAAAGATGAAATGTTCAACGATAAAGTCCCCAAAAAGTCCATAAAGATAGAAGGGGAGGCTTTAGATGAGGTTGATGAATACATCTACCTAGAAAGATCATGACTGCGAAATAAAACGACGCATAACGATAGGTTGGAAAGCATTTGGTGTGAATATATATATTCTGAAGAGCACCTTGACAATGTGCTTACAGCGTAAAGTATACAACGGTTGCATAATACCAGCCATGAGTTACGGATATGTAACATGGAAATTAACAAAACGAGCTGATAAATAATTTAGAATAGCACAGAGAACCATGGAAAGAGCAATGTTAGGGATAACTAAGAGATAAAAAAAGATCAACATGGATAAGAGGGAGGACTAGAGTGTAGGATATTATACAAATAATTAAGCAGCAAATCTGGAGACTGGTCTCCTAGCAAGAAGAGATGACAATAGATGGGGGAAATGACTAACAGATTGGTGCCCATGGGACAGTAAACGCAGTAGGAAAAGAAAAGACACAAGATGGTGGGACGAGATAGAAAGGTTTGCCGGTGAGACGTGGCAGAGGCTAGCACAAGATAGGTCGTCATGGAAGGAGATGGGAAAGGCCTTTGTCCAGCATTGAGAACCAATTCCATAATCTATAGACTTTCCTCCACATTTTGAAGAACCAAAATGATGCTGGGATACATTTGTCCCATTAGACATTTATCCCAGGACAGATGAAAAACACAGAATTAGCAGATCACTTTGCATACATGTCTTTCCTGTTCAGTCATGGAATGCGAACTAATTTCAGCAGGGGTTTCATACTATGATGACGTCATTGTCTGCGGTTGTGGAATGGGTTAATGTGAATAATTTAAGTCAATATTTAATTCAAAATTTGGTTTCTCACGTCTTTTACAAGATAGCGACTTATACCCGCGTATGACGGCATAATATTGAGGTTTCGGGTACAATTTCTAGATACCCCTACCCTGAAATGCTTAGAGAAATCGGAAGCTAATTTTATTCCTATTTTCGATTCTTTCCAGAGATGCCCTGCATGCGTGTCCCTGTCTTGGAGATGGACGGTGGCATGAAGATGCCTGAGACCATGGCCATTGCCAGGTACTTGGCCCGTGAACACAGTAAGTATTTTGAAGTAAAGTAACAGCCGTTTAAATAATTTTAAAATCATTTTAAATTATTAAAGATTTTCAAAAATAACTTAATCCCTCTAAACGAAATGTCCAATAGGTAAAATTTCTCGTAAAATATTAGCAAAACTTAGTTGTATTCTCATGTAGTGATAGATATATGATTCGAAAATTATATTATTGCCAAAACATTTCGAATAATTCTTTTGCTTTGTATACTTATCTTGTAGACATTTCTCTATTTGCATATTATTCTCCTACTTATTTTCTCTATCATATAGCATAATACATAATTAATGTCAGCAACCTATTGTCTCTATCATAATTACTGTCAGAAATCTAAACAAAATTAAAATGCTGTATTCTAATCTTTCTCTTGTTAGAATTCTACCCCACAAGCAGCATGGACATGATGAGGTGTGACTACATCGCTGACTGCTTCTATGAAATCATGCACGATTACATGAGGTACTTCCACGAGAAGAACGGACGCTTCAGGGTGAGTCAGTTATTATGATTTTAGATTTGAATGTGATGCAGAATAAGAAACTATAAATAATAAACACATTTTAGGGTAGAATTTGCAAGATTGAACGTTTAAATAATTAAATTTTATTGTTGATCGCTCATAATCTTATTATGAATTATTCATAGTCCTGTGGATCACATTCACAGATTGTTTTGAATTCATTTAATGTTTATTTTATGTAATGTGGGGTGATGATGCAGGGGAGGCTAGGCAGTGGATCACTGATGGTTATATTAATGTTCCAGTAGGTGCAAGCATGTGTCGGGAATGGTTTGCTGTTGTTTCCTATTGCCTCGAACTCATTTATGGATTCACAAAAACGTAAATAAAAACTTCATGTCTTTTCCTAATCTCTTATTTCTTTTCTATTTCTTTTAGTGCGGTAACAATGGAGAGATGATGCCTTCTAACATGGACAGCAAGAGCGGCGATATGTCTAAGAACGATGTAAGTACAGTTTTCTGTAAATCATATTAAAGTGTATTTGCTTTAGTGTTTAAAATTTTTGGTCAGTCAAATTCAGTGGACGATGTGACACACAGTAAAATAATTCCAATGCATTTCTCTAGTAAAATAATTCCAATGCATTTTCCTAGTAAAATAATTGTTATGCATTTTTATAGTAAATAGTTTTCAATATATTTCTATAGTAAAATAATTACCAATAAATTACAATATAAGATTGTAATATTTACAGTATCTCTATACATGTACCCATTAGAGGGAATGACAGTTTTGACATGGATATTCAATAATAATCAGCATTTCCAGAGTAAAACTATTTTCTTATGAACTACTATATGTATATATCCTACCCATAATATCACCGATTACATAAACTGCTTGTATTAAGAAAATCTCAAATATAATTTGTATCATAAAATAATCTCCAGTGCATTCCTATAGTAAAATAATTGTTAATGAATTTCTATAAATGTTTTTAATATTTACTGTATGCACGTAATTATTAAGTTGAATAAAAGTGTTTATATATTTGTTTTATAAATTCTACCCATGATATCACGGATAGCAGGAACAGCTAGTAGTTAAAATTATTTAATCCATGTTAGACAAACGAAAAATATTTGAATGTATTCGTTCTTTTTTTATAGAACTATATGCAATGGAGATACATGAACACCTTCAACAGAATTATGCCCTTCATGGAGAGGACTCTGGCCATGCGCGATGGTGGAAACAAGTTCTTCATGGGAAATGATGTAAGTGACATTTATTAGTTCCCATTATTACACGTATTCTTAATATATCATTTCAAATGGTTTCATCATCTAATTCTGTGCATGTGAGTTAAATCTAAATAGCCTTTAAAATTAAAACTCGCTTGCCAAAAATGTTTCCTGATATATGTTTATATATTTATTTATACATCCCAATATCATATCGTTCTCTTCAGATGATGTTCTGTGACATGATGATGTATTGCTGTATGGAGAACCCCTACATGGAGAACCAGTCCATGTTCAGCCAGTACCCCAAACTGATGTCCCTCTACAAGCGCATCGCTCAACACCCCAAGATCTGTCAATACCTCAAGAGCCGTACTAACACCAACTGGTAGACTGTTCATTGAATGTCCAACACACAGATATTTTATGCAACTTTTGAAATCAAAAGAGAAATGGCAAAAAATGGATTCTGTGACTGACATCGATTTGAGAGGAAACATTAAAACAATGTTTTCTATACGTACAAGAATTGTATTCATGTAATAAAGGTCTTGTTTTTCCATAAAAAATATATGTTTTCTATTTATTTAAAAACATATTTCACAAAGTTGTTTTTAAAATCCTTAAACATGCCGCATTTACTCTTGTATAAGTCGAACTTTTTTGTACCAATTAACAAATTTCAAAGGTTTAGCTGCGACTTTTACTGAGAGTTCAAAATCCAGTATCTGATGAGTGCATCCCGAATGTGTCCCGCAATCAATAACGAAATGGCACCTTTTTATTGAAAAGTGTTGGGATACAAGGATGTACGTTAGCGTTTATTTATCAATGTGTCTAATTTATTAACTGGACCCTTACACGCGTATACACGGCACCTATTACTTGCTTGCATGATTCCCACTCGTACAAATGGTTAGTCTTTTTACTTTGTTGCTCCTGGGTAATAAGTGTTATTTTCTGCTTCATTATCTCTAAAACGAATAGAAAATCGCTACTGTTCCCTTCAAACTTTGCTCTTGTGATCAGAACATAGATATGTTGTAATTTACCTATTTTGCCTCGGGCAGCTCAGGGAATGTACTTGACGACAGCAAACCCTTTATCTAGAGTTGTGACAAATTGTTCCATAATTCTATATGCATCAACACGTTCCGGGGTCAACCGATGTCTCCCACCTGATGTTGTTCGTACCTACGAATGTGGGTGGCTTTAGCCAGTGTCCCTGCTACCCCAAAGGCAGGGAAATCTGGTAAAACCTCCTTGGATGCCCATCAGTAATGCCAGCATTTTGAAGTCTCGATCACCTCCCAGCGCTACTCATCATATCACAAGGCATCTAGGAAGGTCTTGACACTGTTTGTGTCCAGAACTTTCTTGATCCCCAATAGAGATGCCGAAATATGCCTTAAAGACCTCGCACATCTTAGCAGATGCTGCCAGGCAGTACCGTATGAGGCAAAGCTCAAAACTGCTGTCTTCGTCGGACCACAGATAAAGAACATGGAGTGAAAGAATTCCCCAAAAAGAGTGTATAGTGAAGAACTGCGGTGAGACTCACTGCAGGCTCTCCCTCAAAGTCCATATCATTGACACACATCTTGATAAATTCAAAAACATTGGGACGTATACAGGGGAGCAAGGTGAGTGCTTCCACCAGGATAACTGGGCTTTGAACAAGGAACATATAACAAGAACATGATAGGAGATTGTATGTTGGTCTGGGTCTTGAAAGTGATTTACAGTACAATCGTAAATCTAGAAAGAAATACCTACTTCCGAATAACATATAGATGTACATGATGTGGCATCATATGATGTGTTACTGCTGCCTGGAAAATCCCTACATCAAGAACCAGTCCTTGTTCCCTTTCACTGCAGGCCTTATTTTTTATGTTCAGTGAGAGGAATAGACGGTTACTACTGTTGTGAGTTTGACCCTTATTAAGACCCCACACTTGAGACCCCTGGCCAGACTAACCAAATATTATAAATATTAATTGATGCATTACCGTTGGTCAATGGTTACCAAGCAAGTCTCATATACTTATTACTACTGTAGGGAATTAACACTGGGTGCCTCATGTCAGTATGAATCAGAAATAAATCGACCTGAGTTTTTCTCTAGCAACACAAATAAGATGAAAGAAACACTAGTCAAAACGTAATAATAATGACAATGCTTCATCTAAGAATGTTGGACAACTTAAGACTATTACGTCTATTTACAATGTATTTATATTTCCAAGCAGCATGGGTCGGAAATAAAATTACCTGAACGTTGTGATAAAAAGCAACACAGATAAGATGAAAGAGAAACCGGCACATAAGCAGTATGGATCGGAAATAAAACCACCTGAGCTTTGCGATAGGAATCAAGTGAAATAAGATGTACGGAAACCTAGACAAAAAATAATAATAATGACAAAGCTTCATCAAATAAAACTTGAGACTATTACATATATTTACAATATATTTATATATTTTCTATAGGTTTGAGAAGGGTCATTAACAATCAAATAGTGCTTCGGACGATTGAACAGAGAAGAATCAAAGAGGCGGACTGGATACATTAGTCAGACAAGTGCGGAGTTCAACCCGATGTGGCTTCCGCTACTCAAACACACCCCAGCCAAGTCAAGGATAAAGAAACACTCACATCCTACGTTATAAGAGTTACCTACTTTGAAATTAAAAACTTCTGCCGCAACTTTGTGTTAATAACAGAAACAAGAAGGCGTTCAATCATCCGAAGAACTATTTGAATATATTTCTATTTCTACGACCGTCAGATAAGCAGGATGGATCTGAAATAAAAAGATCTAACCTCATAAAGTAATTTAATTGGAGCTTTATACCTTGATAGTAAGACCTGTAATTTAACATAGTGGTAGTAGATTCAATATCATTTTTGAGTGTGTGTAGATGTACCATTGCTACGTTGGTAGACCTGGATAATTAATAACCCTGTTTCATTAAGTAACATTCACAAACATATTAATCAGGTCAACATTGTGGACCAATAAAATGACTAAGATTTAGTTACCAAATTCCACTTGTTACTCTAACAGAGAGATTTGACGCTATACACACTTACTAAAAGGTGCAGCGTTTGATTGAAAAGAAAATCCATCTTAACGCCAAGTTTACATTATAATAAACTAAAGAGGAATCAGAGAGCGTATACATTAGCTAACACCGTACACTAACTAAAAACAGAATGCAAACCTTAGCCTACCCTTCCACAAAATGGAGATATTGGATGACGTGGAAAAAAGCTACGATGCAGGGGAGATAACTGCGCATGGATCGCCCCCAAAATTTTAATTTAAGATTCTTGTGGTTAATAGCCAAGTTTAATTCAATTCAGTCGACTAGATGTCTGAATTAACAGCCCAACAATGTACATTTGAGATTCTTGCATGATATTCGGCATCCATACCAATTTTCGTCAAGATCGGCGGAGATGTTTCTGAGTTATGAATTTTAGGGCAAATAGCTATGATGCAGGGGAGATAACAGTATGGATCAGCCCCAAATCACGACTCAAAACATGGATCCCCAGATATCACATGCAAAACTGTGCAAAAAGCATGTTGTCTTGACGAATAATTATGCAAAAGTACTGAAATGTCATCCAACATGTCCACGTCTACTCTCAATTCTGGTTGTGTTGTGTAAGCAGAAATATATTAAAGAACATATATATTTTTACTGTGTTGTCAAATTTGAAATTACTTCAAATTCCCTAAAAGCACGAGTAGCCAACTTGAAATATCAAATGGTCGATTTTTTTGAACTGGTAAAAAAAAACAACAACAATACACTCTGAAGATAAACAAACAGTTACTATTTTCTCAAAAGACGAAGCTCAGATTCGGTCAAAACAGTTCATGTTGCATAGAAAGAAACAATTCCAATCGAAAACCCATATTAGCGACATCAAATTACATTAGGTTTAAGGATTATTCGGCCACTTTACCGGCAAATTCGAGGCTTGAATCCGCCAATAACAATTATTGTTGACTAATAGGACAACACCCAAGAAATAATTAAAAATGTCCCCAGTAAGTGCTTTTAGACTAGAGTAATCTTACACGAATCTGCTTTCAGACTATAGACTGCAATATTTGTCTATTTTGTTTATTTTATTTTCTAAAT
>VCCN01004882.1:2974579-2984855 GCA_006491835.1 Architeuthis dux
CCTTTAAAATGTTGGTATAGTTCAGGTATCAACTTACTCACACAGCGCCAGGCTATTCACCATTTTGGACCACTTTCTCCACCGATAGCTGAAATCAAAAATCATAAATTACTTTTTACTACTCTAAGGACCAAACTAAAATCTGTTTCACGAAAATAGAGAAATATTTACAATAGAGTTACATATAATTTCTAATATGGAGTTAATTCTCACCTACTCTGTACGTTTATATTATATATTTTTGGTGAGCTTCTCTTAAATATACAGTTTTCTATTATGTTATGTAATAATAGTATTATTATTATTAAGGCTGTATCTGGTGTTAAATTGATTAATTTGCGATATTTGAAAATAATATTTGTTTCTATCTTTCAGAACTACATGCAATGGAGGTACATGAACACCTTCAACAGAATTATGCCCTTCATGGAGAGGACTCTTGGCATGCGCAATGGTGGAAGCCACTTCTTCATGGGTGACCAGGTATGTATCTAATTAGCTAATTCCTACAGAAGCCCAGTATTTTCTGCATGCTCTTGATTGTTTTCCTAGTGCCATAATTATATTTCAGGCAATTTGAAGACATATTTATTTCCTGTGAGAAAAAGCTAAACAGATCTTATAGTTGATCATAGTTATATTTTTAGCGATATATTCTTTCTTGTAGAGACGTAAATATTTAATCAGATCAACCTTAAAGTTCATCCATTAGATATACTGGAAAAAGAATAAAATCGTCTTGTCAATGCAGTGAGATCAGTCACCTAATACTATAAAACAGACAAATGTTATATTACGTGTCTAGTATTATCAATCTATTATAGACTCATAAACGGCCGCACGCTGGGGGCTGCAAAAAAGAGTTCCCTACAGGACAATTTCGGGTCAACATTACATTTTCTGCCCTAATTTGTAAGTGTCTATTCAATGATTCATTTATTTCTATTGATAAATGATTGTTCGCGATAATGGTCCAGTGGTTAGAGACACGAAACATGGAATCGGCGGACCGTGCTCAAACTCAGACTGGGAAAATTAAAAACCTTTTTCGTCCAATGGTATATGCTTTCAATCTATTAGACTTTCAAACCCTCCGAAAATGTGTCAGTTGTTAGAAAAAATATTTAAATATTTTTGTACCCAGGCAGTAAATTCATAAAATGTGTGTTTTTCCACTAGATGATGTGGTGTGACATGATGATGTACTGTTGCATGGAGAACATGTACATGCAGAACCAGTCCATGTTCAGCAGCTACCCCAAGATGATGTCCCTCTACAAGCGTGTGGCCTCTCACCCCAAGATCTGCGGATACCTCAAGAGCCGTTGCAACACCAACTGGTAAATCACACTGTCAACGCGACGAGTTTTATGCCAGAACCTCTTAAAAACAAACTTCCTACTGACTTAATTTTTTTATTCCATAATGTATTTCCGAATTGTGTTTTACCTTGAGCAATTTTGTTTTTTTCAAATAAATATTTTTATTTGAAACACGTGTCTGCTATTTTTTACTTGCTCCAATTCAATTTTGCTTTCATTTCGTGACCATTGTCTTTTGGTAGCATTTCGTGTTGGGGGTGATCAATTGAACATTGGAAAAATGGATGATCAATAAAATTACTTCTCTCGCTTTGTGTTGGGCCGTGATCATTAATCAATTCTTTTTAAAGTGATTGCTGCCGTACACAAACTAAGGGACCAATTTAGCATAAACTTACATGCAAATTGATCCCTAAATTAAAACCTATTGGGGGTGGGGATTTCACATTTTCTAGACAAAATAAAGAGAAAATGTTTAAATGTTCTGCCCTCTAGCTCCATTGGTGCGGCTTGTACGCTTGATACATACGTAACCAGCCAGCCAGACCGGCTTAAAAACTGAAGAAACCTATGTTGACTGTTTTGGTGACATTTTTGGTTGACGGTTTCCAACTTGAATATTATGCTTTGCTAGTTTAACTTTGCCGTAGAAAAAAACAATTCATAATAGTAATAACTCGAGAACTACGCATCCCAGAGCAAAGCTAAATGCATATTCGGAATCAATATATCTAAATTTACCTACAGCGCACATTTTTTACCCTATTTTATTTCCTTGTCGATCGATTTTCTGCGCTGCTTGGTGTTACAGACAAAAAATATAGCATTTGACGTATTATATAAGTATATTATTCAATTCGACTTCACAAAAATATTAGTAGTATCAGTTGTATATTACTTTGTATTTTATTATTATCGAGTCTTGCCGAGAACTTATTCTTTATTTCTGATCCGGGTTGTTAGCTAACGACCGTAGAATGACGGTCTGAATAGTTTCAATGAAAAGCAACTGAATTTAAAATGACAGAAATACTAGTCAAAAATTAATAATAGTTGACAACACTTCATCTAATTATGAAATTCAAGATAATATAACTACTCACGACTGTAGAGTGTCAGTGTGAGTAGTTGCAATAAAAAGCAAAGACAACAGGAGAAGGCTAAGAGTTCAACGATCGCAATGTTTTGAAACTGGTTTCATTTGACGTTTGCGTTTGCCAGTACATACATGAATTAGATGTTTACTGGCTACTCCTAAAATGGTTGCCAGATCAGTTTACTCAAATATGGACAATAGTGTTCACAAAATCGGACAAAATTGGTAATCTCTGTTCGAAATCTGTCAAAAAAGACAGAAAAAATAGATGGCTAAAAATAGCTAACAATGGCTAAAAGTCGTTAGATTATACCACAATAATTAAAATAAATAGCTAGAAGTGGCTGAAATAAGCTAAATCATTATCACATTAATTACAATAAGTAGCTAAACATAGCTAGATCATTATCACAATAATTAAAATAAATAGCTAATAGTGGCTGAAAGCAGCTAGATCATTATCGCAATAAATAAAATAAATAGCTAATAGTGGCTAAAAGTAGCAAGATTATTATCACAATAATGAAAATAAATAGCTAAAAGTGGCTAGAACTGATATCCGATATCTAAAAACAACAAAAAATATCTAAATTTAGATATAACATAAATTTTGGATGTCTGATTGTTAAATCTTTAATTGGACATACAGGGCGAACAAAAGGACACAGTGTCCGAAATCGGACACATATGTCAAATCTGGTTATTAGCCGAAATAAGTGACAAGCTGAAAAATTAACTGGTTTGTCATGAAAAGAATGTGAAGCAACATCGAAAAGTAGGGGATACAAATTCGGCTATTTATTTCTACTGAGATTCTTAATTCCTTAGTAGGCATTCCGTCCAGCTCGTCACTCTTAGTCTGCCACCCCCTACTCTCTGTGCCTCAGCTGCCCACAGCATTCTGTACGCACCCGTGGCCTAACCCCAACCCAACAACGGACTGCCAACAAACTCTCCTCCTCCGGGTTTTACTGCCAAGATTTTTAAAAATCCCTTTGTTCCGAAATGACTAATCATAAGGAAGAGTACACGCCTCCATCCCTGAGGCTACAACTACAATGCTAATATTTGTACCTCTCTCTTTTTTTGTTGGCCCTAAGAGTCTTACTACCCACCCCTCTCTCTCTTCTGTTGGTCAGCCTTAAGAGTTTTTACTCACGCACAAACATACACACACTGCGGTCCTCCCGTTTTAAAGAGATGTTGTGCCCTGCGGTCCTCCAGTTTGAAAGAGACTTGTCTACTACATTAAACCTACTAACATTTCGACACCCTATTTTAAAAAGATAATTACAATTTTAAAAACTTTGTTCTTAAGTTTTTTCTAGAAAGAAAACGTCAAAATATTTGTTTAAGAAAGAAAAACAAATGTTCATTAATAATAACATAGAATCGGGCTGTTTTATTTCATTGGTTAAAAAACACTGGCAAAACATCAATAAACGTGTTAAATGGGTGCTCACAGTTATTGACAAGGGAGAGTTCAAAAGCTTCTCGTCACCTATTTAATAAAATGGCGGCCAAAACCGTAATTAAACTTGAACATAAACTTAAATGTGAACTTCAATTGAAGAAAGCACAACAGTAATAAACACATGAAAGACTTGCCTGTCTAGAATGACTCTTTCAATTAGTAACAGATTAAACAACAGCGGAGTCTTTGAGTTGATTTCTGGTCTTCCATACTTACAGAAAAGCTAACAAAAGAAAAGCTAACAAAAAAAACATCCAAAATTACTTCTAGCGCATAATTATTTTGTTCATTGATTATATTTGATTAATCAACGTCGTTGCATTATAATTAACGAAATCTCATTGTGGCACAAACAATAAAAGTATAAAACAAGAATTTTCAAAAATAATCAAATTAATCAAACAATGTTTTTAATTTAAGATTTTTATTTTTACCGAAAATAGCACTAAAATAGAATTAATATTTCCATGAACATCTTTCATCTGTGTGAAAATCATGATGATTCAAAAATTATAACTAAAATAAATCATAAAAGGGCTGTGGGTATAATCACAAGGAAATACATTTTTTGCCGAAATTTGGAATGAAAAAAAATGTCGTCCTTTATTAGATAAGTACCGGAAATTTTATTAAAATACAATAAGTAGTTTTTTTTGTAATCTTTTAAAATCTACTTCGATATGGTCAAGGTGGGTTCCTCAACGTCATCTCTACGAATGTCGACCACGTACAGTATACTCTAGTATGTTCATGTTGTTTACGGCTGTGTATCCAGGTGTCGATGGGTTGTCTGGGATCTGCTCAAGGAGTTTTGCCAGAGAAGTCTTGAATCTCACCAGTTTTGTTATTAAGGTGGTATCGGCTGGAATACAGTTCCAGAGTTTTGGTCCAAGTACTGAGAACGACTCATCATATTTGGATTGGGCCTTTTTCGTTGCACCCTGGACTTGAATTGGAATAGTGGCGTGAATACCTCTTTGTTCACTGTGTAGAAATAAGATGTTTAAATAGTTGGGTAGACGTTTTGCAGTATCTTGAACATCATAATAATTATGTAGCGTTCTCTCCTCCTCCCTAAGGTTCAGTTTACGAAGTCTTAGACAATCACCTGTGGGTCTCCCCTCTGTACCTGAGCTTCAAAAGACTTGATTACTTGAATTATAACAGTATGTCTCCTATTTGAAAGGTATTCATTTATCCATTGATGCGACTTTCCTTCATTTGTATATCTGTCGGACAAATCAGCGTAGCCACTGATTCTGCTAGTAAAGTTCCTCTACGAACACCCCAAGGCGTGGATGTCACTGATTTGTTATGGTGACTAAAGGGAGGAAAAATATTCCACCCTATTTCGTATCATTGTTTTATACAGTGTCGACATTGTTGTTGTACTACGATCACTGATTACACTAACCATGTTGCCATTTGTCTAGCATTTTCACATATTATGTTTATATGAGGAGTCCATGAGACTTCCGGAGTTATGTGTTTTCCAAGGTCTCTCACAATGGATTTTGATTCTATAAGTTGTCCGCCGTCTGTTTCACATTCAAAATATTGTTTTGCAAATGTTCCATTATGAGTTTAGGTTTTCCAGTTGAGTGGGACAGGAGTTCAAATTTGTGTTCATGGAGTGATATGTTGTTTTCTTTGGATCATTTAGTTGAGTCTGTAACCGCAGCTTGAATGATGTTTACATCACTTGCTTTGGCTATTTTTCTTTTAACGCGGGTGTCATCAGCAAAACTACTGACTGTATAGTCTTGAATACATATTTCTAGATCGTTTATCGAAACACAATGGTTCCCAAGACAGCCCCATAGGACTCCACTCTGTACCCGAGCTTCAAAAGAGTTGGTTCCTTGAATTACAACAATCCGTCGCCTATAGAAGGTATTCACTTATCCACTGCTGCAACCTTCCTTCAATTGTATATGCTTTCAGTTTCTCTAGCAATATCTGGTGATCGACCATATCAAAGGCCTTTGATTCGTTTTCAATTTACAATGTAAGTTTATGCTAAATTGATCCCTTAGTTTGTGTCCGTTTGCATTCACGCTTGTTTTTTGAAAACTTGGATTTTTTAGTTATCCAACAAAAGGAAGTAACTTCAGTAAGTTCACTGATCATAATTTTTCCCAATGTTTTAATTGATCACCTTGAACACGACATGCTGCCAAAATACGCTGATCACGCGACGGTTTCTATTGAGTGACTAACCAGACCTGTATATATTTTTCAAATCGACAAACTTTTGAAGTTTATTTTAAAGCCAACCAAATCATCATGAACCGTCCAATTGAGACTAAAATTGGTATTGATTTCGAAAAAAAAATGTATTTTCAAAAAGAATCTTTCAAAACATATTTTTAAACTCAAATATTCTGAAAAGGCGTTCTTTTCACTCAAAAAATTCCGAAAAACGTTATCCCACCCACGGGAAGAAAAAAAACGTTGAAAATATTGAAATATTACAGTTGTTAAAAAATAGTTGATCTGAAAACTTTTAACAAAAATATAAACAGACACATACAAACATTACATTGTCAATATATTGCATCGACAGATGACACAGGAATTGCATTACTAAAGTGGTTGTATTCACCCGACTTGCTACTTCGTGTAATGGCTTCCTGTGCGCTTAATAGATTCTACCGAGATTCACCAACGAATAATGCCAAGTGAATACAATTACCTCGGTTAGCACTCCTAAAAACTGCAGTGCTAAACGAAACCGCGCTATACGGGGTCGACATAACATAGCATACATAGAGATTGTGTCAGCAATCATTGTAAAATATATGATGTCGTTGTTGAGCCTCAACAAGATGGAATGGATTAGTTCTGTGTATCTCATCTGGCAGCTACTTTCCGGAGTTGGTGAAATATCACTTGGTGTCGTATATATTCGTACATGGTATATTATTGTGCATATTAACCAAACGATAATAGAATAGCACAGAGAGCCATGGAAAGAGCAATGCTAGGGATAACTCTAAGAGATAGAAAAATATCAACATGGATCAGAGAGAGGACTAGAGTGAAATATATTATACAACTAATTAAGCAGCAAAAGTGGAGATGGACTGGCCACCTAACAAGAAGACATGACAATAGATGGGGGAAAAGGCTAACCGATTGGTGCCCATGGGACAGTAAACGAAGTAGGAAAAGACTAGATACAAGATGGATGGACGAGATAGAACTGTTTGCCGGTAAGACTTGGCAGAGGTTGGCACAAGATAGGTCGTCATGGAAGGAGATGTGAAAGGCCTTTGTCCAGCAGTGGACTTATAACGGCTGCTGCTACTGCTGCTGCTGATGATGATGATGTGTATATTCTCATAAACATGACACATTAATCAAAGTGGACAGTACACAGACTTATAACGGATGATGATGATGATGATGATGATGATGATGTATATTTTCATATGACACATTAATCAAAGTGGACAGTACACAGACTTATAACGGATGATGATGATGATGATGATGATGATGATGATGATGATGATGATGATGATGATGATGATGATGTATATTCTCATAAACATGACACATTAATCAAAGTGGACAGTACACAGTTATTTCGAAAAATGTCCATGATGCTGTCTTCTATCATTATTTACTTCGGAAATTTAACATTACTAGATTTATTACGAAAGATATTTGAAAAAGAGCGGATTAGCGCTAAACGGGGTTATCTGAGCAGCGTATTACGGCTTTCATTTGACACGCTACGCTTTTTAATGGTTTCCGGAGCACTTAACAGGTTCCACTGAGATTCACAAAATATCGCGATATTTTAGATTCAAAGAACTTTTATTGGTGTTTTATAAACGGAACCAAAAATTGTCACGAAATTATTGATTAGATAAAAACTTATAATCTTGCTGGTATTGAATTACAAAAAAAAAGATTTAACGCATTATTGATAGGCGAAGTTTTAAGTAGAATACTTTAAACATTTTTATATAAAGTTATAATGAAAGTTTTGTCGGATGTATGGCTCAATTTGTTTTAAACACAAATATAGTGGTGATTAAAGTTACATTACATGATTGATATACAGTCGTACGTCGACTTACGCCCGACTGACTTACGTCTGATCACAGATACAGGTTAAAACTCATTAAGTGCAGATGCCAGGAATTTCAGTCATTGCAATTTTATACAGTCGTATGTCGACTTACGCCCGACTTACTTGCGTCTGATCACAGATACGTCCCCATAACAGGTTAAAACTCATTAAGTGCAGATGACGGGAATTTTAGTCATTGCAATGTTATGGCTCAATTGCGACGAAGATTTCTGCCATGTTACTTTTAGCTTGTTAAAGTTCTCTAGACAGGAAAGTTGAGAAGCAGAAGGTAAAAGAGCTGATACCTTTCTATGTTGAGCTAATGGCTTAGTGAAAGAAATGTAATGGATGACATTTGTTATTTTCTCTTAGTAAAAGGAAGATAAAAGGTTTAGGTAAATATGTATGTGTCATGGTATTTTATGTTTTGTAGTGTGTATATTTCTCTTCACCCTATAATGGTCGACTTTCGCCCAGAGCGAGTTGCGTCCATACTTTTAGAACGTAACTAGGATGCAAGTCGATGGCTGCACTCTCCTTTGCTTTTGATAACCATATTCCATCAACAAGTTTTCCGATACCAGATTTGCAGAATTCCTTCGATTTCGACCTGAAATAAGAGGACTAACTGATTTAAAACCTCTTCTCTTTGGGTAATTCTTTGTCCATCAAAACGGTTTGAAAACTCCTAAACTAAATATAGTTGCGGAAAAATCAGGAGAGTATGGTGGATGAATATTTCCCCCGCCCCCAGTTGAATGCCTCTATGCGCGGTATGAGGACGTGTATTATCAAGATAAAGCATGACCCCTTATTAATTCACTTGGGATGGGCGTTTTCTCTCCAAAGCTGTTTTCAAACGCTGAAATTGAGGGCAGCAAAATTCAGCTGTGATTGTTTAGTTATTGCTTAAGTGGCAATCAGTTGTTTATTAGGGCCGAGATACCCGATCTTTTTTTATTCAAACCATAAACTTCTTAAAAAACGTTATATATTCTATTTGATTCCTTTTTTCCTTTCGATTAAAAATTAAAAGTCTCGTTTCAGTGGAAGAGTCGATTGTTTAAAATGGTTGGTAGGAGATTTTTATTATCGACAAACATGTTCCCTTTAAGTGGAAAAAGTCCAAGAAAATCACACTGTTCATTAAATAAGTAGATTTTTTCGTTGCTTTTCACCAAAGCATTTTGAACCGATCCATTTCTCGGCCGATAGATTAATTCACAATATTGTCTGAAGAACATATCGGCTGAAACCTAGTGATAAAAACAACAGCAATGATAATATTATTTTCTAAACACATCATCTCATAGAGATTCAAATATATCTGTGAATCTTTTCACAGGGAGTAACTATTTTTTAAAAGAAATCTCATAGCGAAGGACGCTTATAGCGAAATTTCACTTATCGAGAGGTCCTTATTGCCAAAAGAAATCTCTTAGCAGAATACTTTCAGACAGATAGACGGACAGTAAATTATAATAAGATTATTTATTTATTACATTATTTACATGTTTATTTGTGTTTATACATTATTGAAAAAGTAATTAGCACATTATACATTATTTACAAGGTTATTATTAAGGTTTTAAGTTCGATATTTTTATTTGGAATGAATTACTGAAATCCTAGAGGTTTAATTATCCACTTAACGAATTTTCATTCAACAAGACGTTTTGTGGAAAGGATTGTCATCGTTAAGAGAGGTACAACTGTAAAAGGAAAACTTTCATAAACAAAGGAAAAAAATCGACTATATATTTAATTAGAACATTTTATTTTTAATAAAACAAAATGAATTTAAAAAATTATTATGTCAGTGAAAAAACTGTCCTTTGTCAAAAAGAATATAAACGACGCTGAAAATGATGTTAGCCATACTGATTTTTAACAATGCAAATAACTTGTCTACCAGTTAGTGTTGGAACGACTCTTGAGGTATTGGCAGACCTTGGGGTGTTGAGCGATGCGCTGGTAGAGGGACATCAGTTTGGGGTACTGGCTGAACATGGACTGGTTTTCCATGTAGGGGTTCTGTATACAACAGTACATCATCATATCACACCACATCATCTATAAAATGGAAAAATATACATGAATGTATTACACAATTTAGATTACAACTGGGTCTCTATTACTGAGGTGATATCAAGAAGTATACCATTGCATGCTGTTTGCATATATATATATAATGTCTAATAGTGAAAAAGACATTTTCAAAGAGGACTAGTAACACGGTGTTCATCAGACGAATGTCGTTTAGACACGAAACACCCTATTACTACACACACACACACACA
>VCCN01004882.1:2996048-3029806 GCA_006491835.1 Architeuthis dux
CTAACCGTTCTTAGTAGAAACTTGCACACACTCCCTTCAATGAGTAGGAAGCATGTTTTTTTAAGATTTCCTCCTATACTATGTTTTTAGTGGGGGGGTGGGTATAACATATGTAAATTGATCTCTTAGTGTGTGTCTGGCCGCATTCACGCTTGGTTTCGTTTTTGTAATCATGAATCGATGGTTCAAACCTTACTGGTAACATTTTCATCAAAGTAACTTAATGTTATCATCAGAACTGCTTAATTTACGAGGTAAAAAGGAGCATATATGGGTGGCGGTGATTCATAATTTCCCTTGGAATGCTAGTTATTATCCTTTTGGACTTTCCATGTTTTCTTCCTCACTTTGTCCGTTATTAAAAGAGACAATAATAACTTACTGGGCCCGTGCAATTACTACCGATACAGGTAGTTGTTCATATTCTAACACTTTTTCGGCTCTAAAAGGCACCAACTGCCCTGATATTTACCCATAACTAGGGGATAGTAGATTCCCCAAGTATATTAGTGCGAAGTGAACGAAAGCAGTCTCGACCGAAACTTTTCTGTGCCGGTAACCACTACGCCATTTCGCACCTCTAAATGTCGAATTACGAACTCCAAAATGGCATCAACGGCATTTTGTGTTGTAACTTGAGGGAAGAAATAATTCCATGGTGCTGTGTTTGGAGACACGTATATTGGACCGAGAACACAGTTATCTTATATGTTCTACCCACTGGGCACAAGTCAAACGTATGATATTAAGAACAACACAAATGCTCAATAACTTCCCAAGAAAACCTTCATTTGCCTCAGGTCTCAGGTGAAAGACTTGTGATATGTGGGCGAACCTGCTCAAGGCGTGCTGAACCCACCAGACACATGAATACACATAAACTGCAAGATACAAACGTGCCGAGCAGACCAAGAACAAACCAACAGCAATTTGTTTGCGGTGCATGCAACAGGATCTGAAAATCTCTTTAAGAGCCAATGTCGGTCTCTTGACCAGTGAATTTTACAGTCCTCTCTATATGCTGATAATCACAACTTAAGGTTGTTTGATAGCAACAATGTATATATGTGTACATAGGTGTGTATATATAAAAGAAACCGCCAGAAACGAGTACTTTGCGGTCAGCAGTGGCCATACTCGTTTTACGAGTCGACATCTATCATGTATCTATTTATCTATCTATCTTATACTAAAAGATTGACTCCATTCATATGTACGTGACTGTACGTGACAGTTTTAATCTGTTATTGGGGTCAACGGCCCGATTTAGGCCTTCTGCAGGAACTAGATTAAGGGCAGGTCTTTAGCTAATTAGTAGTAATATTAACTTGATTGACAACAATTAATAATTTATTCTCAGTATTGTGTTCATCTTAATTTCAGTTGCTTCTTTATCACAGCTACTTAAATAGACAGAATTCTAAACTTGACTATAAGATCGTGTTATTCGCGTGTACAATGAGTTCGATCTTACAGGGTGCTAAAGAAAAAGGAAGATTTCTCGCGAGATATCCCGTCAGCCGCTATAGGAGAAAAAGATTTTCTCTAGAGACATCTTGTCAGATGCTCCAGGTCAAGGACATTTCTAGCCAGATATCCTGTCAGCCACTACAAAAGACACACATTACCGCCAGATATCTCGTCAACCGCTCTGGGAGAAAGAGACTCGTCTGCTCCGAGTGGTAAATCTAAATACTTCTCTACAACTTCTAGATTTCTTTGCCAGATTTGGTAGACGAAGGTTATTTAATCTAAACTGATTACATCGCTAAAAGACAAATCCTACGAGGACCGCGTAATGAATTGAAACACCCATCCCTGGTCTACATACGCTGACGGGGAGACATGATCCAAATGTATAAAATCATAAATGGATTAGTGCGGATAAACATCAATATGCAGTTCTCTCACACTAAAATCTCCCATACTCGCGGACATTCTCAGAAAGTATCCAAGAATCACGCAGTTAAACTGCCAAGTGCTAAATTCTTTACACAACGGATTGTAAATGATTGGAATAATCTCCCTGCCGATATCGTAGATGCGCCATCACTCAACACCTTAAAATAGTTTCAACAAAATTTGAGACGACATCTACTATCACACAGCGAATTAATTGAATAGTCCACACCTACAGGCCTCGGCCTTTTTGTTGGAAAGTATTATTATATTATTATTAATCTATTACAGTAAAGTCCCGCTTAGTGATGCCCCGTTTAGCGCTATTGCTATAGCTGTTTTTTTCAAATATTTTTCTTAATAAATATATTAATATTACATTTCCGAAATAAATAATGCATATTAAAGACAGCATCATGGACAGTCTACAAAATAACTGTATACTTAACATGTTGGTTAATGTGCCATGTGTATGAGAATAAACACATACACATACACAATAATTCATCTCGTAGCGATATACATCGCTACTTAGTGATAGTTCATCAACTCAGGAATGTAACTACCAAATGAGATACACGGATCTAACCCATTCCATCCTGTCAAGGCTCAACAACGACATCATATATTTTAAATTAATGAGAATGACTCTGACTGAGTGCAGCAGCAAGACAAAGTGAGGTGAACTGGACATGCTATTTATGCTATGTTATAATGACCCCGTATAGCACTGTTTCGTTTAGCGCTGCAATTTCTAGGAAAATATCAATATAGAGAGCTAACCGAGGTATTACTGTATTATCAATAAACAAAAGCAAAGGTTTCATATGAAGAAAATCCTTACCATCCCTGCATTTGTCCCATTCGTTGAACTCGAATCTCTTATTCTTGGGAGCCTGTTCTTCTGTGACAGAGCAGTTGGCTACGAAGTCTTTAGCAGTAGATGTCGCTCAAAAAAGCCATATAATTATATTCCTTATTTCTCCGAACACTGCTACTAGGCCATGTTCTTTATTATTTGTATTAGTAGTATTAGATGTTATAGTCCAAAACTCTATTAGATGAAGCATTGTTATTATTATTATTAATTTTTCGCTAGTTTTTCGTTCATCTTATTTTAGTTGCTTTCTATCGCATCACTCAAATCGTTTAAATTCCGATCCATGTTTCTTATTTAACAGCCGTAGAAATAGAAATCCATTGTAAATAGACGATGAGTTTTCCGATTTTCTCGGATTAAATATTGTCAGTATTATCATTTTTGACTAGTTTTTCTTTCATCTTATTTGTGTTGCTTTTTATTGCAACGGTCAGATCGATTTAATGCTCGTAAAGGTTTATAAAAAACACATTATATAGATATAATAGTCTAGACTTGTCCGAATTTCGTAGATGAAGCATTGCCATCATTTTTAAATTTGGACTATTTTTTACAATTATTAACCCTTTATAGGGCACCCCTAAAAATATTATAGATATCAAAACAACCTTTTGTATGTTAAACTAGACCTAATTACAGGATATTTTCAGTTGCAAGTTTTCTGAATTTTTTTTTCGTTTATGGGGTTTGCCATCTGATGAAATGATCATATATGGTGCCTCACCCAAAAAGTGACCATATATTAAAAATAATTAAAAATGAAAGTAGAAAGTTAAATAAAACATAGAATTAAAGAATAACATTCAATATAATGAATATATACCAAAAGATTGATATTGCCAAAAAAAGAATAACACATCCGTGTTGATTTTAAAATGTTATTGTGCGGGCTAAAAACAGACTAATTTAATGGGGTGTGATATGCCTCAAAACAGTGGCTGTCTTTGTTCAAGCACAAGTGTACTTTGCAAAGCTTGCAGACCTCATTGGTGCGGATTATGTTGTCTTTGTGGCTACAATATTGGCATGTGGCTGACGGCTTCACAGGTGATCATATATAGTCACTTTAAGTTAAGTAAGCAGCATGCATTGAAATAAAGAAATAGTATCTGATAAGATTGGAACTCGCATCACGTATCTTTAGCGGTTGTAGAATGTTAAAACGTCCCGAACGTTGCGATAAAAAACAACAAAAATGAGATGAACGAACAAACTAGTCAACAAGACTGGCTGCTGCAGGGTCGAACTCCACTCCAACTTCTATCCCGACTGAAGATGATTACTGCAACTTGTGTATTGTATATATAATAAATAAAAAATTATAAAAAATATATTTTTTTAATATAAATGTATTTATTTATTAGAGGCCCTTGATAAGGTACATTTTTGTAGATATGTAAGACTTGTCAGTTTGGCTCAGTCGTTAAGAGAGCCGGCTACCAATTATTTGGTCGTGATTTCTAATAACGGTATGGAAATGTTCATTCTATAAATATATTTATTTATTAGAATAACATATGCCCTTGCGTATTTCTAACATACATTGTCTTAATTTAGCTCAGTCGGAAAGAGCGCCGCATACCAATCAGTTGGTTTTGATTTCAAATCACGGTAGGGTAATGTAAATTTACATATCGATTTGGTTTAACGTGAAGAGTTTACTCCCCTAAATTTCGTGAGCATTGTTACTGTTCTTGTTCTTATTGCTGCTACGGTAGAAAAACAAAGTCAACCCCAGATAGACTTGACAACGATAAACAATAATGACAACTCTTTATACGACGGTTAAGTGGCATCCTGTATCTTTAGTGGAAAGGGATAGATTTTGAAAATGTGCAGATCTTTTTATCTCATATTTTATGTCCTCGGCACTTTACAAAAGTATTTTATCACTTCCTGCTATTCCTTATATAAAGAACATGTATTCTAATTTCGTTAGACCAGTGATTCTTAACCGTGGGTGCGTAAGGCAATTTTGAGGAGTGCGAGAAGAGGATGGCAAACAGACTTTTGTTTGTTTTATTGCTGATGTATATAACCTTTGTTCTTTCTACTTCATGTCAGTGTTATTAGTAATATCTTGGTACGGACTTTTAAATTTGACATCTGATAAATTTTAACATTTTATTATTTACACTTTTTAATATTAACTTTACCAATTTTGACTTTTATTAAATTTAATTTTTCAGCCTTAAGTTTAAGGAATGCGGTAAAGATTTTGAAATCTCGAAGAAGGGTTGCCAGCCTTGGAAAATGTAAGAATCGCTGTGTTAGACAGACAGGCATATAGGGAATAATCTGTGTCTTCCGGTGTGTTTACTTATACATAAAATAGCAGAATAAATATTTTTACAAAATTCCAACCTCTGTTTATATACACTTTAGTGGAGATTCTGATAACTGATTTTCAGACAGGATTTGGTTACGTTTTTATTTGCAAAGAAAACAATTGTTCTTGATAAGTTTTAAAACTACCTCTAAGTTTCCTGCATTTGATCTTCACACTAGAGAAGTCATTCTCAATGAAGGCCATATGGCACAATTGAATGAACTGAAAAAATAATAAATTAACTTATCCCTCTTCCTATTATATCCCTGTTTAACAGGGAGCCGAGAAACCTAAGAAGAGCTCTTAAGGGGGTCGTGGCCCAAAAAAGGTTGAGAATGGCTGCACTAGACTAACGACTGAAATTTGCGTCCGATACATCATGGTGGGTACGTACGCATTATGGTATCATAATAACTATCATCATTGAACTTTGATATAATTAATACCCTAATTTAGTAGGCTTGCTGTCCGACACAACGACGTATTATAATGGGTACGTACGCATCAATCTATTATATACACTATTAGTGCACTCCCTAATAGCTAGCCACAAAAGAGCTAGGTACAGAACAACTACAACAAAAGAGCTAAGTGACTATTGATAATACTATTTTTTAGCTAAGCATAGAAAGAGCTAGGTGACAATTGATAATATTTTATTTGAAAGAAAAGGAAGCGATATGGCTCCAAACGGCTACATGTTCAAATTGATGTGATGGTTCACAAATATTAGGGTTAGGTTTTAGGGTTAGGGCCCTCATCCGCAAGTATTCATAAGTGGATTTTTCAATCAATGTCCTTTTTTATTTTTCTCATTATTTAAATGTTTTTATTCCACACAGCCTACATAAGTGTTTACATGTGCATGGACTTAACTGTCAAGAATATTTAATTTTCTTATGTGTATCCAAGCCAGCGAAGCGAAGCTTGGGTATTGATCAAGACCCGTACTTTTCTATATGGTTCTGACGTCCGTTGCAAGTCTATGCACACTTAGCAAGTAAATTTCAACAATGGTTACAAATTATGTGGACGCAAAACGAAAGAATGCCCTTTTTAGCAAATGGTCTTTATCCATATTGAAAGTTTATGACAATTTGGGTGAGTGTTTCATGTCCGTTCTTTTGCGGGGGGGGATGAGATTTGGATAAGGGCGAAGCCGAATATCGTATTGAAGGATATGTGCTCCCCTTATCCGATTCTTAATCATTTAGCTTATGTCCCCCTTTTTTTTAACAGCGGATGGTGTTTAGCTGATGATGGCCCAAACAATCAGAAATCTGTCAGTTTTCTGCACTTTGAAAATCTTCTTTTGTGTTGTGAAGATCGAAACAGATTGTTCAAGTTTTACTTTCATACAAATACGATTGAGTTTGAGTATGAGCAGATCATTTGCTATCTCATGAAATTCATGTTCAAGGCCGAACCCAACAGTCTTGGCTTCAATGCACTCAGCAAGGCAGTTGTATCAAATGCTCCAGAGGGGGAATATGTCAGAAAGTATTTTTGAAACTAGCTGAGCGACGCTTGGGTTATGCAGTTGATTGTCTTAAACCATATTAAATTCCATGTCTTGCCAGAAGAATTTCACTTGGCAACTTACAAACACCAGTTCAACTTCACGTCTACTTAATTTTTATTCCATATAAACTACATAAATATAATAGGCACGACTTATGCACGCACTATTTTAGAATAGCTAGAATGTTATTTCCTGCATGGCTCCTATCGTAGTAGCCCTTTCTATTCCTTAGCTCTTTTCTAGTAGCTGTTTTGTAAACAGCTTCTTTGTGGCTAGCTCTTTCAGGGTGTAACCATAAACTACCATCATTGGACTACGTTCTATTTGATACCATCATATTTGGTATCATTGCCACCGAACACAATGACGCATCATACTGGCTACGTACCTATTATTATTCTATATTAACTATCCTTATTAAACGATGTTTGCTACACAATACAATGACGCTTCATATAGGGTACGTACGCATCACGATCCTATAACTATCATCATTGAACTATGCTATATTTAATAACATCATATTTGGTATCATTACCACCTGACATAACGACGCTTCATATTGGGTACATAGGCACCATCCTACTATATTAACTATCATCATTTGGTATCATTGCCACCCTACCCGACGACGAATCATACCGGTTATGTACACATCATTGCACTATATTGGCCCAGTAATTGCGAATGTCGGAAATATCCGCCATTGCAGCTGTATGGTTAACTCAATGAAATATCCGTTTTATTGTGCTTGATAGCAACTCAGTTCTATCTGTGAGTCAGGGATTTTATGCAATTGATTACTTGTCATTCATAACTACCAATGAATTATCTTGCCATGGACAATGGCTTTTATCTTACAATGGATAACTATTGCAGTTATAATGCAGTTATTACTTTCTGCAGTTGATAGGTTAGCCATAATTGTAATGCCGATCTATGAACTTACTGTACAACTTGTGTATTGCGTTTTGATTTTAAATACAAAATAGCAATTATGTATTTCCTTCAAAACTATATCTTCCTCTTGTTTTGATTTTAAATACAGAATGAAAATGTATAATGAAGTTAAATTGGTACGTGTCATGGCGCTTTTTTATGTGCTCGTCCCCCCTAACGTTAAAAACTGGCTACACGACTGAATTGGACTACGTTTTATTCTCTGCCATTATATTTGGAAGCATTGTTAACAACACAGCGATGCATCACACTGTGTACATACGCAACACCGAACTTTATTAATTATCACCATTGAATTATGCAAAATTATAGTCAACTTCTGTTGTTTTTTTAGCTTTCGTTGGGTAATCTCATGTTAAATGTCATATCACGTTCAGATGGTTAATTGTGGAAGAGATCTCGGCACGACTTGGGTCAATAAATAAATAATCATCTTTTAATCAAACAATGCAATTTTCTTCCCTGGTGAGTGTATCCAAACTCGACAGAAATCGATAACTGTTGAATGACGCTAATTGGAAAGTTAGCTAGCTAGTGCCTGTACACTGGCTACGGCATCAGCCGTACCTGCCCGGGATTCCCATATCACAAGTATCTCTTGTCTCGGTTTGCGTTATGTGAAATAGACTTAGAGGCAACAGCCACCCTAGTGGCGTCATTCACTTCTCCAGCTATTTTACCCATACCTGAGGGGAGAAGCGATGGAGTTATGACTTTTCCAAGGGCATTAGTGCAAATGAACGCAGATTGTTTCAGTCGGAATTTGAACTCTGTTCGCCGATTCCATTTCTCGTGCTGCTAATTTAGGTTATAAAGAAAGAAACAATCCTGGCTACTGCAGGGTCAAACTCCACTCCAACTTCTATTCCGACTGAAGATGATTACTGCAAATTGTGTATGGTATATATAATAATTTTTTAAAAATATAAAAATATGTTTTTCCCTATATCTATTTATTAAAATGAAATAAGCCCGTGCGAATGTGTATGATACATACTCATTAATATCAAAATTTGTCAATTTAGTACAGGCCGTCAGTTCAAAACACGGTTTACATATCGGTTTGCACTCTTAATTTTGGTGAGGATTATTCTTGTTCTTGTTTTTATTACATAAGAAAGTAACGTCAACTCTGACTTTGTCCTGGAGTTTGACAATAAAGTAAGACAGGTACAATTTAACATCGACTCATACTACGGTTCATTGTCACATCATATTTTATTTTTTAATCAACTAAAAATAAGTTGCGTGACAATCAAGGGGACAGATAAAGCTTTTCCTATTTAATTCTGTCGTTAATGTAGTAAATAGTAAGTGAAGTAAGTAATGCCCTTACGTCAAGTTCCTCTTGTCTCGGCTTGCGGTATGTGAACTAGACTTAGAGGCGACAAGCACCCAAAGTGGCGTCACTCCTTTCATCCTTCTCGGTTAAGGCACCTGGTATTCTCAGGCGGTCACCCATCTAAGTACTGATCAAACTCAACGTTGCTCAACTTTGGTTCATTCATTTCTTGTCGCTCGCAGCCAGGCCAGTCAGAGGGTTGATCCCCAACTAGATTCAGCACCCGGTATTCCCAGACGATCAACCATCTAGGTACTGACCAGGCTCGACGTTGCTTAACATCGGTGAACGCACGAGATCCAGTGTATCCAGTGTGATTTGGCCGCGAGCTAATTGGAGAGAAGACTCTAAGTTCTGTTTTTCTATTTCTTTTCCTTTGCCTCTGACGCTGACGAACTAAATTGCTACCCCTTGAAAAGCGGTCAGTTAACGCCTCCTGCAAGTCCACTTGCTCCTTTACCCCTAATAATTGTCTCCCGCGTAATTCCCATTCTCGTCCTTTTTTGCATCTGAAACCGTGCAAACCTCATTGTTAAAAGACAAGTCAGCGCTTTCTTTTTACTTACATAGTCAGTGTAAAATTAGGTTTAATTGGTAGAACAGAACTCCTGTTCACGTGGCCTGCGGGCTAATCATTGAATTTCCTCTTAGTAAGCCATTGCTTTAACTCTTTCGGGACCCCTGGGACATATATACAGTGCCCATAAATGAGTACACCCTATCTAATTGTATAGAAACAAAACTCTAAAGTTGATGTTCGATTTACAATGTACGTATAATGCAAAACAGTCTTTCTGGTAGCCGATGTTCAATTTACAATGTAAATATCTGCTAAACTGAACCTTACTTTGTGTTTGCAAATATGGTCGCCTATTTTAGCAAATGGTAGCAAACACTACAGCACTGAAACACTACAGCATTGAAACTCTGTTGCCAAAAATATTTTTTCGTAGGGATGTACTCATTTTTGGACTGCGATATATTCATATTTTTGGCAACAGTAGAGTTTGGTCATAAATAATACCTGATAATATCCGTTTTGATTGTGTAATGTCCCACTAGAAATAATAAAATCTTGCTATGTTTGGTTTAGGAGAAAATGAACTTTCTATAAAAAAAAAGATACTGTAGGTTGAGATTAAAGTTAAAAATAATAAACAAATGTTTGTCCTATGTAGTTTAAACTGGTTTGACTGAATCTGACCTTCATTTTCTGCAGAAAACGTTTAGTGTCACCGTTATTGAAATGTTTTAGTGGAAGTAGGGGTTGAGATTTCTCAAAACAGACACATTTCTGGAGGAAACGAAGGTCTTATTGAAAGCACAACAAGTTATTTGCGAAAAGTTATTTCTATTCTTTTAGAATTTTGGTATTAACCTACTGTTAACATAAGCAGCCATATTTGCCTGACCATAAAGTAGGTCGATTTACCATGTAAATATACTGCTAAAATAGACGACCATATTTGCAGACATGAAGTAAGGGTTCAGTTTAGCAAATATTTACATTGTAAATTGAACATCGGGTACCAGAAAAACAGTTTTGCATTATACGTACATTGTAAATCGAACATCCTTCATTATTTCATTTGCAGAATCAGGATTGACCAGTGGCTTCAATAGGAGAGAAAGTATACAGTGACCTGCTGCAAAAATACTTATTTCATGAACTTGCACGATTAGAACTGACTGGGAATACAATATTTCAGGAAGACACTGCACCTTTCTTGTAACTCAGACAGTGTCTAAATGTAATTGGAAGATATCTTTTCAGGGACTATATTCACCAGATTTGAATTCATTGGATTTAATTTTATGGAGACATGGGAAAACTAGAAAGCACCCAGAGAACACATACCTCTGTCAACGCCATACACTAACTGAAATCAGAATGAAGATGAGCTACCATGAAGGGGAGGTAACTGTGATTCAATTTTACATAATTCGGACTATTGCTTACTTCTTCATCTATCGAAACAGATACCTGAATCCGTCTCCAAATTTAATAAATTCTCCTTTAGCTCATGGCCCACCTATCTACAAAATGTCTTTGAAATTCATTCATAAGCTTATGAGATATGTAATGGACAAACATGAGAGAATCCATAAATATATTAAAAGAATCAAAAGTATCTCTCAATCAAAAAGAATTCTCGGATCTCGGAGGGAATACACTTTTGGAGATATTGTGTGGACAGACAGACATACGTGAGGGAATACATATACCTCTTCCAAATTGGTTGGCAGAGGTAAACTACACATTATTCAACAAAACCTTTCTCTTTAGATGATCAACAAATGCAAGTTACTACTTCAGGGCAAAGTCAGAGTTGACTTTACTTTCCTATGTAACAAGAACAAAAACAAGAACAATCCTCGCAAAAAATAGTAAAATCCCCATTCTCCTATCGTAATTTGAACTCGTGATCGCTAGCCTGGTATGTTACCACCTACGCTAAACCGACAAGTATTACACACCCCAACATTTCTAGTAGAGTTACGCAAGGAAGTAGAAGTAGGAACAGAGTTTGACTCTGGAGCAGCCAGGCTTGTTTCATTTACTTTCTTCACAGATTGATTTGATCACGTGTAGAACTGAAGGTGTGACAATTTAAAACTGCGCAGAGACTTTATAATGATCATACATAGATATATAGATATACACATATTGCTATAGATAGATACATATGGACAGACTGCGATTGACAAATAGATAGATATGAACACACTGCAATAGATAGATAGATATGAACAGACTGCGAGATATAGATAGATAGAAATATAGATAGATAGGTAATGAACAGACTGCAATATATATATATATATATATATATATATATATATTTATTAGGTTGTTACACGTGAAATGTCGTGTTTGTTTACATCATAGAAAATAATGCTAACAGGGAACGTTTTACTAATGTAATTGCATTTCTTTGCAGATTCAATGTAAATAGAATATAAATCGTTATTATTAGAGGTTTTCGAGCCATTAATAGTAATGATGTCTTTCTAAGAGGTTAGACTTATTTTCAAGTACGATTTCAAATTGGGACGTCAACAAAGAATTTGGAGTGAAAACTACTACAGTGTGAATAGTTCAGGGTTTGTTCAATAGGATTCGGTCTGTAAATACGGATACCAATAATAAACTTCGAGGGATGCCCAAATCTGTTCTTAATGATGAAGAATTGCCGACAGCAGTGGCCAAAGACTCACAAACATCGGTTCGAGCAATTTCTTGAGACTTTAGAACTTCAACAGCGACCATATCACGTCATCTGAAGGCAATAGGAAGATTAAAAACTGCACAAACTGCGTGAAATACTCCAAGACAATGCAAGACCCACACCTCTCAGATGACGGTGTTTAAGCTAAGAGAAATGGAGTTTGAAGTCTTGTAGCATCCTCAATATTTATCTGACATTTCTCCTACAGATTATCATTTTTTCAAGCATTTCGAACGCCATATGTCTGATAATAGGGAAGCGCTAATGTGCGCTTTTACTGGATTTGAGACCACTAAACCTAAATCATTTTATAGAGGTGCCATATTATCATTAGGGAATCGTTCCAAAAAGAGAAGTCATGTTTTGTTGTTACACTTGAAACGTCGTGTTTTTTACTAGTGTAATTGCATTTCTTTGCAGATTCAATGTAAATAGACTATACATCGTTATTACTGGAGGTTTGCGAGCCATTAATAGTAAGGGTGTCTATCTAAGAGGTTTTTTGGAACAAATATTTATCAAGTAAGTAAGAAGTAAGGATAGTGTTTAATTTAATTTGTTTATAAAAAGCGATATTTGTGACTTTTAGAGATTTTTTTACGATCACGGAAAAATGTACGCTTAACAGAACATAAATAAATTTGTGACTTTTAGATCTTTTATACGATCTTTGAACCCCCCCCCCCTAAACCATATGGGGTGGGGGCTTCATAATCTAATTTGCTAAAAACCTGTTATTGCTTAAGATGAGTCATATTTTGATTAAATATTTACCGTTTGTGTTATTTCATCTTACTATTCAAAAACCAACATTTCATATGTAATAACCTAATATGAATTGTGTGTAGAATGACAATAAACATGGGATTATTCCTATTAAAAAAATCTTTATTCAATGCAATTGTCGTTTCCTGTTTTACATCAAAACGGTCAGTTAGAGGTGGAACAAATGTGTCCACTTAGTATTCCATCACCTTGATCAAAGGTCCTCTTGTTTACCACATGGTCTTGCAGCGGCTCTTCAGGTAACTGCAGATCTTGGGGTGTCCAGCGACGCGTTGGTAGAGGGACATCATTTTGGGGTAGCTGCTGAACATGGACTGGTTCTGCATGTACATGTTCTCCATGCAACAGTACATCATCATGTCACACCACATCATCTACATAAAAGCAAAAATGACGTTAAATATTTCATGAAGAAAAAGATGTTTAAAAACCCAAAAGTAGGATTTATTAGACAAATACGTTACATTTCTGTCAGAATTTCTGAGATGAGGAATTCACATTACATTACTGTTAAAACAAAGAATTAATAAAGGTAGATAGACATGGGATAGTGTTTAATTTAATTTGTTTACAAAAAGTGAGATTTGTGACTTTTAGAGTTTTTTTTACGATCTCAGACAAATGTACGCTTAACAGAAAATAAATACATTTGTGACTTTTAGATTTTTTTTTACGATCTTTGAACACCCTAAAACATATTGGGTGGGGGCTTCAGAATTTGCTAAAAACCTTTCCCATTTCATGGTGTTATGTTGTGTGGTTTCTGTGAATTTTATAGGGTTTTTTACGATCTCACGATCTTACGAAATCATATTTTGGGGGTGTTTGTCAAAAACTAATTTGCTGAAAATCTTCCCCAGGGTCACATGTGTACACACAACAAATGTCATGGGGTTATGTTGAATGGTTTTGCGGTAGACTGTCACATACAGAGGGACGCACATTTAATGAATTATAATAAGATGATACATTGTATATTTGTATTTTCTGGAATTTTTCAGGTGCCCGTCGTATTCGGTAACGCTAAAACTTTCATTCACTTTCATTGTTAGTGGTAGGGGAAAACAGCGAAACAATAATAACGGTTGTATTTTATCGCCAACTAGGAACATGTATGGCTTTTCTTATTATGCCAGTGGTGCACGTGGTGTGGCAGTTAATGGCATGGACAATGAATTCGGGGAGCCGAGTTCAAACTCCGGTCGAAGCTCTTAACTTTCATTTCGCACTAATAACCTTGGGAGATGCATGAATCCATCGCTTCTCCTCCCAGCTATGAATAAAATAGCCGGACAGACTGGGCTCTCTAGACTTGGGAAGGCAACCAGTCTAGGAGAAGGTCAACTCTGATTCCAAAACAGGGAGTGGAGTCCCCCTTTGACAGTTGAATGCCAACTTTGACGTCCTTCCAAGCTGATGCCAAACGGATCGCACTCCTCTTTCCTTTAGACTACATCAATGTGGCCGAGAGGGGATTCTGTCGACTGGGCATCCCAGGCTTTCCATACTCTTCTCCCAGGCTTGCAGGAAGGGTTACACAAGTGTCGTTCCCTGTGTTGCATATCAGATAGAACAGGATTGTCAATCCAAAGAAAATAATGCAACCATTACTGACAGGATACGATAAGTATAAGGTAAATGTATTGGTAATTTCTTTTCCTATAACAATGCATTGCAACTTTGTAAAAAAGGTATTGTCGGCATTCATGAATTAATACAAGCATACTGACAAAATAGGGTTTATTATATGGATAGTTATATTAATCAAATAGCGGTCTCTTACCTGGTCTCCCATGAAGAAGTTACTTCCACCATTTTTCATGCACAGAGTCCTCTCCATGAAGGGCATAACTCTGTTGAAGGTGTTCATGTATCTCCAGTTCATGTAGTTCTGAAAACAAAAACATACACTTAAAATGACATATTCAGAGTTTTGTGACTTCATTATAATACTCTATTAATCCCCTATGCTCTAGGATTCTATTATTTCATGATATTCCAATGTTAATTTATTCTAGTATTCTATCGTTATGTTCTTCGTTGCAATTCTGATTACTCTATAGTAAGAAGCTTGTCTTGTATTGCCAACTCTTTAGACGAGTGTTCGGTGAACTCTTATGGAGGCGGGCCGGATTAGAATATGTGTATGCCTTGTGGACCAAGGTGAATAAAAAATGAAACAATGATCATACAAGGCTATGGAAACGTATTGTTTTTTATTACTTAACTATTTTTCATTGAGCGTATATACCTACATAAACTTCCACATATTATCAATGAAATTCTTTTTTGAGGGACAAATATTGTCAACTTGTGGTTCAAACTGTGTGTATATTAATAGAGCAGCAAGAATGCGTAATGCTGAAACTTCTGTTTAGCTATAAAACGTTGATTCGTTTGAGGCCATTGCGAAAATGAGTCATTTGCTCTGTTTTTAAATACGAAATTTTATTCTCTGCTAACCAAAGATAGATATGGAAACCCAAGAATAATTCAATGAAATCGATGGACCGGACGAAATGAGGCTGCGGGCTGTTTATTTTCCGACTCTTTTAGACCATTAATATCGCAAACAATTTCTACTATCGTGAGTTCGATCCTCACGTGCTAGAACCCCACCATACTTGCGACTCTGCGCCAGCTTAAGCTAAATAACGTTTCGCCGTGAAGCTAATTTTAACAAGCTAATCTCGCGAGTTTGATCCTCACTGTCACCTTCATATTTGTGACCTTGTGCCAGACTAAGCTAAATGGCCCAATTGTTAACATTCTAATCTTGCAGACAATTTCTACTTAAGTGAATCGATATTCAGTGGATGCTCAATACTTGTGACTTTGTGCCAGATGAAACTGTGTAAATATCAGCAATATGAACAATGTTAGGACACTAGTCTTATAGAGACTACTGCAGTGAGTTCGGTCCTCACTGTGTCCTCAAACTCATAGCATTGTACCATAGTTAGATAAAATGTGCCTCGCCAGGCAGCAATGATTAACAATTCGGGTATACATGATTTTAGCGTCTTAAATTCCCCGACAAATCTTTACTTTCAAGGGAGGTAATAAAAAAGAAACTTGAAGATTACCTCCCTGAAACTAACAGGCATGCGCCCAGAAGGGGTCACTGATTCCATTGCTTTTTTTTTTAAATACGGAAAATGGTTGGTCGACCACGTGCTCCAACCACATTAGTCAAAAATGACATGTCTCTGATTTGTATTAGAGACATTTATGTTTCATAATTTTCGTTAATTCTTTTCGTTCCAATAGATCATTTTCCAATAAGATATTTGTCTGAATTCGTTCCAATAAATTATGTTAAATTTAGTTCGTTCAAATAATCTTTAAATTCCGTTCGGTCCAATAAATGATATTAAATTGTTTAAATTATCAAGGGAGGTAATCTTCAAGTATTTTATAATCTGTATTACCTCCCTTGACAGGATTTAAGACGCCAAAGTCATGTATACTAACAAATCGTTTAAGAAACAATTACAATTGTAGTGTGTTCGGTCCATACTTAGTGCCCCAAACGTGTCGACTTGTGTTATAGAAAGTTAAGTGCTGTCAATAATTATAGATGCCCCGCAGTGGATCAGTAGTTAGCAAGAGAGTATCGCAGACACAGGAAGATCGAACCTCACTGAGTGAGTACCATAATCCAGTTGGCTTGTAGCGTACTAAATCAGGCTGAATTTAGTGGATATATACAATCAAAATAATCAGAATATATGTGTAAAATTAATGTTACACATATATTCACATTATTTTAATTAATCAAAATTGCAATGCTTTAAAACCCGGCGACAATGATAAAATTACTTACATCGTAGTTGCAGTCAGTGCCTCCCATGTTGCCTCCCATCATACCGTCCTTTCCAAACTGGAAAACAAATTAAAACAATAATAATTATGCAGTGGGTATATTGTAGTTTTTAAAAAATCAAACTCCAGTCCAAGTCTGAACAAAGACGGAGAACAATCCTCACCTAATTCAAGGGAGCACACTCTTCACTATTTGTCTGTTCAGGAACGTTAAGCCAAACCGATAAATAAAATTAACATTGCCTTAGCGTAATTTGAAATCACGGCCAAATGAGTATTAAGCAACTCTCTTACCGACTGGGCCAAACACACAGGTCTTACACATCTTCGAAATTTGTGTTAGAAATACCCAGGCGACTCTCTTAGCGAATGGGCCAAAATGACAAGTCTTACATATATTCAAGAACTCATGTTAGAAATACGCAAGGGCTTTTTTCATTCTAATACAAATTAGTTTTTATAATTGTATTTATTATATATACAATACAAAAGTGTCTGTAATCTTCTTCAGTCGGAGTAGAACTAGGGGTGTATAGTTTAACCCTGCAGAAGCCCGGCTTTTTTTTGTTGTGTGTTTTATTGCAAAAGAAATGTAGACCGCAGCGTCGCTGGGGTCTACGCGTCTTCTAAGAAAAGTCATGGATATTTCACAAGATTTACTGTCATTAAATCTAAGCGATGACTACCAGGAATCTGGTGTGAACATGAAAATGCATGAAATGTTATGATAATAATATTAATAATAATAAAACTTCGATACGAGAAGTCAAAGATGGGAAGAATAAAGACTATCGGACATTTCAGGAAACAGACTAAAAGAATTCCCGAAATAAGTCTAAACACTTTAGCATGCGTCCTATATGCCGAAGGTTACTTTTTCCATTGGTCTATACTATTTTTATTCTTTTATTTCAACATTTTTCAAATCAAAATTGGAGTGTGTCTTTGAGGCTGCAGCCGCCTCTACACCGGGAAATACAGTATATATTTTTTTAATTATGTCTTTTTGAAAATCTCTGAAGCGTCCGTTCATGATAGTGTAGATTTCTTACTGATCCATTTCTATAAATAGTGTGTTGTAAGATGTAAGTATGACACGATAAGCTGATTTGAAATAATTGACTTACCCTGAAGCGTCCGTTCTTCCAGTGGAAGTACCTCATGTAATCGTGCATAATTTCATAGAAGCAGTCAGCGATGTAGTCACACCTCATCATGTCCATGCTGTTCTTGGGGTAGAATCCTACACGGAAACGAAGTTACATTTATTTCAAATACCATAAGGATAATTAACATACATTTCATACCGTAGTCTGATCTATTCTAGATTATTTGAGTCATTAAACGAATCATTTAACTGACTTAGGTTCATCCTCATCGGGTTTTCTAGAAATGTGACAGTGTCTAATTTCTTATTTGATTTGATGATTTTTTGTATTACTAGCTGAAAAACAAGGCGTGCGGGCGGGGTTTTTCTGTGAAAGGCTTGAATGGGCAATTTGGCCTCAAAAAGAGATCATGGGTTTGAACTATGTAATTATTGAATCATGCCTTATTTGAAAATCATCTCCAGCATGAACTCTTGGATCACATCTTAAAATATCTTGGAGGATTTCACAAAAGATAGATAACTGGATGGAAATCAGATCATTATTATCGGTGCGAGCGCGAATGCAGACCCCCTCATTACTATTGCTTTTTATTTTCAAAATCTGACTTGCTAATATATGTGAGAGGGTCCCATTAGTACACACGGACAATATCATTGTGATATGTTGTGTGGTTCCAGAGTGACGTGGACATTTGCTAAATAGGAATCAAGTTAATGTGTATCATTTGATTGATGACATTTTATGTATTTTAATTAATCCCTTTTATGTCAATTTGGCACGAAGCAAACTAAATAAATTAGTTTTCCCCTCAAAACTTTATTGTAAATTCTACAAGTAAATTGAAATACTGTTCCAAGGGTCGTTCCGGCTATTGAACTCATTATTTTTGTTACTTTTGATGGTACAACATAGATTCACCCGATCCACTGTTACCACGTTTCAGTCGGTATGGCCTAGACAATTAGTGTTCACTTCGCACTAATGCCCTTAGAAAAGGCATGAATCAATCCCTCCCACAACTATGTGCAGGGTGGAGTGAGTGACGCCACTTCGGGTGCTTGTCGTCTATAAGTCTAGTTCACATATCGCAAACTAAGGCTGATTAAGTAGTAATGTGATATGTGGAGCCCAAACAGGGACGGCTGAAGTCATAGGCAGTGTAAGGGCACTACAAACTACTTACTACCGAAAACAAAGAACCCTCTTGCACACCCAAACACATTTTCATACAGATAGTAATACTGGAGAAGGTCGTAATGAGAACAGCGAAAATGTTGTGGAAAAAATAAACTAAAAGGATGAGTTCAATTGTCCAAAACACATTTGGAATACAAAGTTTGATTCCAAAGCTACGGAAGGAAACTGGAAATACTGATCAACAACTCGAAAATGGGACCCTGTTTCAAAACAAAAATAAGTAAATAAACACTTACCGTATTCGCGGGCCAAGTACCTGGCAATGGCCATGGTTTCAGGCATCCTCATGCCACCGTCCATCTCCAAGACAGGGACACACATGCAGGGCATATCTGGATAGAAAATGTAAAGTTAAATTTCGTTAATATATCTTTTGTGAGCATCCATTTAAGTATTATACAGTGAGTTCCAACATTATCCGAAAGTCAATAAAATGATAATAATTATAAAACTAATGGTCCTGGAGTCCTAATTCCGGTCAAATATACGGCCCACAGTTATGCGTAATATTACAAAATGTAATATTCCATTTATGCAGGAGTATACAAAATGTGATTACTTAAAACGTTCCAATCTATATGCAACCATCACAAAAAATCAATTTGAAGTGATAGAAAGAGAATGTCCAAACGCACCACTTATTAATTCAAAGAGATGACATACACAGTCAACTATAACAAGTTTGGTCGAATAATGCAGTAGGAAAGTAATATATTGTTTGCTGATATAATTTCCATTTTTCTAAAGTGATTTCAACCATGCCGATAGTAAAACATTACATTCAAAATTTCTTCAGGACTGATGCATTCACAAACTATCGATATTGCTTCATTTCTTAGACGAAAATTGCTTGCTGCCTGCAAAAAGTACCCTTTGACGATGCTCCAAAGATTTTCGATAGGATTCAGATCTGACTAACATGCAGACCACTTTATTAATCGGTCATTTTAAAAACCTAATTTGGCAAAGTATTGGACGGTTACAATATCAACATGGGCTGGACAATATCGTGCATATATATCACTTTCCGTTTGAGTGTCAATGTCTTCTTCTTGAGCCATGTCTGAAGGGTGGTCTTTAGGAAGCCGATGTAGGCTGAATATCAACAATTCTCCAGGGGTCAGCCAACTTATTGCCAATGATTCATACCCAAAACATAACCCCTCCGTCTCCTTGCTGATGTCTCACACGGAAAGGACTAGAATCTTCCTTTAGGCACCATCCATTCTGCCAGCCGTCGGGACCATCCAGCACACGACAATGCTTTAGCTTATGCTTCCAGATTTTATACTAAATCTTACTATATTTATAAAGGGTACAACCTAAAATTTCGGGGAATTTGAAAAGTGCACAACCTGATGTTGTACGGACTTTTGCTGCTACCCTTTGTGAGCAGTACTCTTTGCGAGATAGCTGTATACATTCTCAACAGGGACTCTTTGAAAGAAAATATGGAAACTATATCTTACGACTTTGTTTTCATGCTCAAATTACCCGAACTTGTTGGTAGCACCTTGTACTTAACTTGATCAACATTAGAACTTTCCAGAGCATAATCAAGTTATAGAATTATTAAAAAGTATCTATAATAGTATTCCGATTTGGACAATCGGAATACTATACTTTCCTTCCTGTGTTCGAATGTTACGCTTTAATTTTAATAAGCGGGTAAGAAGAGAAAGGTTAAAAATGAAAGTTAGTTTACTGAGGGGTTTGTGAGAGATAGATTGGGGTGGGGGAGGTTAGGTAATTTAATAAAAGAGTAGGAAGAAAGGTCTGGAGAAAAGAAAGTTAGCTCGTTTAATAAGAGGGTAGGAACGGAGAGGGTATTAAAGAAAGTTAGCTAGTTTAATATGACGGTAGGAAAGGAGAGGGTTAGTAAAAAATGTAGGTAGTTTAATAATAGGGTAGGAACCGAGAGGATAGGAAAGCAATTTAGGTAGTTTAATAAGACAGTGGGTAGAGAGATGGTACAAAAAGGTTAGTTTGCTGACAACATAGGAGTATGTTCGTATATTAAACTAATCCATGTGTGTATAATTAACGAAGATAGGAAGGTATACGGGAGCTGATGGGAAGATACAATCAAAGTGGTAAAAAAAGAGCAGAGGCATGAGATAATGGATAATCTTAGTTGTGAACACTCCATGGGTCCAGTTAGTTTATATTTAAAATAGAAATGTATTATATTGATATAACAATATTTACCCTTCCTGTATTTGTCCCATTCGTTGAATTCGAACCGCTTGTCCATGTATTTGACGCCGGCAGCGGCGAACATCATACGGAGGATCTCGGCACGTCCACGGCCATTGAAGTAGTACAGGGTGTAGTTAGGCATGATTGGTTTTCTTCACGTACGTCCAAGAAAATGGACAGTGCTATGTTCAGTGCTAGTTGCTTCTGATGACCAGTGCTAAACGTGGCCAGAATTTATAGCCAATCGTGACTCATGGATTTAATTTGGCGAGTCCAATAAGTACTTTACTGGTTCCGCGTCTCCAGATAGCTATTCAATATTTTCCTCCAAAAATACAATGCCTTTTGGCTATTAGGAATTATAAGAGTGCAAATGTTGAAAGGACAATGGTTGTGGAAAAAATAACTATTGTTCTTTTACAATACTTGTTATATTATACCTTCATGTAACTCTACGATTTCTTTAGCTTGTTACGGTCTGTTCACTAAACAATAACGAAAAACATTATAATTAAATGATAATACTGGTTTAAGTAGTCTTGGGCAAAATATAAACATTGTTGTTATATTTTTAAAAATAATTACGCATTGCCTTTTAAAACATTTGTTGTAACCCTTTATGTCCTAACGGTACTTCTAATTACCACATATTTTGGGGCTTGGCTCCTTCAGGGGGCCCTTCCAACATTTAGTGAGATTTGTTATTGTATAATGTTAGTAGAAATGCAGTAGGTGAACTACTATCCATAAAGCTTTTGGTGGTCCTATCCATTGCCCCCACCCATTCCCTTAACTACGTCCCTGACCTGCGTGTCCTATCGGTACTTGAGTCTAATTATTATTTTTCAATAAAAATTAGTTTACCTAAATGTTTCTTTATCATTAAATGTTAGTTGTTTTGATATGGTCTTGAAATATACATTTTGAAAATTTATACATATAAAAGCTAAGTACTTCGACCAAATTCAACAGACAACCTGTGTCCGTCAACGCAGCGCAATAATGTCCTTTCGACTTCCTTTGATGTAGCCGACACAGTGAAGAAGAAATTGAAGAAGAAATGCAGTTTCAGGACAAAAACTGGCAAAAATGACCAAAAATGTCCAAATGCAAATACTCTCAGCGCACAAAAAACGGAAGTCAAAATGGCTCAAAATTTAAATATGGCCAACCCAAAAAGGAAAACAAGTTATTTTTTTAATAAAATAAGTTTCTTTCTATGACTTTTCCTATACCGCACGATATCAGTGGTGACCTTTCTTATGTTGACACTTTCAACAAACCTAAAATTAGAATACTTGAACACCTTTTGGCTCCTTATCGCCGATCCATATATAAAAAAAGGCACTTTTTCGCTTTTACGTACAAAGCCGAAAAGCAAAAATGACGCTCAGCGTTAGTTTCTGCAGCGAGCCGTTATAAAAGCAACGTGCTCCTTCTCTCTCTCTCTCACACTCTCTCTCTCTCTCTCTCTCTCTCTGACCTACACCTCAGTCTCCTGTATTTACCACCACCCAACCGCCGACAACTTAATCTAACATACCATCATAACCATCTTTGTGTCTGGGAACGCTCAAAACATTTCACATATAAATTAATGGTAAATGGTTCTTCGCTTTTAGCCCTTTAGGCTTACGAACGGTTTTCAAAAGAACGCGGTACTTGCGGATAGCGGGGTAAACCTGTAAATTGTTCAAATATTTCTTCGAACGATTGAACTCCTTCTTGTTATGCATTGAGTTTTTAACAAACATCATCATCATCATCATTAGCATCATCATTAGCATCATCATAAGGCATTTCCGGTCCTCTGCTGGGCAAAAGCCTATCTCAATTACTTCCACACCGACCGTGACTGTGCTAACCTTGGTCATATATTACCGGAAAACCTTCCTATCTTGTCTCTCCATCTTATGTGTGATCATCTCCTACTGCGTTTTCTATCCCTTCTCCCCAATCGACTAACTTTTTATACCATCTGTTATCCTTCCTTCTTGCTATGTGTCCGGTCCATCACAATTTTTGTCGCTTAATCACTTCTAGGATATCTTTTATCTTTGTCTGCGCTTGGATCCATCTTGGATCCATGTTGATCATGTTCTATTTCTTAGTGTTATTCATAACGTTGCTCTTTCCATTGATCTCTGTGTGATTCTGAGTTAGCTTTCAAATGATGTTTTTAGTTTCCATGTTCCAACCTGTACGTCATAGCTGATATTATACATTCATTTTGTTGGCCCTCCTGTTTCCTGGAAGACATTGGTGGGTGCGCCACGTATTGGCCTATGATTGAGCTGCAGCACCTGCTGTGACAGTGCAGTCCGATTCTCGAGCGTCAAACTCTGTCGCAGCTTGTGCAGGTGTAGCCCGCGCCCAGCTCTATAAGTACTGCCACTACCCTCTCCAGTCTGCGCTCTCTCCACTTTCCCCACCGGTCTTCTCTCCTCATATTGCTCGTCTGGATACCTGCCTTGATTGCATCCTTTCTGAACACGCTCTATCTTATTTTAATTAAATTTGACTGGTTTTTACCTTCATCTTAATTTCAGTTGTTTTTAAAAATTAGTCAAATTTCATTAAAATAATATGTGTTAATTACTTCATCCAATGATAATAATAAAGATTCAAGCCTGTATCTTCTTTAGCAAGTATACACTTAAAGAAAGCCGGGTATTGTATCAGCCGAAATATTGTGGCAAGAACAAAGGCAAAACAAAGAATGAGTTCAATCGTTTGAACAACTATTGGATAATATAATTTCAGTAGATGTAATGAATTTAAGATGTTAAAATGTTAAGATGTTGACAATGCTCTAAACAGCCGTAACATGTACATCAGAAGACATGCACCAATACACTTGTATAGCAGAAGATATACACCAATACACTTGTACATCAGAAGACATGCACCAATACACTTGTACATCAGAAGACATGCACCAATACACTTGTACATCAGAAGACATGTACCAATACACGTGTACATCAGAAGGCATACACCAATACACTTGTACATTAGAATACATACACCAATACACATGTACATCAGAAGACATACGCCAATACACATGTACATCAGAAGGCATACACCAATACACTTGTACATCAGAAGACATGCACCAATACACATGTACATCAGAAGACATGCACCAATACACTTGTACATCAGAAGACATACACCAATACACATGTACATCAGAAGACATGCACCAATACACAATTAAATCAGAAGACATGCACCAATACACATGTACATCAGAAGACATACACCAATACACAAGACGGAACCACTTTCATAAAAATGTTAATTTAAAATTTTAAGGTTTTTAAAAATTTTGAAATCTTAGAATTTTAATATTTATAACGTCTAGATCACTGAAATTGAAAATATTTTTCATAGTTTATTGTCAGTAGATGTACTATTTTTATACTGCCGATTTCACATATACTCATTATATAATGTACTTAATCGATACTTGGACCCTGACAAGTGTTACCACTCCTGGACAGAGTGGAACTGGGAGTGTTGATGATTAAGGGGGGACTCCACTCTCCCCAGAACTCCAGAGACTGAATCCACATCACCGATTGCAAGTTTAGTGTCGTACCCAGTGTATATATCATGTGTATGTGCGCATTGTATGTGTATGTACATATATCTACACGTGTTTGTGTTGTGCGTATGTATATTGTATATAATGTATGGCAATACTTGTTTAGACTCCTCTACCAAGGTCACGCTTTTGAGCCAAAGGCCTGGGGCGGAGACCCAAAAGTTAACTCCCGTGACGATGGTCACGCAGGGAAGGTGTGACTATACAATGTCAGTGAACTGGTCTCATCTGTCCAACCTGCGGCGAAGAACTTCAGTTCAGCGGCGTCATATTGGCTGTAGCCCGTTCACATCCCAAGCGTCTCAACTTGTTGTGCCCTGTGCCAGGATATGGACGGGTCAAGCTTGTGTACCGAACGGTGAACCTGATTCCTTCCTGTAAGCACACACTTATCTATGGAAAAAGACACATATGGGAACAGTGCCGATATATAGAGCCAAATCAGTGTGCTCTTCATTTAAAAATCTTGGAAATTCTTGGAGAAATTCCTTCATAACCCCACCAAAAGAAACTGGGACAAATTACGACCACTAGTCCATGACCCGTCAGATCGCTGACGGTTATCAACCACAACAGGGTCGGCAGATGGATGTTACTGATACTATAATATACGGTAGGAAGGAGAGAGGGGAAAAGAAAGTCAGGTAGTTTAATAAGAGGATAGAAAGGGAGAGGTACTGAGCTGAAACTAATACTATAAGTCTGACAGACGCGGCTCTTATTTTATATATGAGTTTCCTTTCTTTTGCTAAAATAGAATCAGAACATCATTTTATTTTCATGCTCATGTGCTACGTCTCTGAGATGAACCGGTCCGCTTTTTCAAAGGTCTATTCTCATAAACATAGCTCCCTATAGGCTGTACAAGTATGCGCACGAACGCACGTTTTTCAACCAGGAAATTAATGTGATCATAAAAGGTTAGTACGTAACATGATGTAATAATGAATGAGTTGAACGAGTTTTGATATAACCATTTCCAGCAACTTTAATAATTATAATCTGTGAATTGATAGGTGTTATTGTTATTAAATTATGTCAATATTGAATCACATGACATAAGAAATATTCATTAATGTTTTATTTAATGAAACAACAAACTGTACCAAGTAGTTTTAAGTATAGAATACAACCTTGACTAATGCAGCCATACTTGTATTAAAACATTCCAATACAGTTGTATGAGTGATAGGCTGTGCCAACATTATCTTGAAACAATTCCAAGTTTAGATTTGCTCAAGCATTCAGACTGAACATACACATTGTCACAGGAATAACATTTTCCCAACAAAAGAATTTTGAGCACACTGTCTATTAAGGATTTGAGGGAACATTTAATAAATTCTGTATGCTTAAGAACATATTAAAAACATCAGTTGCTATGTATTCAATTTAAAATATCGTTTTTTATTTTTTTAAATTGTGTAATGTAATCATTTCAACTGAAATTCAAGTCGATTGGTTGGAAAGCATTTAATAAAAATAGAGACATATTGAAAGGCTCAATATTTATTTATTTTTTGTAATTTAATATTGTATAGATTTTTTTCTCCTGATATTGAAAAACATAAAAATGTGTTTTCCAATCCAATAATCGTAAAAATGCATTGAATGTCGCAGTGTAATAAATCGAATTCATAACAAGAAAAAGATACTCTGTTCAAAACCCGCGACGTTGTTTATACAATTTTCTACAGCATTTGGCAACATTTTTCTCTGTATTAAACTATTTGTTCCCAATTGATTTAAGAAAAAAAGATTATGTAAAGCTGTGAATAGATTTAAAAAAGACCCTCTGAAAATGAACACTGACTGTTCGAGACATTTTCGTGTGTATCCAAGTGTGTGTCTATTTATCTTCCCCACAAATCTACGCTTACAATATGAGATGTGTTAAAAAGTGTCCTAGATTATAAAATTACAAACACTTTGTTACATCACATTTTTTTTATTTCGAGTTTTGATTTAAAAAAATAATATGACGTAGTGTGACGTAAAAAAGGAAAAAAATCCTGTTTCTATGCCCACTCTCTCTTCCCTTCTTTTCTTCTGAACACTTTCAACCTTCTCAGTGTGCTCGGAAAGAAAGTGATTTTGGCATTCATTTTGGCGACGTTTGTCGCAGATAAAAAGAAATTAAGATTTGAAAATAAAACTGAAACCGAGTTCTGTTACTTGTAAAACCAAACATTTATTCAATAAAACCCAAAAATATTTTGAATACATACACATTCATTCTCTCTTTACTCTGATTCGATGTAGAAAATAATGAACAAGCTTAGACCTTGCTGTTCGGCCTATTCATCATATGATTTTTGTTCGAGATGATTGACATTTTATTGACGTTGTTTTTTACCAAGGGGTACTGCAGCGGCTCTTCAGGTATCCAGAGATCTTGGGGTGGCCAGCGACGCGCTGATAGAGGGACATCATCTTGGGGTAGTTGCTGAACATGGACTGGTTCTCCATGTACATGTTTTCCATACAACAGTACATCATCATGTCACACCACATCATCTATGCGAGGAAAATAGAAAGAGAGGAGTTAAGTAAAGTTCTTAACAAAAAGAAAAATATAATATGATATGTAAATGTTAAGGACTTAGGATATATCCTTTTATAATTATCAACAAATGAGTAATTTTCTGAATAAGATATAATCTAAGAAAAATCAAATATGTAAGAAACCTATCCTGTGACATTTTATTATTCAATGGGCATTGTAAAATATTCAGATTGAGTAAATGGGAAAATATCGTAAAATCAAGATATATATGATCGGCGACAATGGGGGATAAAAATCAAAATCACACAGATTAAGACCGGGAAACTGACGTCATGTAGTCAATTACTTTACAAGAGGTAGAATCTTATGAATAATTTATAACTTCCTGCAAAGTTCCAGCTTCTTTAATATTTTAATTCAATTATTTAAAGACTGATCACTGAACTTTTTTAAAGGGGTCAGTTCAAAAGATTAATTCAGAAGGTTCGATTGAGCAGAGTTCTGCCTGAAAGTCTTTCAACGATCAAAGATTATCATGAAGCACATCTGTGCATAAACACTCCTCCCTGGAGTTACTCAGTCGGCAGTAAGACGCCATTGATTGAGCTTACAGTCGAAATCTGGCTCCCTGAGACCTTTGGCTTTTCGCCTTTCAAAGAGAGGAGCTTTCAGACTGTAGACGAGATTAAGGAAAACGTAATCAGGCAGCTGATGAAAATCCTGAAAGAGGACTTTGCAGACCTTTGAAAAGTGGGATAGGTTTGTAATGTCTCAAATGTAGTACTTTGAAGTGGACTAAGGCACCATTTCCCTAAATAGGTTATTTTTCGTTAATATTAAATGGCTGGATATTTTCCGGACGGACTCGTATGACATAATATACTTTAGACGATGTCATTCCCATTGTACTATGGAAGGTGCTAGGTGTGATTTTATGCATAGGTTTAAGTGTACGTACCATGTCACCCATAAAGAAGTTGCTTCCACCGTTACGCATGGACAGAGTCCTCTCCATGAAGGGCATAATTCTGTTGAAGGTGTTCATGTATCTCCAGTGCATGTAGTTCTGAAAAAGAAAAGTATTACTCTTTTGTCAACGATATACATATAGATATTTTTTAAATCATTGGGAAATCGCTGTTAGCCATTTTTTTCTTTTATTGAAATATTAAATTGTTAAACCAAATTGAACACCCATTATGTAAGTATACACTAGTCATACACTACTGAGGACATGACTATAACATAATTTCAACTAAAAGAAATGTATGTAAATCTGACACTTTATGTCCTACAAATTAACACAAGGGTAGAATATCCAGATTTGCAATAGCATATCATACAATGTACAGTGAATTCCGCTTAATAGAACTATCAGTTATTAGGACCCGCCGCCCAATAGGACCAATTTTGTGAGAACAGATTCAAACGTATGTAATCATCGCTAATTTGCTTCGTGTATTATGGCCAATGCGCCGTTTATTTGGACCAACCAGCAGTGCTACCTAATTAACATTCTTCTAATAGAATCTGATAAAATTAATAAAAATATATTTTTTAGTTCTCAAAACAACTATCTTTCAAATATCTTTAGCTTGTGACTCAAGTAAAATGTGAAATAAATATCTTTTTAATATCAAATATTCTTTCTATATAATAAACAGTGTAACTTTTTCCGTTTGTTTCTCTATAAATTCTGCTAGAGCGCACAGATATTACACTTTGATTCTAGGCATGTGAACAACACCTTGATCCTAGGCAGAAGTGCTGATCTATAAATAAATAATCCTGTCATGTTTAATGCGTGCTATGCTAGTCCGTAATACACACGTACTTGAATCCATCTTGATAGCACCAAATCACGAATCGATATGTTATGTAATGAAACCTAATACAATAGTAGAATAAACTGATTCACAATAGAAGATCATTCAATACACACTTACTTAAATCCATCTAGATTGCACCAAATCCTGAATGATCGCGAATCTGATATATATGCAGCACCAACGAAAGATTATAGGAAACAAGCCGGGCGGGGGGCTGCAGGGTTAAACTCCATTCCTACTTCTATTCCGACTGAAGATGATTACTGTAACTTTTGTATTGTATATATAATAAATAAATTCGTTAGTAAATACCATCAGACAGTTTAGTTCAGTTAGCTAAGAGAGTTCATATCACGGTAGGGAAATGTTAATTTTATATATCGGCTTGGTTTATCTTGACGTGACAGGCAGTGAAGAGTTTACTCCCCTGAATTAAGTGAGGATTAGTTGTTTTTCTTGTTACTGGGCGAAAATAAAGTCAACTCTAACTTGGACTTGAATTTGACAACATTTGATATATAAAACTTATGAAATGATATACTTACATCATAGTTGCTGTCACTGCTTCCCATGTCGCTAGACATCACACCATCGTTTCCGAACTGGAAAAGACATTTAAAGAAAGAAACATATTATTCGTCTTTTAATTGAACTCCAAATTAAAACTAGAAGGTATTTCCTAGAAGCTGTCACTATTTACAGAGCACTCGACACTCATATATGATGATATCTTTTGGTAGAGTGGCACCTCTTTAACTCGACACCATTGGACATGGCCATTGCCAGACCGCGGAAAATAACGTAATACAATTGTGTCTAATAATGTGGAAAACAGAACGATATATTATCAGTCAACAGTCAATCAAAACTGTAAACATAGGTTTCTTCAGTTTTTAAACTGATCTAAGTGGCTGGCCATGTATGTATCGCGAGTACAGGCCGCAGTAATGGAGCTAGAGGGCTTTTTGAAAATTTAAACATCTACTCCTTATTATGTCTAGAAGAAACATTTTTTTGTTTTTTGAAAATTCCCCCATAAATAGTTTTTTTTTAGTAGGGGGGGGGCAATTTGCAATGTAAGTTTATGCTAAATTGATTTCTTGGTTTGTGTTCGTTAGCATTCACACTTGTTTATTGAAAATTCAGATTTTTTAGTGATCATCGCACAACTTATTCATTGATCACCAATTTTTCCAATTTTTTAATTAGTCACCCCCGACACGGCATGCTGCCAAAAGACGTTGGTCACGTGGCGGTTTCTATTGAATGACTAACCTGGCTCGTTTTCAATAGGATTTATATAACATGAATTATATTATGATAAATGAAAATTATCTTAATTGGTTATATTTAAAATAATTGATATGTTTAAATAATAATAATAAATATGTCTAATTTTATGCTAGATTAAACATCGAAAGTTGTCGAATTTAGTGTCCTTTAGTGTGTTTCAAACTGCGGTTAGGATTTTCCACATTCAGTTTAACGAGTCGGTTTATAAACCGCTAAATTACGATTCAAACATCGGTTTGAAACCGAATCAAAGAGCTCAAGTGGCAGGTCCACAAAATAATGCCGGTAGATTAAAAACATGATGGACCATGGGAGTTGCCGGACTACAGAGCACCGGATTAAAGATGTACAACCTGTAGTAATGATCATTTGACTATAGACTCTTTGCTAATCCATTTCTATAGATAGTGTCTTGAACCATGTAGATATGAGATATTGATCAAATTTAACGGCCATGTAATCGTGCATGATTTCATAGAAGAATTCATTATTTACAAAGCACTCCACACTTCTATTAACTAATGTCTTTTTAGCATTACTGATCACTTTACTATAGCCTCTTTGCTATTCTATTTCTATAGATAGTGTCTTGAAAGACATATATATGAAATGTTGTGCAGATTTGAAATAACTAACTCACCCTGAAGCGTCCGTTCTTCCAGTGGAAGTACCTCATGTAATCGTGCATGATTTCATAGAAGCAGTCAGCGATGTAGTCACACCTCATCATGTCCATGTGGTTCTTGGGGTAGAATCCTGATGAAAAACAAATACAAATATTAGGTTAACGAAAATGTTCGTGAAGTTTGTTCTGATTCATCTTTTTATGATTACGGAGTTCTCAGGGTACCCATTTCTTTAATGTGTATAATTTTTCCCCATGCAGTGTAGGTGCAGACATATACCGTATCTGATGGCATATGAAGACGGGAAAACATTCCTACCATGTCATGTGAACTCATGTGAGTTCACGTGAGCGTTAGTAATGTGCAGCCCAGTTTATTTGGATTGCTAGGAGACACACATCTGTAACGGCTGCAAGACACGTGATATCATGCCCTTTCTGGTCTGCCCATTTGACTTCACATCCGCACACATTTGCGGGGTGCGTGATAGCTTTAGGTTGCATTTTCTCTAATCTAGACACGAAGTTCTTTATAATTTTAAGTAAAATCATTTCAGGTGACGTGGCACAAGTTCTAATCCTGCTGATGTTCATGGTTTTGAGGCCTCGTGATGTGATAGCAATGTGTTCCCAACTTAATAACTCCCTCGTTTCATAAATGAATATTAAGAAAAAAATGCAGTAACCTGAATTCATCTCCATTATCGTCCAGATTTCTTTTTACTCCTCATATTCTGACCAATGAGGGACTGGACAACGGAGGCTACGTTTACTTTTAGAGCCATTGTTTGGGGAAAGGGGCGGGGAGATTATGTGCCGACAAATACGGTAGTTTCATCGCTTCTGTTGACAGTTTAGATTCAATCATTTATTTTGTCTGAGGTGCAAATTTGAGTGACACATGAAAACCTCCTAAACAACTTTGAAGCAGTACGGTCACTAACTTTGCTTTCACTAAACTGACCATGTTGATTTCACTCGTTACTTTTATGAAAGTTATCTGGAAAGCGCCTAGTTTTAAGGAATTAGCTTATCCCTGTTATGGAAAACATTAAGGATTTACAGTGCCATAGTTTTGAATTGGCCGTGAGTTCACTGTTTGTATGGAAGGCGTTAATTGATAAATTTAGTAATTCTGAGCAGCAGTCGTGAAGTGCTAGAAAACAAAACCTGAGGGAATGCAAGGCTATCTGACCTCCGGTGAGGAACCTTTGAAATTTAACCAATTTTAACGACGATTTGAAGCCATATGGGATGGGCATATACATATACTGGCTATTTCTTTTTACCAGGGAATTGTTTAAATAGAGAATTTTAGTAGTATATAGATAGTGAAGGAACTCAGTCCGCTCTCTCCAAAAATAAAGAACGTCGTTCCTACGCGTTCCCACGCGTTCCCACGGTACTAATCCACCGATGAACACTAATTTCAGTAGGCTTGACAAAACTATAGGTTCGACTTCATTCATTTCACTGATTGTTTTCAAAAGTCTGTCGCATTCATGGAAATTTGAACGGAAACTACAATTCATCAACTGTTCTTAAGTTGAGTCTTTTCTTTGTTCCTGTCCAAAAGTATTACAGAGATCTATGGATAAGGATTTCGCAGATCCTTGGCATTATATCACCTGAACAAGTCAAACGAGAAACACAATCGAGAGCTGGTTTCACCAGACTCTTGAATAGAATTGTTAAGCTGCAAAACTAATGTCTCATTGATATGAAAGAACCAAGAGTCTGACTCAGAAAGGTAAAAACCTTTATATGAATACTAACCCAGCACCGTACGATCGCTTTTTAATTTTCCGACTCGTCTAGCGTTATTCCGATGAATATCCGCCAGTTGTCTTAGCCAGTGAGCTAGTCTACTTTTGCACTGAGTCACCTAGGGATTGAACTCACGACTTCAAGGATACAACACGAAACCAAGACCGTGGAAGTTGGGATCCCTAAACCAATGCCTACTCTATTCACAATAGAATACAGATATTCCCCGCTTTACGCCACTTAGCATTAACGAAAGGCCTTCATTAGTATAGGTTTCTCCCCGCAATCAGAAACTATTTCTATGTTGTTTTTGTACGCTCAGACAGTATAATGGTTAGCACGTCTTCCTTACACGCAAATGATCCTGGGTTCGATTCCCGGTATAAGCGATTGTGGAAAGCTCTTCATTAGAACACATTTCCCTGTGCACCCAGCAGCTAATTGAGTACACTCTAAACTGTGTGATTAGGGTAGAGGTATCCCTTCGGTGGGCTTGCATACTGCCAAAGGGATGGTCATAAATACTTGTAGGAATAAAGTCCTGGACTTGAGACTTGCAAGAATCACTAAGCTCACGCATCCAAAAAGAAACCGGGACTTCGTCACTGGCCTCCATACTCCATTGGAAGTTCTTTCTGTCTTAGGAGACGGGACGCTTTACATTTGTATGTTGTTTTTAACACGAACAGTACCCAACATATGCATGTATCAACAAATACTTACCATATTCACGGGCCAAGTACCTGGCAATGGACATGGTCTCAGGCATTCTCATTCCACCGTCCATTTCCAGACAAGGGAGGTACATGCAGGGGAAGTCTGTGGAGAAATGAGAAAATAAATT